>OX352774.1:152096802-152696802 GCA_947095535.1 Poecilobothrus nobilitatus | reverse complement strand
TCGGGTTAGAAGGGCTTGGTTTAGATAGTCTCTACATCTCCTCTGCATTTATGGCTCATGACGATCCGTCACCACCAGAGGAAGTTCGTAAAATTGTGCGAGCGATAAGGCAAGACAACCTACTCATCGGATGTGATGCCAATGCTAGGCATTCCCTATGGGGCAGTTCGGAGAACAACGAACGAGGTGAGTCACTATTTGATTTTCTTATTAACAGTAACCTTAAAATATGTAATACTGGTAACAAACCCACTTTTATTTTCCCAAGTTCGGGCAGATATAGTGGGTGGGAAGAGGTAATAGACATTACCTTAGCTACTAACAAAAATATCATTGGAGTTGTAAACTGGTCTGTGTCTAGCCAGAACTCCTACTCAGATCACAAATAGTCTTTGAGGTGAATTTTCAGATGAATATCCCCAAATTCTATAGAAATCCTAAAAGAACTGACTGGGTAAAATTCAGCCGAATTATACAGTCAAAACTAATTAATGTACCGAACATCAAAATTGAAACGATAAAAGAACTGGATGCAAAGATTGAAACTTTTGAAAAGGCAATGGAAGTAGCCTTTAAAGTCTCGTGTCCAATTAGTCGCGGAAAGAAAACCTATCCCCCTTGGTGGAATGAAGACTTAGCCTACCTCAAAAGATTGACTAGGTCTATTTTCAATATTTGCTATAAACATAAATACTGGCAACCTTACAAAAATTGCCTAAAAGTATATAAGAAAGCCATCAAAGAAGCCAAGCGGCATACTTGAATGGAATTGTGTCAATCTATTGAAACTACAAAGGATTCAGCTAGAATCTGTAAAATTCTGTCCAATGATAGATCCTGTCCTTCCTTAATCAAAAGAACGGATGGGAGCTGGGCTAATTCTTCAGCTGAATCTCTTGAACTGTTAGTTAACACCCATTTTCCCGTAGCCAGCAATGTTAACGGTAACGTAACTCCACCCAATGGAGGCCCTGTAGCCCAAGGAACCTCATGGGATGAAGTAAGTAAAATTATATCTCAGGAAAAGGTTTCTTGGGGTATAAAAAGTTTCTCTCCATATAAATCGCCTGGCTTGGATGGCATAATTCCGATTATGTTGCAAAAGTCGTTAATGCTGTCGACATCGTGGCTTGTCGCCATTTTCAGTGGCTATTTAAAACATAATCATTTTCCCTGCAGTTGGAAGAGAGTCCGAGTAGTATTTATTCCAAAGGCAGGTAGAAGGGGCCACGAGTCTGCGAAAGACTTCAGGCCACTCAGCCTGACCTCTTTTCTTTTAAAAACTTTGGAGCGCATTTTGGATTACCAGATTAGGCAACGCTTTGAGGGAACTCTAGTATCGAAATCCCAACATGCGTACTTAAAAGGTAGGTCCACAGAAACGGCTCTTCATGAAGTGGTCAGCACGGTTGAACACTACATTAAGTACAAACAATTTACCTTAGCCACCTTCTTAGATATCGAAGGTGCTTTTAACAATGTCAACATCCAATCTATTGAAGAAGCTCTAACCCAGGCGGGAACAGAGCAGTTTCTGAAGCATTGGATTATATCATATATCATATCATATGGATTTTTATATTCCAGAATAATTCACGCGAAATTGGGAAACAGCAGTGTTACTAAATTAGTCAACAGGGGTACACCTCAGGGAGGTGTAATATCACCTTTGCTATGGCTAATGGTTATAAACAAAATTCTAATGATACTTGCTGAGGAAGGAATAAAGGTAGTGGCGTATGCGGATGATGTGGTGATACTAGTATCAGGCCAGTTTATATCCGTGATTAGTGAGATCATGAATAGAACTATAAGCAAGGTTCACAACTGGGCCACAAGTTGTGGCCTAGGTGTCAACTCAGAGAAGACTGAAATGGTACTCTTCACGACAAGATCCAAAATACCTACTTTTGTCCTACCGAAACTCAACAATTATACTTCAAATCTGACTACCAGCGCTAAGTATCTAGGCGTTATTCTAGACTCGAAGCTTTCCTGGAAATCTAACATCGAGCATAGAGTTAAGAAGGCTTGTGTTGCTCTCTATGCTTGCAATAAAACCATGGGGAAGAAATGGGGTATGCAGCCAAAGATGGCGCTTTGGACGTACATAGCCGTGGTTCGCCCAATCCTTACCTATGGATCGCTGGTGTGGTGGCCAGCGATGAATCGCAAATACAATATAACAAAACTAAATAGAATACAGAGATCGGCATCTGCGGGCATCACAGGAGCACTGCGATCGTGTCCGTCTGATGCTCTGAATACTATTTTATTTCTTTTACCCCTGGATCTATACATTAAGTATGTCGCAACGTGTAGTGCAGTTCGACTCAGAGAAACTGGGTGGTTTGCTACTAAACCATATGGCCACGGTAATATTCTGGAGATATTTCCAAGGGACTTTATATCAACCCTGACCGACTACCTATTCCCAAAATAAACTTCGGGAGTAATTTAGTCGTAGAATTTCCGTCTAGAGCGGAATGGAAGGGCGGTAATGTGACAAAGCATTTCGATGTCACTATCTTCACCGACGGATCCAAGATGAAGGAAGGAGTTGGTGCTGGCATTTTCTCAGAGAAACTCAACATTTCAAAATTCTACAAACTCCCCGACACAGCTAGCATCTTTCCACAACCTCAGCAAGTTTTCTAAACACAAAATCAAAGAACTGATCTTGTATCTAAACCGCTCGGGTTGGATATAAACCGCAAACAATCTAAAAACACGGGTCACATGAGTGCAGTGGTATCAAAATGGCGCAATCTAGTGCTAATTGAGGCCTTCAAGCAGCATCGTGAAGGTCACCACCATATCTACCTACCTTGCTATGGGCTTAAATTTAGATTGATAAAAAAAAGATCAAATGATGTTACCATCGCTCAATATGATCGGATATATATTTATTTTCTGGATATAGTAAATACTGGAAATATGCAGTCAAATGGAAATAAATTGTACAGTTATAATTTTGTTAAAGTAAAAACTTGAAGGAAACTTAAAAAAAAAAAAGTATATTCAATTTGAAGTATTTTGTTTTGTTTTATTTTTTCATTTTTTTTTTATAAATTTTCTGTAGCTTCTTCTCTAAATTCAACGGGAATTTCATGGTGACCCCAAGGTAAAGTATTGTAACTATTTCGAAGTAAATATCTTTTATTATGAAATGGACTTAGAGTAATTTTTTTTCTGAGATGTAGTGAAAAGTAAATGTTTGCGAGAGGTTATAGTACTTTCTTCATGAATATATTCCACATTGTTGTCAACACAATTTTTATAGTCTTCAAATGTGATTTCCTTATTTAAAACACAGCTTTTGACACCCTTTACTTTTTTAGTTGTTTTAGCTTGCAAATTTTCCGCAAGCATTTGAACAGTATACATTTTAGCACGAAGTCCAACAAACTTTTGCATTAATTTACCACAATTTTCGTCCTTCATCAATCCAGGAATTTTTTTATTTGTTTGAGGTATTTCATACAAATTGTTTTGAGGATAATCGGATGTATCAAAACGATTAAGATCTTCTTTAATATCTTTGTGTACATCATCTGTATGTATTTCGTAAATTAACGAATCAGTATCAGTATAACATAGTTGACAATTGTTTTTATATTTTTCTTGCATAAAATTGTAGTGAAATTCATAGAGTTTCGTTTTAGATATATCCAAAATTGTCATTCCTATATATATTGGCTTATTGAATATTACTTCGGATTTTAATAATTCTATTGCAATTAAATTTTCATTAAAAATTGTATGAGAATAAAAATTAGGTTTAGATATCAAAGATTCAGCTCCGTCTCGACCTTCTCAATGTGTGATTGATTGCGTTACACATTAATTTGAATAACACTTTTTCAAATTCGTTTGACGCATTTTTTCTTAAGTCAGTTGAAAAGTCTTTTTCTTTTCAACTTCAATAAATGTTTTCATCCAACTACTTTGCGAAAATTGTAAGGCACGATGAATTTTTGTTAATTTCAACCCTTGATTTAAATTTAATTTCTATAATAATTTCAACCCTTGCTTTAAATTTTTATAATGAAAAACATAATTCTTTTTATTATTTAATGTAGCTAATATTATCAGTTTTTAAATATAAATCACTATATTCTCCAATATTTTTATAGCCTACACCTACAATATAGGGTATATTAACTTTGGTATGGTGTTTGTAACCACCAAAAGGAAGCGAGTTAGATATGGACATGTATATATATTCTGAATCAAGATCACCTCCAGAGTCGATTTAACGATGTCCGTCCGTCCGTTCGCACGATAACTCAAAAACTAATAAAGTTATCTTGATGAAATTTATATAGTAGGTTACTAATTAAGAAAGGAAGGCTATGTTCGAATCTGGACAAAATCGGTCTATGGGTTCGGATTCTGGAAGCTTCCGAATGATTCAGAAGCAAACGAGATTATCTCCAAAACCAACAAAGATAGAATCTTTAAATTTTGTACAATGATGTTCCTTCCCGTTCGATTTATGTCTCTGAAATTTAAGAGGATTTGGTCCATGGGTTTGGATTTTGGAAGCTTCCGCACGAGCCCCAGAGCAAACGAGATTATCTCCAAAACCAATAAAGATGTAACCTTTAAATTTGGCAGAGTGGTGTTCTTTCATGTTTTATTTAAGTATATGAAATTTGAGAGGATTTGGTTCATGGGTTCGGATCTTGGAAGCTTCCGAACGAGCCCTAGAGCAAACGAGTATATCTACACAACCAACAAAGATAGAACCTTAATTTTTAGTACAAAGTACCTTAGTACCTTAATTTTTAGTACTTAATTTTTTACACAGGTTTCAAGCATATCCCAAGAGGATGCTTCTTTTAAGTTCCTGAAATTCGAGTTGAATAAAACAGAAAATGGAAGAAGTTCAAGCAGCTGCCAAAAAAACTTATGGATTTTTAATTTAATTCGAATTATTCAGGTGTAGGGTGTTAATAAGTCGTTTGCATCGACTTACTGTTACATTTACTTCTTTATGTTAAATTCTGTCCAAATTCTCTTTGCATGCTCGTAATCAGCATCAGTTACATGAGTTTTGTTTAATGAATTAAAAAAATCATCTTTTCGTGGTAGGTGTTTGTCATTCAATTTCGACCAGTTTTTAACATATTCATACGGAAAGGCTCTTTTTCTTGTTAGAAACTAATTTTTTCATCATTCAGGTTAAGGAATTGTGAGCGTACAATTTTTTTTTTGTTAAATATGATGCTAATTTATCTAACGATAATGGCATAAAACGAAATGAATCTATGAATCGAAATAAAATTTCACATCCGTTTAAGTATTTAATTACTGATATATAATTTTCTGTAATATTTGGTATTATTCTAACGGGACCAGAAATACTATTAAATATATCAGTGATAAGTAAATGTACATCATATTTAGTTAAATTATGAAATACAACTGGAATAATTTTGACGCACTGATAGTTTAAATTACAATCTTTATGAGCTGGTCCTCTGTATTGACCTGTTATGTGACAATGATCTCTTACTTTAACATCAGCTTCATTAAATTCTTTTTCACATATATGACATGTTTTGCTCAAATTAAATTCATTGTATTGTAGTTGACTAAATTCTTTAATTGGTTTTGAATTAGGAAAAATTGTTTCACCATCATGAGCAATAGACTCTAATTGTTTAGCAAACCATTCAGCAAATTTTGTACCCCTATAACTTTCATAAAAGGATAAAAATTCATTGTAAGACATCTACACTATGAGCTACATGCTGATGATAAAGGTGTGTTTTGGAGCTTATTTTAGAAGAAATTGGTTTGAGAACACTTTCGAAATCTGCGTATATAATAAATAGATTTCGTTGTTGATTTTTAAAATTTTTCTTTTTTATAAAAAAAGTGAAGACAACGATCACAAGTAAATTTTGTTGCATGGTGCTATGTAATACTTGCTGCTAAGAGTCTGGACAAGTTTTTAATCCAAATATAATGAGAAATGTTTGAATTTTGTTTTTCTGCAGTTTGCTCTACATATTTCTTTTGCAATAATAACAAATTTCCTTGCTTTTTATGCTTGTTTTCAGTTAACCTTGTTGGAAGTACTTTAAAATTTCTTTCATTTTTTCTTTTTTTTTCTAGCTCATATACATTTACACTTATTTCATTGATTTTTTCAAATCTTTTTATATTTGGTCTGGGAACGGGAACTGGGAACGATATTTTACTGGGAACGATATTCCATCTAATTTTAAAACTGTGGTGTAGTGTGGATAACTACTTACGCGGGAGCAATTTTTTCTATTATCAGTTATTGGATAAAGAGCAGAAATAAGAGCAATCATATGAGATATTGTGCTCTTCAAAATGTTTATTTAATAAAAAAGCTGATATAAGCAATTTAATCATATATAAACTCTTTCAAATATTGAATTTAGTATTAATCAAAAACTTAAAATCAAATAGTAAACATCAATATACCTACATATTTGAAATAAAAAACAATGGAAAACAAAGAGCAGAAAAAAAAAAAAATTTTCAAGAATATAAAATTCCATCAAAATCAACAACATCACTATCATGCACCTTATCGTGCGTGAAATAAGCATCATCAGCAAGTATGTACAATATAGGGAAAAAAGAAAAGGATCGAAAAGACAATTGTTGTCCATTGTCATAGTTTTAATTATCAAATCTGTAAAATCATTTTCTGAAATTAATAAAAAAAACAAGTAAATGTAACAGTAAGTCGATGCAACCGACTTATTAATACCCTACACCTGAATAATTCGAATTAAATTAAAAATCCATAAGTTTTGTTGACTTCTTCCCTTTTCTGTCTTATTCAACTCGAATTTCAGGAATGTAAAAGAAGCATCCTCTTGGGATATGCTTGAAACCTTTGTAAAAAATTTTAAGTTTCTATCTTTATTAATTTCGAAGATTGTTAGTCCTTGGGAGGTGTGTGTCAGGCACCCGAATTGCCACTCCAATTCATCGAATCCCTCTCAGAAACATAAAAAAACATCCAGAACACCATTGTACTA
The DNA here is from genome assembly GCA_947095535.1 of Poecilobothrus nobilitatus. Lineage (NCBI taxonomy): Eukaryota > Metazoa > Arthropoda > Insecta > Diptera > Dolichopodidae > Poecilobothrus > Poecilobothrus nobilitatus. Next base: position 152,689,771 of record OX352774.1, on the reverse strand, counting down.
AATTTAAAGGTTCTACTTTTGTTGGTTTTGGAGATATGCTCGTTGCTCTTGTGCTCGTCCGGAAGTTTCCAAAATACGAACACATGGTTCAAATTCTTTCAAATGTCAGTTTCCAATTTTACAAAAAAGGAAACATAACAGAACACATTTGTACTAAAAATAAAAGTTCTATCTTTGTTGGTTGAGGAGATATACTCGTTCGCTCTGGGGCTCATCCGGAAGCACCCAAGATTTGAAGAAATTTAAATAAAACATGAAAGAACACCAATCTGCCAAATTTAAAGGTTATATCTTTATTGGTTTTGGAGATAATCTCATTTGCTCTGGTGCTCGTTCGGAAGCATCCAAAATCCAAACCCATCCACCAAATCCTCTTAAATTTCAGAGACATAAATGGAACGGGAAGGAACATCATTGTACAAAATTTAAAGATTCTATCTTTGTTGATTTTGGAGATAATCTCGTTTGCTCTGGGGCTCGTTCGGAAGCTTCTAAAATTCGAACCCATTGAGCAAATCCCCTCAAATTTTAGAGACATAAATCGAACGGGAAGGAACATCATTGTACAAAATTTAAAGATTATATTGATTTTAGAGATAATCTCATCTAACTTGTACTCGTTCGAAAACTTCCAAAATCCAAACGCATGGACCAAATCCTCTTAAATTTCAAAGACATAAATCGAACGGGAAGGAACATCATTGTACAAAATTTATAGGTTCTATCTTTCTTGATTTTGGAGATAATATCATTTGCTCTGAGGCTCGTTCGGAAGTTTCCAAAATCCGAACCCAAATACCAAATCCTCTCAAATTTCAGGAACTTAAATAAAACATGAAAAAAACACTACTCTGCCAAATTTAAAGGTTATATCTTTATTGGTTTTGGAGATAATCTCATTTGCTCTGGTGCTCGTTCGGAAGCATCCAAAATCCAAACCCATGGACCAAATCCTCTTAAATTTCAGAGACATAAATCGAACGGGAAGGAACATCATTGTACAAAATTTAAAGATTCTATCTTTGTTGATTTTGGAGATAATCTCGTTTGCTCTGGGGCTCGTTCGGAAGCTTCTAAAATCCGAACCCATTGAGCAAATCCCCTCAAATTTTAGAGACATAAATCGAACGGGAAGGAACATCATTGTACAAAATTTAAAGTTTATATCTTTATTGGTTTTAGAGATAATCTCATTTGACTTGTGCTCGTTCGGAAACTTCCAAAATCCAAACCCATGGACCAAATCCTCTTCAATTTCAGAGACATAAATCGAACGGGAAGGAACATCATTGTACAAAATTTATAGGTTCTATCTTTGTTGATTTTGGAAATAATCTCGTTTGCTCTGGGGCTCGTTCGGAAGCATCCAAAATCCAAACCCATGGACCAAATCTTCTCAAATTTCAGAAACCTAAATCGAACATGAAAGAACGACATTCTGTAAAATTTAAAGGTTATATCTTTATTGGTTTTAGGGATAATCTCATTTGACTTGTGCTCGTTCGGAAACTTCCAAAATCCAAACCCATAGACCAAATCCTCTTAAATTTCAGAGACATAAATCGAACGGGAAGGAACATCATTCTACAAAATTTATAGGTTCTATCTTTGTTGATTTTGGAGATAATCTCGTTTGCTCTGGGGCTCGTTCGGAACTTTCTAAAATCCGAACCCATTGAGCAAATCCCCTCAAATTTTAGAGACATAAATCGAACGGGAAGGAACATCATTGTACAAAATTTAAAGATTATATCTTTATTGGTTTTAGAGATAAGCTCATTTGACTTGTGCTCGTTCGGAAACTTCCAAAATCCAAACCCATTGACCAAATCCTCTTAAATTTCAGAGACATAAATCGAACGGAAAGGAATATCATTGTACAAAATTTATAGGTTCTATCTTTGTTGATTTTGGAGATAATATCATTTACTCTGAGGCTCGTTCGGAAGCTCCCAAAATCCGAACCGAAGGACCAAATCCTCTCAAATTTCAGAAACTTAAATAAAACATGAAAGAACACCACTCTGCCAAATTTAAAGGTTATATCTTTATTGGTTTTAGAGATAATCTCATTTGACTTGTGCTCGTTCGGAAACTTCCAAAATGCAAACCCATGGACCAAATCCTCTTAAATTTCAGAGACATAAATCGAAAGAGAAGGAACATCATTGTACAAAATTTATGGGTTCTATCTTTGTTGATTTTGGAGATAATATCATTTGCTCTGAGGCTCGTTCGGAAGCATACAAAATCCAAACCCATGGACCAAATCTTCTCAAATTTCAGAAACCTAAATCAAACATGAAAGAACGCCATTCTGCAAAATTTAAAGGTTATATTTTTATTGGTTTTAGAGATAATCTCTTTTGACTTGTGCTCGTTCGGAAACTTCCAAAATCCAAACCCATAGACCAAATCCTCTTAAATTTCAGAGACATAAATCGAACGGGAAGGAACATCATTCTACAAAATTTATAGGTTCTATCTTTGTTGATTTTGGAGATAATCTCGTTTGCTCTGGGGCTCGTTCGGAAGTTTCTAAAATCCGAACCCATTGAGCAAATCCCCTCAAATTTTAGAGACATAAATCGAACGGGAAGGAACATCATTGTACAAAATTTAAAGATTTTATCTTTGTTGATTTTGGAGATAATCTCGTTTGCTCTGGGGCTCGTTCGGAAGCTTCTAAAATCCAAACCCATTGAGCAAATCCCCTCAAATTTTAGAGACATAAATCGAACGGGAAGGAACATCATTGTACAAAATTTAAAGATTATATCTTTATTGGTTTTAGAGATAATCTCATTTGACTTGTGCTCGTTCGGAAACTTCCAAAATCCAAACCCATGGACCAAATCCTCTTAAATTTCAAAGACATTAATCGAACAGGAAGGAACATCATTGTACAAAATTTAAAGATTCTATCTTTGTTGCTTTTGGTGATAATCTCGTTTGCTCCGGAATCATTCGGAAGCTTCCAGAATCCGAACCCATGGACCGATTTTGTCCAGATTCGAACTTAGCTTTCCTTTCGTAATTAGTAACCTACTATATAAATTTCATCAAGATAGATTTATTAGTTTTTGAGTTATCGTGCGAAAGGAGGGACGGACGGACATCGTTAAATCGACTCAGGGGGTGATCCTGATTCAGAATATATCTACATGTCCATATCTAACTCGCTTCCTTTTGGTGGTTACAAACACCATACTAAAGTTAATATACCCTATACTTTAGGTGTAGAGTATAAAAATATTGGAGAATATAGTGATTTATATTTAAAAACAGATGTACTTTTGCTAGCAGATGTTTTCGAATATTTTCGAGAAGGTTGTATAAAAAATTTCGGTTTAGATGCAGCATATTATTTTACAGTATCAGGTTTTTCATGGGATGCAATGGTAAAACATACTGAAATAAAAATTGAATTAATAGATGATGTGGATATCCTAATGTTTATAAAAAAAGGTATTAGAGGAGGATTAACGCAATGCACTAAACGTTATGGAAAAGCTAATAACAAATACATATCCGATTATAATAAAAAAGAAGAATCTACTTATCTGATGTACTACGATATAAATGCAATGTATTCGTGGGCTATGACGCAAAATTTACCTTATAAAAATCTTAAGTGGGTTGAAGATGCAGCTAATTTAGATTTCAATGTTGCGGATGATAATGAAATGGGATTTATTCTGGAAGTAGATCTCGAATATCCATTAGAAATTCATGATAAGCAAATGAATTTACCAATGGCACCTAAAAAATGTGCCCCACCTGGTTTTAAAGAACCAAAAATGTTAGCTACATTGAATAATAAAAAGAATTATGTTCTTCATTATAGAAATTTAAAGGAAGGGTTGAAATTATTATAGAAATTAAATTTAAATCATTTCAAAATTAACAAAAATTCATCGGACTTTACAATTTTCGCAAAGTAGTTGAATGAAAACATTTATTGAATTATGCGCTGACTTAAGAAAAAATGCGTCAAACGAATTTGAAAAAGTTTTATTCAAATTAATTTGTAACGCAAACACATTGGGAAGGTCGAGACGGAGCTGAATCTTTGATATCTAAACCTAAGTTTTATTCTGATACAATTTTTAATGAAAATTTAATTGCAATAGAATTATTAAAATCCGAAGTAATATTCAATAAGCCAATATATATAGGAATGACAATTTTGGATATATCTAAAACGAAACTCTATGAATTTCACTACAATTTTATGCAAGAAAAATATAAAAACAATTGTCAACTATGTTATACTGATACTGCTTCGTTAATTTACGAAATACATACAGATGATGTATATAAAGATATTAAAGAAGATCTTAATCGTTTTGATACATCCGATTATCCTCAAAACAATTTGTATGGTATTGTATAACAATACCTCAAACCAATAAAAAAATTCCTGGATTGAGGAAGGACGAAAATTGTGGTAAATTAATGCAAAAGTTTGTTGGACTTCGTGCTAAAATGTATGCTGTTCAAGTGCTTGCGGAAAATTTGCAAGCTAAAACAACTAAAAAAGCAAAGGGTGTCAAAAGCTGTGTTTTAAATAAGGAAATCACATTTGAAGACTATAAAAATTGTGTTGACAACAATCTGGAATATATTCATGAACAAAGTACTATAACCTCTCGCAAACATTTACTTTTCACTACATCTCAGAAACAATTACTCTAAGTCCATTTGATAATAAAAGGTATTTACTTCGAAATAGTTACAATACTTTACCTTGGGGTCATCATGAAATTCCCGTTGAATTTAGAGAAGAAGCTGCAGAAAATTTAAAAAAAAAAAAAAAAAAATAAAACAAAACAAAATACTTAAAATTGAATATACTTTTTTTTTTTAAGTTTCCTTCAAGTTTTTACTTTAACAAAATTATAACTGTACAATTTATTTTCATTTGACTGCATATTTCCAGTATTTACTATATCCAGAAAATAAATATTTATCCGATCATATTGAGTGATGGTAACATCATTTGATCTTTTTTTTATCAATCTAAATTTAAGCCCATAGCAAAGTTGCATTAAAAAATATTCCCAATCAATAAAATAATCAATTTCATAAATCTCATTCAACCTTGATTGGAAATAATGCACCTCTGAATGTAGTGGTGAGTTTATAAAACTGCATGCAGATAGCAATCTTAAAGATGGTACTTGATTATTATTTTTCATTAACTTTAAAAATAAAACCTTTTGTATATTAATTATCAATCCAACGTTTTAACTTAAACTTGTTTAACTTTTCTTCTAATAATTTGCTAGGGTAGTATAATTAAGATTAAATAAAAAGCATGACACAATTTTTTAAAATGTTTTAAAAAAAAAAAATCTTATAAATTTAGAATAACTGTTTGCAATGGAAGGATAAAGCTTAAATAATTGTTTTTTCAAGATCTTATTAGTACACATATAGGAGGAATAAACTAAATGTTTAAATAAATTTTGGTACTATAAAACCACATACATCCTAATTAATTTAGAAAAAAAAATAATTCTTATAAATTTAGAATAACTGTTTGCAATAGAAAGATAAAGCCTAAATATTTTTTTTAGTAGTACACATATAGGAGGAATATTATAAACCACAAAACTTTTTATTTTTTATTTTTAAACTTAACACTATCCGTAAACACTATTAGTTTCTAGTAATTCGTTCATTTAGAATCAACCATATTGTAAGTATAATGTTTGAACTAAATGATGGTACTATAAAACCACATACATCCACGTTAAATAAGAAAACAATTTTTTTTTTTTTTTTTGGATATTCCTCATAATAAATTTATCTACCCTTAGCATTGTAATCTTTTTATTAAGAATAGAAAATATTTTATATTAAGTTTCCGTTAAAATCGTATAAAAACAGAAGCTTAAATATATTTTACAAGTTGTTTAAAATAAAAAATTAATGTAGTCTCTGGTTCAATTTTAATATTTAACTAAGTGAAACAATAGAAATGAAATATTATTGAATAAAAAGTAATTATTGTGAATTAATATGTGACATAACAATATATGTCACATGCATTTAAGGTAAGTAAATAATAAATACATAATAGTATGTAAATAATAAATAAAATATTATATTATATTATATTACAGAATAATTGGATCATTGTTGGTGAGAGATGACTCGGTGACTCGGTGACATGGTGACGATTCAATTCCCATATTTCAGATAAGTATAGATTTAAATATTTTGTTGATGTGTTTCTTTGTGTTTTTTTATTTTCAATTGTAGGTGGATCCATTATGCGCAGACGGAACAATGAGGAACATAAAAAAAAAAAAAATTTTTTTTTCTTATTTAACGTGGATATATGTGGTTTTATAGTACCAACATTTAGTTCAAACATTATACTTACAATATGGTTGGTTCTAAATGAAAGAATTACTAGAAACTAATAGTGTTTGCGGTTTATGTTAAGTTTAAAAATAAAAAGAAAAATGTGTATAAGAATTTACATTTATTACCAGATTTATAACACATTTTAGTGCCCAACCTTAATCACGTTCTTGAAATTCTTCCAGGTCCATAAGAACTATATTCTTTAAATAATTGTCATACCATTCGTTCAAATTTGTATCCCTGGATATAACTTGATTTTTTGTATTTATTATTGTATTCATGTACTCTTCCACTGTAGTATCAGAAAGAGCTTTAACAAAATTTCCACAGAATTTTGCATTAACTTTAATAAAAGGTTCATTTTTTAAAATCTTATTTACTCTAACACAAAAAATTTTCTGCAAGCGATCAGAAATTTAATTGCTTCTTTAAAAATTAAATTATTAATTAAAAAAGTTTGTATACGATTATTGAATGCACAATTTATTTTTTCGCATTTAATTTTATATCTAATTCTTTTAAATTTATTACCAAATGGTTTCCTTATTTTTTCACGTTTCGAACGATAACTTTTTATTAGACTTATAACATTTATAATTTTAAATTTTTCATCTGTTTTTTTGCTCGTTTTTAATAATTTATAAAGTTCACTAATATATTTATTTAATATTTTAATAGTTTTTTAATTTTTTATAGGATTATTTTCTTTAATACTGATTAATTTTTTAGCATTTTTAAATAAAATAAAATAATCAATTTCATAAATCTCATTCAACCTTGATTGGAAATAATGCACCTCTGAATGTAGTGGTGAGTTTATAAAACTGCATGCAGATAGCAATCTTAAAGATGGTACTTGATTATTATTTTTCATTAACTTTAAAAATAAAACCTTTTGTATATTAATTATCAATCCAACGTTTTAACTTAAACTTGTTTAACTTTTCTTCTAATAATTTGCTAGGGTAGTATAATTAAGATTAAATAAAAAGCATGACACAATTTTTTAAAATGTTTTAAAAAAAAAAATCTTATAAATTTAGAATAACTGTTTGCAATGGAAGGATAAAGCTTAAATAATTGTTTTTTCAAGATCTTATTAGTACACATATAGGAGGAATAAACTAAATGTTTAAATAAATTTTGGTACTATAAAACCACATACATCCTAATTAATTTAGAAAAAAAAATAATTCTTATAAATTTAGAATAACTGTTTGCAATAGAAAGATAAAGCCTAAATATTTTTTTTAGTAGTACACATATAGGAGGAATATTATAAACCACAAAACTTTTTATTTTTTATTTTTAAACTTAACACTATCCGTAAACACTATTAGTTTCTAGTAATTCGTTCATTTAGAATCAACCATATTGTAAGTATAATGTTTGAACTAAATGATGGTACAATAAAACCACATACATCCACGTTAAATAAGAAAACAATTTTTTTTTTTTTTTTTGGATATTCCTCATAATAAATTTATCTACCCTTAGCATTGTAATCTTTTTATTAAGAATAGAAAATATTTTATATTAAGTTTCCGTTAAAATCGTATAAAAACAGAAGCTTAAATATATTTTACAAGTTGTTTAAAATAAAAAATTAATGTAGTCTCTGGTTCAATTTTAATATTTAACTAAGTGAAACAATAGAAATGAAATATTATTGAATAAAAAGTAATTATTGTGAATTAATATGTGACATAACAATATATGTCACATGCATTTAAGGTAAGTAAATAATAAATACATAATAGTATGTAAATAATAAATAAAATATTATATTATATTATATTACAGAATAATTGGATCATTGTTGGTGAGAGATGACTCGGTGACTCGGTGACATGGTGACGATTCAATTCCCATATTTCAGATAAGTATAGATTTAAATATTTTGTTGATGTGTTTCTTTGTGTTTTTTTATTTTCAATTGTAGGTGGATCCATTATGCGCAGACGGAACAATGAGGAACATAAAAAAAAAAAAAATTTTTTTTTCTTATTTAACGTGGATATATGTGGTTTTATAGTACCAACATTTAGTTCAAACATTATACTTACAATATGGTTGGTTCTAAATGAAAGAATTACTAGAAACTAATAGTGTTTGCGGTTTATGTTAAGTTTAAAAATAAAAAGAAAAATGTGTATAAGAATTTACATTTATTACCAGATTTATAACACATTTTAGTGCCCAACCTTAATCACGTTCTTGAAATTCTTCCAGGTCCTTAAGAACTATATTCTTTAAATAATTGTCATACCATTCGTTCAAATTTGTATCCCTGGATATAACTTGATTTTTTGTATTCATGTATTTATACTCTTCCACTGTAGTATCAGAAAGAGCTTTAACAAAATTTCCACAGAATTTTGCATTAACTTTAATAAAAGGTTCATTTTTTAAAATCTTATTTACTCTAACACAAAAAATTTTCTGCAAGCGATCAGAAATTTAATTGCTTCTTTAAAAATTAAATTATTAATTAAAAAAGTTTGTATACGATTATTGAATGCACAATTTATTTTTTCGCATTTAATTTTATATCTAATTCTTTTAAATTTATTACCAAATGGTTTCCTTATTTTTTCACGTTTCGAACGATAACTTTTTATTAGACTTATAACATTTATAATTTTAAATTTTTCATCTGTTTTTTTGCTCGTTTTTAATAATTTATAAAGTTCACTAATATATTTATTTAATATTTTAATAGTTTTTTAATTTTTTATAGGATTATTTTCTTTAATACTGATTAATTTTTTAGCATTTTTATGAATATTTTTAACTTGATCCATTTTGATTTAACTTTTATACATACATATATTCACGTTCCCGACTTCCGTACAACAGAACAACTAACAAAAATTACTTAAATATACTTACATTAAATACACACTTAAATAGTGATAGTATTATATTTCTATTACTGTTAATATCGAAAAATGTTCTTGCTTCGGCAGAACATTTACTAAAATTGGAACGATACAGAGAACATAATTTAAATATTTCAATATTATTTGTTTTTTTTTCTTTTTTTCTTAACACTAAGGAATCCCTGACGTCATAAAATTCAATTTCTTTTTCGCAGTTTTATAAATTCAGAATGTACATTTTTTTTTGTTTTTTGTTTTTTTACTACCTTTTATTTTCAAGCTAGTCTTTTTCATCCTAAATGTATGCAAGATTTTGCCAATACTCTTATTTTCATCCTAAAAGTATACAATTTTTTTTTTCTTACCAAAATTTTACTCCATACTAAGCGTATGCAAGGGGCTTCGGTAGCCTAGTCACTAGTGGGTAGGCGTGTGGCGTATTAACCGAAGGAGTGTGGGTTCGATCCCTGCACAGGTCGTAAGTGCTTCTTCTTTACATACCCCCCTTACGACCAAATATAATGTAAATATATAGTATATAATATAAACAAAATAAATAATATTAGTATATAATTTAATAATAGTACAAAAAACCTATAATGGCCTTGGTAGCCGATGGTTCAATAATATTGCATTACATTTATGTATGTAATATTAATATAAATAAATAAATAAATAAAAAGAGTATGCAACAGTTTTTTCTTTTCCATTTCCTGTCGCCGAAAAGGACGAAAATGTCGTCCTAACTTAAAAAATGCAATACTAAATAATAGCACATTTAATATATCTTTAGTTAAATTTAACGAAACTATTAAATCAAATAATATCTCAAATACGCATATGTACTGCAAATATTTCACAACAACCAACGATTTGAAAGAAATACTTTTAAATCTAAAAAATAAAACATCAAGCGGTCTAGACAATATCCCCAATATAATTCTTAAGCACATACCTGATATACTGATTGACAAATACTGTATTATTTTTAATAATTGCTTAAACATTAGTTACTTCCCAAAAGAATGGAAGAAAACTAAAGTTATAGCAATAAAAAAGCCAGGAAAGCCGGCAAATGAACCCAGCAGCTACAGATATATCAGCCTCCTTCCGAACATTAGCAAAATATTCGAAATAATTATAAATAAACACTTAACGAATGAAACCGAAAAAAGAAACATTATACCCGAAACGCAATTCGGCTTTTGCCATAGGCATAGTTCAATACATGCTATGGGCAAACTGTCATCAGATATATGTCGGCAAATAAACAACAAAAAATGTTTAGCTGCTTCTTTTATCGACCTAGAGCAAGCCTTTGACAGAGTTTGGTTAAACGGACTTCTATACAAATTATTGAAATATCAATACCCACCTCATCTTGTTTATTTAATAAATGATATGTTAAAATATAAATCCTTTAGAGTGACTTCTTTAAATATGAAATCCTCTAAAGAGTTTGAAATAAAAGATGGCCTACAACAAGGAACAGTAACCTCACCAATCCTTTTCAACATATATATAAGCGAACTACTGAAGTCCCTAAATATAAGTTTAGGGCTTAACTTCCGTATAGCTTTTGCTGATGATCTTTGTATTTATTCATCAAGTCACAACGTTAATACGGCCCAAATTATGCTACAAAAAAACTTTAACAAAGTTATAAAATATGCTGAAAGGTGGAAATTGAAAATAAATTTTAATAAATGTGCAACTGTTCTGTTCAGAAATACTGTTAAAAATAACAATGCTAATATCAAAAAGAATTTGAAAACATTTTGTATTAAAGCCCCAGATCCATCAGTCCTACCATAAAATATCTGGGAATTCTTTCCACTAACCTGTATAAATTCAACAAGCTCATACACGGCCAAATCACAAAAGCAAAGAAAGCTTTTATGTCTTTAAAAAGATTATTTTACTCTAGAATTCTTTCTAAACAAGTAAAAGTGTTATGTTACAAAAGTCTAATTCGACCAATTCTAACATACGGCTGCCCTATATGGTTTAACATCAGCGCTTCAATGATGGAAAGAATAAGGCTTTTTGAAAGACACTGCATTAGAACTTGCACAAATTTACGAATGAACCCCGCCAGAAATTATCAACAGTACTACTCAAATAAATCTACTATAATGAGGCTAAAATTGTTAGAATAGATAATTTTATAATTAATTTAATAAGAAATCACATCCAAAGAAGTATTGAGACAAACGAAAATTCACTAATTTTTCACCCGTGGTATGAAAACGATTTTTATATAGAAAAAACTTTGCTTTCAGGCTTCATTCTTTCAGAAGCATTTGTTTTCTTAGATAAACATAATTATATTGAAAACACAAACAAAATTCCTCTTATATATCACTATAAAAGAAATGCCTCAAATAAAAAAATTCCCTTAAATTTAAATAACAGCATAGATATTAACGATTCCAGCAATCTCAAGTATGATCAATTCATTCCTAATAAAGATAAACTTAAGCAAAAAATGATTTACTTTTGGAAATAAATTATTAAGAAGGGCAATAAAGCCACAATTTAAGCTTTTAAGTTAGTTCTTTAGGGTAGTTAGTTTTAAGTAGTTATAAGTTTTATTTTAAAACAAAAATTACTATAGTTGTTTTTTCTCCTTTTCGGCGAAGTTTTTTCAACACAAAATATACTATAAAAATACAAAAATGTAAAAATTTATTATAATAGTTATATAATAATTTTAAATCAAGTATAAATCAGAGTTTATTTTATTTATAATATAGTTATCACAAATTTAAATGAGAGAGTTACTTTTGTAGCCATGCACATTAAAATGTTATAATATTTCAATATTCTTTAGTTTTATTTAAGATAAGTAATGAATGTATCAAAAGAGGTAATAAATAAAACATTGAAAAAAAAAAAAAACAGTTATTTCTTTTCCATTTCCTGTCGCAGATTGCACATAGCTTATCTACTGCTGTATTTTTGTGTTAAATATAGTTGATTCAATATTTTAAATTTTTATAATTAAAAATTTTTTTTTTTATTTTTGACTCCATTTTTATTGTTTTTACTTACTTAAAAAGAAAAAAAAATTAAACAAAAACATGAATACAAATAAATGTAAAAGACCTATCTGTACAGTTTTCGATGCAAAAACTGAATTTGTAACATGCAATAGTTTTTGCAAGAAACCTTTAGAGGGTGGTATTCTCCGTTCCTGGCTCTGTATTTTGTTTGTGAATCATGCTTGAATTATCATGCCAGTATGAATTGTTATTGAACGAAGACAAAACATCTTTCAATAATTAATATTAAAGATGAATACACAGGACTTGCAGCTAAATGTCACGATACTATAAAATATAATTCAGCATCTTTTAATGAAATGTAAAAGACTACGTGTCATTGAATACGGCACTGAGCAGAACATCTGACAAACAAAAAGATAAACTGAAGCAGAATTTGGTGTTTAAAAATGACGAGTTAATGATGAGCTTAGTGAGTTAATGTCATCTATTAACTTACAACATAAATTTTTTGACTCAAAGCTCAAAGCTTAAATAGTGTTAAAATAGTCATCATTACGCCTAAGAATGTTAGATATAAGCCAAAATACAAATCTTTTAAATTTGTTGTACCTATATCCAAAGTTTGCGAAATTATTCATTACAAGCGATGGAAAAAAGATACAATAATAAAAAAATTTGTATGTAATACTAATTTAGAGATTTCATCTACTAACTCCTACACAAAATTCAATACTGACAAAAATAAACTTTTACTAAATCCTTTTGCTATCCCGTTTACTAATATAAACAACAATAAAAAACTTTCTATTAATAGTACAACATCAACTAGCGGTTATAAATATCCTAACTTTGTTCAAGGGGGAATTTTAACATCAGGAGCTGTTGGCTCGCTCAATCTAATTGATAATAATAATGGAAATTATATTAATTATGATAACAATAACAATAACAATAACAATAACAATAACAATAACAATAACAATAACAATAACAATAACAATAACAATAACAATAACAATAACAATAACAATAACAATAACAATAACAATAACAATAACAATAACAATAACAATAACAATAACAATAACAATAACAATAACAATAACAATAACAATAACAATAACAATAACAATAACAATAACAATAACAATAACAATAACAATAACAATAACAATAACAATAACAATAACAATAACAATAACAATAACAATAACAATAACAATAACAATAACAATAACAATAACAATAACAATAACAATAACAATAACAATAACAATAACAATAACAATAACAATAACAATAACAATAACAATAACAATAACAATAACAATAACAATAACAATAACAATAACAATAACAATAACAATAACAATAACAATAACAATAACAATAACAATAACAATAACAATAACAATAACAATAACAATAACAATAACAATAACAATAACAATAACAATAACAATAACAATAACAATAACAATAACAATAACAATAACAATAACAATAACAATAACAATAACAATAACAATAACAATAACAATAACAATAACAATAACAATAACAATAACAATAACAATAACAATAACAATAACAATAACAATAACAATAACAATAACAATAACAATAACAATAACAATAACAATAACAATAACAATAACAATAACAATAACAATAACAATAACAATAACAATAACAATAACAATAACAATAACAATAACAATAACAATAACAATAACAATAACAATAACAATAACAATAACAATAACAATAACAATAACAATAACAATAACAATAACAATAACAATAACAATAACAATAACAATAACAATAACAATAACAATAACAATAACAATAACAATAACAATAACAATAACAATAACAATAACAATAACAATAACAATAACAATAACAATAACAATAACAATAACAATAACAATAACAATAACAATAACAATAACAATAACAATAACAATAACAATAACAATAACAATAACAATAACAATAACAATAACAATAACAATAACAATAACAATAACAATAACAATAACAATAACAATAACAATAACAATAACAATAACAATAACAATAACAATAACAATAACAATAACAATAACAATAACAATAACAATAACAATAACAATAACAATAACAATAACAATAACAATAACAATAACAATAACAATAACAATAACAATAACAATAACAATAACAATAACAATAACAATAACAATAACAATAACAATAACAATAACAATAACAATAACAATAACAATAACAATAACAATAACAATAACAATAACAATAACAATAACAATAACAATAACAATAACAATAACAATAACAATAACAATAACAATAACAATAACAATAACAATAACAATAACAATAACAATAACAATAACAATAACAATAACAATAACAATAACAATAACAATAACAATAACAATAACAATAACAATAACAATAACAATAACAATAACAATAACAATAACAATAACAATAACAATAACAATAACAATAACAATAACAATAACAATAACAATAACAATAACAATAACAATAACAATAACAATAACAATAACAATAACAATAACAATAACAATAACAATAACAATAACAATAACAATAACAATAACAATAACAATAACAATAACAATAACAATAACAATAACAATAACAATAACAATAACAATAACAATAACAATAACAATAACAATAACAATAACAATAACAATAACAATAACAATAACAATAACAATAACAATAACAATAACAATAACAATAACAATAACAATAACAATAACAATAACAATAACAATAACAATAACAATAACAATAACAATAACAATAACAATAACAATAACAATAACAATAACAATAACAATAACAATAACAATAACAATAACAATAACAATAACAATAACAATAACAATAACAATAACAATAACAATAACAATAACAATAACAATAACAATAACAATAACAATAACAATAACAATAACAATAACAATAACAATAACAATAACAATAACAATAACAATAACAATAACAATAACAATAACAATAACAATAACAATAACAATAACAATAACAATAACAATAACAATAACAATAACAATAACAATAACAATAACAATAACAATAACAATAACAATAACAATAACAATAACAATAACAATAACAATAACAATAACAATAACAATAACAATAACAATAACAATAACAATAACAATAACAATAACAATAACAATAACAATAACAATAACAATAACAATAACAATAACAATAACAATAACAATAACAATAACAATAACAATAACAATAACAATAACAATAACAATAACAATAACAATAACAATAACAATAACAATAACAATAACAATAACAATAACAATAACAATAACAATAACAATAACAATAACAATAACAATAACAATAACAATAACAATAACAATAACAATAACAATAACAATAACAATAACAATAACAATAACAATAACAATAACAATAACAATAACAATAACAATAACAATAACAATAACAATAACAATAACAATAACAATAACAATAACAATAACAATAACAATAACAATAACAATAACAATAACAATAACAATAACAATAACAATAACAATAACAATAACAATAACAATAACAATAACAATAACAATAACAATAACAATAACAATAACAATAACAATAACAATAACAATAACAATAACAATAACAATAACAATAACAATAACAATAACAATAACAATAACAATAACAATAACAATAACAATAACAATAACAATAACAATAACAATAACAATAACAATAACAATAACAATAACAATAACAATAACAATAACAATAACAATAACAATAACAATAACAATAACAATAACAATAACAATAACAATAACAATAACAATAACAATAACAATAACAATAACAATAACAATAACAATAACAATAACAATAACAATAACAATAACAATAACAATAACAATAACAATAACAATAACAATAACAATAACAATAACAATAACAATAACAATAACAATAACAATAACAATAACAATAACAATAACAATAACAATAACAATAACAATAACAATAACAATAACAATAACAATAACAATAACAATAACAATAACAATAACAATAACAATAACAATAACAATAACAATAACAATAACAATAACAATAACAATAACAATAACAATAACAATAACAATAACAATAACAATAACAATAACAATAACAATAACAATAACAATAACAATAACAATAACAATAACAATAACAATAACAATAACAATAACAATAACAATAACAATAACAATAACAATAACAATAACAATAACAATAACAATAACAATAACAATAACAATAACAATAACAATAACAATAACAATAACAATAACAATAACAATAACAATAACAATAACAATAACAATAACAATAACAATAACAATAACAATAACAATAACAATAACAATAACAATAACAATAACAATAACAATAACAATAACAATAACAATAACAATAACAATAACAATAACAATAACAATAACAATAACAATAACAATAACAATAACAATAACAATAACAATAACAATAACAATAACAATAACAATAACAATAACAATAACAATAACAATAACAATAACAATAACAATAACAATAACAATAACAATAACAATAACAATAACAATAACAATAACAATAACAATAACAATAACAATAACAATAACAATAACAATAACAATAACAATAACAATAACAATAACAATAACAATAACAATAACAATAACAATAACAATAACAATAACAATAACAATAACAATAACAATAACAATAACAATAACAATAACAATAACAATAACAATAACAATAACAATAACAATAACAATAACAATAACAATAACAATAACAATAACAATAACAATAACAATAACAATAACAATAACAATAACAATAACAATAACAATAACAATAACAATAACAATAACAATAACAATAACAATAACAATAACAATAACAATAACAATAACAATAACAATAACAATAACAATAACAATAACAATAACAATAACAATAACAATAACAATAACAATAACAATAACAATAACAATAACAATAACAATAACAATAACAATAACAATAACAATAACAATAACAATAACAATAACAATAACAATAACAATAACAATAACAATAACAATAACAATAACAATAACAATAACAATAACAATAACAATAACAATAACAATAACAATAACAATAACAATAACAATAACAATAACAATAACAATAACAATAACAATAACAATAACAATAACAATAACAATAACAATAACAATAACAATAACAATAACAATAACAATAACAATAACAATAACAATAACAATAACAATAACAATAACAATAACAATAACAATAACAATAACAATAACAATAACAATAACAATAACAATAACAATAACAATAACAATAACAATAACAATAACAATAACAATAACAATAACAATAACAATAACAATAACAATAACAATAACAATAACAATAACAATAACAATAACAATAACAATAACAATAACAATAACAATAACAATAACAATAACAATAACAATAACAATAACAATAACAATAACAATAACAATAACAATAACAATAACAATAACAATAACAATAACAATAACAATAACAATAACAATAACAATAACAATAACAATAACAATAACAATAACAATAACAATAACAATAACAATAACAATAACAATAACAATAACAATAACAATAACAATAACAATAACAATAACAATAACAATAACAATAACAATAACAATAACAATAACAATAACAATAACAATAACAATAACAATAACAATAACAATAACAATAACAATAACAATAACAATAACAATAACAATAACAATAACAATAACAATAACAATAACAATAACAATAACAATAACAATAACAATAACAATAACAATAACAATAACAATAACAATAACAATAACAATAACAATAACAATAACAATAACAATAACAATAACAATAACAATAACAATGACAATAACAATAACAATAACAATAACAATAACAATAACAATAACAATAACAAATAACAATAACAATAACCTGTTGTATTTGTATAAACTTTACCTTAGATACCGCAAAGATATAGGCTTCTCAATAAAAAAGGTCGAAGAGAACCTTAAGGCTTATCGTAGTCACTGCGACTGTAACTACTATAATCATTTAAATCAATCTCGTGAGAACTACAACCAGTTTTTTCGCTCGAACACTAAGTAAATTTGCAAATCTCATCTCTTTACTAACTCGATAAATAAAATAAAAACCTCTCAAGATACTAACCAGATAAATAACGTTGAAATGTTTTGTCATAACTGTAGTGGTATGAGAGAAAAGCTTAAAAACCTTTATGTTGATGCTAAGTCATGCAATTTTAATGTATTAGTTTTCATAGACTGACTGAAACATGGCTTAGCGAATTGTTTATAAACGTAGAAATTCTTGATGGTAATTTGTCTCTTTACAGGAGCGATCGTAATTATCAGTTTACAAATAGTTCGCGAGGTGATGATGTATTATTTGACGTAAGTAATAACTTACCTAGTGTACTATTAATTACTAGTACTTTTCAATCATTTGAACATCAATTTATTAAAATTAATTTAGGTACGAAAAATTTATACGTAGGCATTGTTTATTTCCCTCCGAACTCTTGCAATTCCTCTTATTCTGAATTTTATAGTGTATATCATAATATCATTCCAAATATGCATGAGGAAGATTCGATTTTCGTCTTTGGCGATTTCAAACACCTGGCTCTTTCTTTTTTTGTTGATTCTGACGATTTGTTATTACCAATTAACTTCAGGGACAAGATTGATTTCGGTCTTTTGAGTGAGTTTTATGGTAATGATTTAAAGCAGATTATTAGTTATCCCAGCAATAATAATAAATGGTTAGATCTTGCATTTTCAAATGGTCGAGTGGTGGTAAAGCTTGCTGATGATGCAGATAAACTTTTTACTAACACTAATCATCACAGTGTAATCATCTTGGAGTTCTCTACTATCATCTCAATTTCCGGCAAAACTTACAATAATGAAATTGTATATGATTTCCGTAATGCTAACTACCAAAGCATTAATAATGCTTTATCATCTACTTACTCGGGCGACCTGTTAGCTAAAAAGGATACAAACTTACTAATCTCTATCTTTTATTTAAAAACTTTTGAAATTATAAATGTTTTTGTACCTAAAATCCGTAAGAAAAACAAAATAACGGAACCATGGTTAAATAGAGAACTTAGGAATTTGCGTAACCATCGCAATAAAATATGCTGAAAAATTAAACACACAATAGCACCAAGCAATAACTTATTGAATACGTATAAGCTACTTGCAAATGAATTCATACTGAAAGCTCTTACAGCCTATGAAAACTATGTCATTAGTATATGTCATTATTGTCATAGGCAACATTTTAATTAGTGAAAAAAAATTTTTCGAATTTGTCAACATAGAACGAAAAATATTTGGCTACCGTAATTAAATGTCAAAGGGCAATACTTTTTCTCTTGCCCAAAAACAATTTGTAACTTTTTTTCCGATAGTTTTCAAAAAGTTTATCGTCCAAAAGAACAATTTGATATCTCTACTACTTCTTTATCTAATAGATCAAATTTGTTAATCTCACATCTGTATCTTTCCGAAAATCACATTTTTAAAGCTATTATGAGCCTTGTCACAAAGAAGGGAACTTACCTAATTCCTCAATTCTTTTTATATAACTGTGCTCATTATCTAACTACTCCTCTACATTTAATTTTAAACAGATGGCTTTCGAATGGTGTTTTCCCACATGTGTGGAAATCCTCTCATATAACTCCCATCTACAAAAAAGGTGAAAGATCATCAATAGAAAACTATCGAGGTATAGCCATCCTATCAACTATTTCAAAATTATTCGAAAAAATTGTTGTCCTCCTGTAATAAATGCTAAACTTAACGAAGAACAACACGGTTTCCGAAAAGGTTGTTCCACTACAACGAACCTTATGTTATGCACATCTGTAATCCTGAATAAAATGGAGAAGGGATATAAAGTTGTTGCAATTTACATTGATTTTAGCAAAGCCTTCGATCGTGTTGATCACTACACTTTGCTAAACAAACTTATAACTTTTGGTATCTGGGGTTTTTTTTTGCATGGCTGAACTCTTATTTATCAGAGAGGACCCAAAACGTTAAATTTCAAGGTATATTGTCCAATATAATTGAGGTTACTTCTGGTATACCACAAGACAGCCATTTAGGGCCACTTTTATTTAATATATTTATTTCTGATCTTTCAGAATATTTGTGTGCCATACCTCACATTGCGCTTGCTGTATAATATATAAGTCGTAAACGATAGTTCTGACACAGCTTTACTTCAGTCAAGCTTACCTTCATTACATGATAGGTGCACAACCAACAAATTAGAACTCAATATACAGAAATGTAAGGTAATCAGTTTTATCCGTAAAAATTCTTCTTTTGTGTACAACTACAAAATAGATAATCTAATACTTGAAAGGGTGTTTAGTATTACTGATCTCGGAATTCTACTTGATAGTAAACTTAACTTTAATGTGCACTATGACCACTTAATTTCAGGAGCAAATAAAATGTTAGGTTTCATTAAGAGAAGAGCAAAATAATTTACTGACTTAGCTGTGACAAAAACTCTATATTGTTCGCTAGTTCGTACTATATTAGAATACGGTAGCATTATATGGGATCCAGTTTTTCAGACTCATTCCAACAAAATTGAGTCAGTTCAAAAACAGTTTCTTCTATTTGCATTAAGAAACCAATATAACCCTTCTGACTTTTTAAATCTTCTAATCTACTTACAAACTAACAACAAGACTTAAATTCTTAAACATGCTCCCCTTGTCTTCACGTAGACAAATATTTTCATCATGTCTTACTTTTGACATTCTAAATAATAATATTGTTATCCAATCTCTTAATTACAAATTTAGACTTAATGAAAGAGTTAGACAAACAAGATACACAAAATTTTTAATGGAATATAAACACAGTACAGAATACGGAAGAAATGAACCGATAAACATATATTGTATTACATTCAATAAAATCAGTTATCTCTATTCTTCAACAATTTCCAGAAATACCTTCAAAAACACTTTACATCAACACTTTTTCAATTTACTGACCTCAGACAATTAATTCTAACCAATTCATAAATTTACTTTTCATAAATTTATTCAAATGTGATATTATAATTTTTTGTATTAATTTTCAAAAAAAAGTCATTGTAATTTAATTACATAATAATGTTCATATATTCATAACTCTACATTAAATATTTAAAGTATATTTTGATTATGTCATCAAGTTTTTTGTTTTTTTAGTAGTACGGTTTATTGTTTACATACATACAATTAGTAATTATATGTTTTATATAATTACTAATTATATGTTAGAATTTAAGTTTTATGTAGGTAATCAAATTTTGTATTGTATAACTTTTGTGTTTAGGTCTTAAATATATTTTTTTAATATTATGGATATAAATTAGTCATTAAGAGTAGGTAATCCTGCACTTGAGGATGGGAAAAAATCATGCCATATCGCACCGAAGACCACGCCCACTGACCTATATTTTGATTGATGGGTTTAATGTAGGTTATTCTTGGTTAGTAGGTCAAAAACTTGTTTTCTTTGTTTTGGTTTAGTTATAACCTAAATGGGTTGGTTGCATGGGTTGTTAACTTATAAGTTGCAAGTGGTTGTATAGTAGGAAATGAAGGTTGTTGGTACTGTAGAAGTTGTTAGGCAAGGTTAATGAACTGAACAAGTTTAGGTTATAAGCATGGGTTGTTAACTTATAAGTTGCAAGTGGTTGTATAGTAGGAAATGAGGGTTGTTGGTACTGTAGAAGTTGTTAGGCAAGGTTAATGAACTGAACAAGTTTAGAATATTTATGTGTTTCAATAAATTCATTCATACTTTGTAATAGGATATCATACAAATAGAAAGATGATTTTTTTCAGGTCAAATCAAGTTTATTTTTTTAAATTGCGCAAAATCGCATGCTTAATAAAATATGCCTACATAAGTAAAAGGAGATATAAAAGAAACGAAAAAACTTGTTTTTATTATTTAAAAAGAAAAATATTCATAGGTACTTTTGAATACCAAGATGTAAATAATAAAAATAAAAACAAAATGTAAACAAGAAGTACAAAGTGTAGTTTGGCTTATAAAGAAGATTAATAATTGTTAAAAGTTGTTATTATAGCTTTAAGGTGCAAAGTAAAAATAAAAAATTTGTTACCTATTTTAGGATATGAGTTGTTTCTCTATATTCTATATTTATTTATTTATTTATTTATATTAATATTACATACATTAATGTAGTGCAATATTATTGAACCATCGGCTACTAAGGCCATTATAGGTTTTTATACTATTATTAAATTATATACTAATATTATTTATTTTGTTTATATACTATATATTTACATTATATTAGGTCGTAAGGAGGGTATGTAAAGAAAAAAACTTACGACCTGTGCAGGGATCTAACCCACATTCCTTCGGTTAATACGCCACACGCCTACCCACTAGGCTACCGAAGCCCCCTTATCAATATTGGGCAATATAATTTTTACATAAGAAACATTGAAAAACCTATTCTATATTTTGTTCTAAGTACATATGAACTTAAAAATATTTTGCATTCTTCTAATTTCTGTTTACCTGGTGTAAAATAAATTGTTAAAACTAGTTTGAACTAGTTTAAAACTCTTTTAAACAATGTTAAAATTTATTTTTACAATGCAGTAAAAAAGTAAAAATAAAAACAAAAGAAAGAAAAAAATTATATATTTTATATAATTATTTATATAATTATTTATAAATTATATAAATAATTATTATATAATTTTTTTCTTTCTTTTGTTTTTATTTTTACTTTTTTAAAAATAAAATCAAATAATGCAGTAAAAAAGTAAAAAGAAAGAAAAAAATTATATATTTTATATAATTATTTATATAATTATTTATAAATTATATAAATAATTATTATATAATTTTTTTCTTTCTTTTGTTTTTATTTTTACTTTTTTACTGCATTATTTTACTTTTTACTTTTTTACTGCATTATTTTACTTTTTAATTTTACTGCATTATTTTACTTTTTTACTGCACCTATAAAGGTGCGTCTGTTATGTAGGATTTCTTTTTCTATTCTATAAGAAGATTGAGAAAATAATCTGAAATCTTCGATTTTACTTTGTTTTGTTATTATTACGTTCCATTGTATGCTGTAAGAAATGAAAAAATAATAAAAATCAAAAAGAAGTTAATTGCTTTTGGTACCTATTTTGTAAACTTAATATAAAAATAAAAGACATTTTTATTTTTATGTTAAAAATCTTTTATTAAATTTTTTATTATTATATTTTTATTAAATCTAAGTTGAAAAATTTTTTACGATAACCAGATGTTAAGATTTTAAAAATTTTAAATTAATATGTAAACAAATTTGAATGATTTACTTATCAACATGTGATTTTTTCCTATTATATCCATACGGTAAAGAACTACCATCTTCATTAAATTTTCGTTTAAGGAACTTTCGGTAAAGAACTTTCCATCTTCGCTAAAGTATAGGGTATATTGACTTTAGTATGGTGTTTGTAACCACCAAAAGGAAGCGAGTTAGATATGGACATGTATATATATTCTGAATCAGAATCACCTCCTGAGTCGATTTAACGATGTCCGTCCGTCCGTTCGTCCGTTCGTGCGTCAGTCCGTCCGTTCGCACGATAACTCAAAAACTAGTGAAGCTATTTTGATGACATTTACAGAGAAGGTTAATAATTACAAAAGGAAGGCTAAGTTCGAATCTGGACAAAATCGGTCCAAGGGTTCGGATTCTGGAAGCTTCCGAATGATTCCGGAGCAAACGAGATTATCTCCCAAACCAATAAAGATATAACCTTCAAATTTAACAGAGTGGTGTTCCTTTATGTTATATTTAAGTCTCTAAAATTTGAGAGGATTTGGTCCATGGGTTTGGATTTAGAGAAGCTTCCGAACGAACCCAGAGTAAACGAGATTATCTCCAAAATCAACAAAGATAGAACCTTTAAATTTTGTACAATGATGTTTCTTCCCGTTCGATTTATGTCTCTGAAATTTAAGAGGATTTTGTCCATGGGCTTGGATTTTGGAAGCTTCCGAACGAGCACCAGAGCAAATGAGATTTTCTCTAAAACCAACTAAGATATAATCTTTAAATTTGGCAGAGTGGTTTGGCAGTTCTTTCATGTTTTATTTAAGTCTCTGAAGTTTCAGAGGATTTGATTCATGGGTTCGGATCTTTGAAGCTCCCGGACGAGCCCCAGAGCAAACGAGTATATCTCCACAACCAACAAAGATAGAACCTTTATTTTTAGTACAAGAGTGTGCTGTTATGTTTCCTTTACTATAAAATTGGAAACTGACATTTGAAAGAATTTGAACCATGGATTCGTATATTGGAGGCTTCCGAACGAGCCCCAGACCAAACGAGATTATCATTTATATTTTTATAATTAAGCGAAATAATAAAAATATTGTTTGTTTTGTTTTATACTTGACTTTTATTTATTTATTTATTTTTATATATAACATTATTTTGTTTTACATTAGATTTTTATTTATTTATTTATTTTTATATATAACAAAACAATTTCTTTTTATTTATTCCACTTTTTATATAACAAAACAACTTCTGATCGAACCAACGTCCAGTAGCAGAATCAATGCATTTTTATATTAGAATATTTACATTCTTAATAAGTCACGTTGCAATGCAACGTGCTGAGAAAATTATTATTGAAGTTTGGAATGTACAGTTATTTTAAGATAGGATCATGTTACAAGTTACAATAATATGTTGACGCGCGCAAAAGTAAGTTTGCGCGTGTGAAAGAAAATAAAAATATATTCAAAACATTGTTTTATTACAGGGTGACATAACTTCCCCACCCTTTGACGGAGGCTCCGACGAAGTTATCTTGATTGTTTTGTTCTTATAACAATTTTTTAACTTTACAATTTGAATTAATAGTACAATTATAATTATTACTATTATTATTTTAGTTACATAATTTACAATATTTCCAATTTTATTAGTATACAAGATTTCTTTAATTTGTTCTCTGTTATTTTTAATGTATTTTACATGCAGTTCTTCAAAGTTTAACAATTCATTATTATTGACATTTCTTTTTATAATTACATTTAAAGTAGGTAAAATTATATGGTCTTTTATTTCGATTTCAAAATTTTTATATGTTAAATTATTAATTCTAATTTGACATTTTTCGAATCTTATTAAATTAGTACCTTCAATGAAGGTTTCAAAATTATTACAATTATGGAATATCTGTGTTCTTTTAATATTTTTTATAATTATAAGACCATTTTTAATTTCTGTAATAGATTGTTCGAAAAAATTTTTAAACATACAATTAGCTTCCTTATTATTAAAAATATTATATGTACAGTTATCTTTTATATCTTTTAAGTTTTTCTTTAGATTCTGAATTACATTTGAGTGATAAATATTTTTATTTTCATCAATCAGAATTTCCTTTTCTCCTATATATAAAATTTTATTGTCTTTAGTAGGTAAAGGTTCTATTAAGATTTTAGAATAGAGTTTATTAGTAAAATTTGGTATTAATAGAATTATGACTATTTCGTTTCCGAATGTTATTATATTAATTTTGATATTTGTCAGAATGTCCAAGTTTTGTATTATGTTAAATTCTTCGTCTGTTAGTATATTTTTTGATAGTATTCCTAATCTGCTCATTAGTAGTGTCTGTTCAATATCGTCAATGTGATTTCTGAGTAAGGTAATGTCGTAATTAATTTGATACATGCACTCCATAAGTGCCATTTGGTGTTCCATTTTAGATATTTTATTGTTGAGTTCATTAGTTAAATTTGTTACGAATTTTCTTATTGTGTGTTGTTGATTCTTGATATGTTCTGTAATGTTGTAAGTTTGTTCAATTAGGTCAGAGTTTATTTTAACTTGTTTATTGTTTTCTGTTATTAACATTTTGTTGTTATCTGTTAAAGCTTGTAGTTTGTTACGTATTTGAATTTCATCGTCGCTGTCCATCGTGCCTGTTATGTACTTTAGCACTTTTCCTATTCCGTTTACAAGTCCTCTTTTGTTTCTTTTGTGAGGAATAATGTTTTTTATTTTAGAGACTAGTGATTTGTAGTTGTGAGTTATTGTATTAAATATTGGTCCGTTCGAACTCAGTTCAGTTGAAAATGGTTGTATGTTGGTCCATATGTCTTGAAGGGTTTCTTCGTACTTTGTAATGTTGATTATGTGTAGGATTTTGTTATAGTTGGTTATAAGTTTTACTTCTCCTAGTTTTAAGTTAATATGTCCGTTTTTATTATTGTTCAAGTCTTGAATATCTATTATCTGAGATGTTGATAGATTGACAAATTCGAAGAGAATGTAGAGACTTAGTATGCTGTACTTTTTCATGGTGGAAAGGTCCTAAAAAGAGATTTGTTTTTTTTTTTTTTTTTTTTTAAAAGGAAATATTAGTAAATAGTAATTTATAGTTATTTTGTAGGATTTTATAAATTGTTATTCTGTCTTGAATGACCTGAGATAAGATTTTTCATTTTACTTCTATGTTTTGTTAAGTTTCCTTTGGTGTTTACTTTAAGTCTGATATGTAATGGGTTTTGGAACTTTTTTCGTTTTCTAACGTGGGTTTTATAATATTTATGGCCAGTGTCTTTGTCGACTACGTGTTCTTCATCAGTTAATTCGGTGTCTATTTTTCGGAATTTTGAATGATTTTTTCCTCCCCTTATTTCTTTAATGTAGTTGATTCCTGCTTCTAAAGATATGTCGACTTTGTTTTCGTTTGCTTTTTCAATAACGCGGTTTTTCTTTTCTAATATTTTGTTGTAGATTTGTTCGTATTCGCTTTCTGTTATTTTACCTTGAATGAAATCTATTGGTTTCTTGTTTGTTGAGGAGTGTATCGTATTGTTGTAATACCCGTTTATTAAAATCATTTGCTCTTCGATTGGTAGATTTTTCTTTGTATGTTTTAATAGTCTGACGTGCTCGTTGATGGTGTTATGCAAGCGCTCTATGTCTGCGTTACTGTTGTGATTTGAATTGGAAGTGTAGTGGATTGTGATATTATTTTCTTCCAAAAATTTTCTCATTAAATGGGATTTCATTCCTAATTCGTTATCAGTAACTATTTTCGCTATGTTACCGTATGTGCTAATATACTTTGCAATTGCTCTTCTGAATTCTGCCTCACTTCTATTTTGTACTTTAGTAAACATGGCGATTTTACTGAATTTATCGATCATAGTGACAAATAATGACTTGTTTATGGAATAGAATATGTCCATATGGATTATTTGGTTAGGTTTATTCGGAGTTTCGGATATTTTTAACGGAATCTGTGGGGGTTTTCTTTCATATTTTTCTAGAATGCACACTTCGCAGTTATTTATAAATTCTGATATCTTAAGTTTTAAATTTGGGTGATAGAATTCGTTTTTCATTTCTTCGTTAATTTCGTTAATGCCACGGTGATTGTTTTCCAAGTGCTTTGTTTGAATGAGATTTTCTAGTTCTTCGTCATTGGTAATATTTTTCAGTAATTTTTTACTCCTAATAATTTTGTAATTTATAAAATGTTCGCGAAGGATAGGATTTATTTTATCAAATATTTCGTCGTTTACATATATGGCGTTAGTTCGTTTTGGGTCAAAATGATTCTTGATAATCATTTTTAATGTGATATCGTCTAAGACTTTTATGGATATTGTTTTAAGGGTTTTGTTAAATATATTTCGTGTTTTGATTTGCAAAGAGCCCGAATTAATTTTGTTTATTATAATTTGATTTTTGTATAAATTTAAAGGCGTAACTGTTTCTATAATATTAGTTTGGAATGGGATATTTTCGTTTTGGTTTATGTCTATTCTACTTAGGAAATCAGCTACCTTATTTTCACAACCTTTTTTGTATGATATGTCATAGTCATATTCTTGAATTTGCAATTTCCATCTTATTAATTTGCTGTTTGGTTCTTTAAGACTGTGTAACCAAACTAAGGGCTTGTGATCTGTGAAGAGTTTAATTTTTCTACCGAGAACATATGGTCTGAATTGTTTAAGTGACCATACAATACTGAGAAGCTCTTTCTCGATTGTTGAATAATTAATTTCGTGCTCATTTAGTGTGCGAGACACGTATGAGATTGGTTTTTCTTCTTGAGATAGTACGCCATCTATGGCATAATGACTCGCATCTGTGGTTATTTCGAAATTTTTTTCAAAATCTGGGTAGATAAGAATTGGTGCTGATATTAATTTCTTTTTTAGATCGTTGAAACTTTGGATGTATTTGTGGTTATTTATGTCTACTTTAGAATTTTTCTTTAAGAATAGAGTCATGGGTTTTGCTATCTCGGCGAAATTTTTTATGAATTTCCTATAGTATCCTGCGATACCTAGGAATCTTTTTATTTCCTTTGGAGTTTTTGGAATTTGGTAGTTTTTAATTACCTCTATTTTCTTTTGGTTGGGATGTATTCCGTGTTCATTGATAACGTGTCCTAAAAATTCGACTTCTTTTCTTAGAAAGTCGCATTTGTCTAGTTGTACTCGAAGTCGAGCTGATTTTATTTTTGTGAAAATTTTTTTTAAGTTTTTTATGTGTTCTTCTAAACCGTTTGAGAACACTACAATGTCGTCCATGTACGTTAGACATTCTTTGCCTATATTTTCCCTCAATATATTGTCCATCAGGCGTTGAAAGGTACTAGGGGCATTTTTCAGCCCAAAAGGCATTCTACTAAATTCGTAGTGTCCGTTGTCAACAGAGAATGCAGTCTTTTGTATGTCTTCCGGTTCCATTTCTATTTGATGGAATCCGGATTTTAAATCTATTACAGAGAAATACGTACTTTTCCCTAATTTGTCCAATATTTCTTCAATATTAGGGATTGGATAAGAGTCGTCAATTGTCTTTTCATTAAGTTTACGGTATTCTATGACAAGACGGTATTTCCGCTCGCCAGAGGAATCTAATTTTTTGGGAATAACCCAAACTGGGCTGTTGTACGGACTATTGCTATGTTGGATAATTCCATTTTCCAACATTTCCTGAATTTGCTTTTGTATCTCTATTTTGTGGATATATGGGTATCTGTAAATTTTGCTTTTTATTGGTATGTTGTCTATAGTATTAATTTTGTGTCTGATTTTGTTGGTAACTGAGAGAGGTATTTGTTCAGAAAATATTTCATTAAATTCAGATATAAGATGATTTAATTGAAGTTTTTCTTCTTTATTTAAGTGGTCGGTTTTAATTTTTTCTGGAATAATTTTACTGTCTTTGTACGTTAAGTATTCGTTTGTTTAGTAATTATTGAAATCTAAGATTTCGTCTATTTCTGCGGACGGGAATGGTTCGTTGAAATTGAACATTTTAGGTTGGTCACATACGTTAAGTATTTTGGCTTTTGCTTGAAAGTCGTTTACTTCATAAATACCTTCTAGAATTCGAACGTCGGCATTTAAATTAGTTTCTTCTATCATTGCGTCACCTTTTTGTTGTTTGACAGGGATTTTATAATAATATTCCCCAGGTTCGATTTGGTATATGGTATTTTCTGGTTGGTGACTAAAGTATAATTTTATTGGAGTGTCGTTCATCATGAGAATTTTATTTTTGTAGTCGATAACAGCGTTACCTTGCATTAGTATATCATTACCTATAAGGCCATGGTATTTTTCATGAAAATCATGAACCAAAAATACAAATTTTTCATTATTGTTTGGTTTGAATTCCTCAAAAATATTTATACTTATTGCTTGATTTATTAAGACATCTTTTTTCAATGCTCTCAAAATTTTTGAATTTTTTAGTTGTATTCTAGGTATTTCCTTGAAAGTGTCTGGTCGGATTATTGAGCTTGAAGCGCCACTGTCGATTAGAAAATTGTATTCCTTTATTTTTATGTAGGTGAGTCGGTTTGGCCAGTCTCCCGAAAATTTCCTATATCGATGGTTTGCTGATTATTAACATCCATGGGTTCTACTTGCGAATTGTAATTGTTTTGGTAGTTGGGGTTGTAGTGAGAATTTCTGTTCTGGTTTGGTTGCCAATTATTGTAAAATGGTCGTTGATTATTTATATGATTGTACACACCAGGTGGGCTTCTGTTATTATTATGAAGAATGTTGGGATTAGAGGTACCGTTTTGGTGCGCTGTATTTGGAGATGTATTATTGTTGAAATATCTGATTGAGCGATTACCATTATTATTAATATTATTAGAGGGGTTTCGAATAGAATTACGATTATTATCACGATTTGGATTGTCTTGAATGTTATTTGAACGATTTTGGGATGTTTTGTTACTAATGTAACGATTATTGTTATTATGGCGATTACGATTACTGTTATGGTTATTTTGGGTATAGTTATGATTGACATTGATATTCGAAAAAGCGTAGCCCGATTCGTATAAAATTTTCATTGCATCTTCTAACGTCTTAGGATCTCTGCAAGATAGGATTGATTTCAAGGGTTCAGGAACTTTATTTTTAAAAGTATCTAAAGCACTTTGAACGTTAGCTTTTAAATATCTTTCTAATTCGTCGTTATTGTTTTGGTATTCCAACTGTGTTTTTGTATTTAGTCTTCTAAGTATAGCTTTCACGTCGTTGTAAAATTCGACAGCATTCGTCTTAAAAGTTTGGCCCCTTAACTGGTCAAAAAGTTGGTCAGCGGATAGCCTATCGCCAAAATTGTTATTAAGTACTTTTTTAATTTCATCCCAGGTGGTAGCTTGATGATTGATTTCGATAACTTCTCTGGCACTTCCAGTTAATTTTGATTTAATTATGTCAGAGAAAATTCCTTTTGAGAATTCGTCGTATTGGAGTAGTAAAGGTGTGATCCGATCTACTAAATCGATAAAAGTTTGTAAGGTACCGAATTTCCCATTAAATTCAGGTACACGTTCTAAATATTTAAGTGGGTCAATTGTAAGGCTTTTTGGGTCTGTCATGATTCGATTTTCTGTATTTCTATTTAAATTTAATTTCGATAATTCTTCTATAAGTATGTCAACAACTCCGATAGCTACGAAATGTTGTGACATAAACGGCAAAATGAAAGTTTAGTACTATATGAAAAGGAAATTCGATTTATACAAAATTTATTTATGAAATGTAATTTTTATTTAATTTGACTGGTTGTAAGTCTTGTTTACTTCTCATCAAAAGTATAAATTTAAAATTAGGTAATTTATTATTTTCTTTTCTTATTTTATTTTTTTTTATTTAATAGTTTTTTTTTGATTAAAAATTGTTTATTGTATATATTTTTTTTTATAAGTATGTAATTATTTTTTGTAATATTTATTTAAGCTTTATTTTTATTATAATTTTTTTTGCTAGATTGTAAATTTTCGAACATATATATATTTTGGAATATGTATTTTAAAGTAATTATTAATATGAAAACAAAATTGTATTATTAGTAATAGTATGAAGAAAAAATTGTTTTATTTATTTTTTGGAAGTTAATACTACTTATTTCTTTTATTATTTTACGCTTCCCCTTTTTTTTTTTTTTATTTAATATCTACTTATTACTTATTTAATATTTCATATGGTTTTAATATTTTATTATTTGATTTTAATTTTATTCTTTTTTTCTTTCAGGTAATATATTCGCTTGGAAAAATTTATTTAATAAGTTAACACTGGGTTATTTGATTTTATCGTACGAAAAAAAAATAAATTTGATGTAATATAAAAAATATATTTTCTTTTAAAATTTTAGTGCTACTGCTAATAGTGATTACGAAAAAAGTTAAACAAACTTTTGCAAAATAATAGTCTTTAGCAATATTTTAAAACAATGAAAAATTATTTATATACTTAGGTGTTTTAAATTTAATTCTTTTACTTTAAATTTATTTGATTCAAATAGACTTTAATTTAGTTTTACCCAGATGATATTTAAAGCACGTTTATATATATAAAAAAAAATATTCTCTTTAAAACACAAAGAATTTTGATTTACTTAAATATACTTCTTCTATTAATTTAATCTATTATATTGGTAAAACTTGGAAAAATAAAAACTCACGGTTTGTTGGTTGTTGTACTGCTGGTGTTGTAGCCCTGGTACTCTTCGATTCAGCTATTGGTTGTTGTTGTTGTTTCGGCCGGATGATTGCTAGGTTTTTCTTTTTCTGCGTCCTTGAGTATATTGACATATACTAACTGGTGCACTTTGTATAGTATGTACAATTTTTGTTTTTTGGTGATTTTCGTTCACTTATTATTTTGTGATTTTCATTCACTTATTATTTTATGATTTTCGTTCATTTATTGTTTTTGTTATTTTTTAAGCATGCACTAGTTGACGCATCCTACCGACTGCGCCATTTATATTTTTATAATTAAGCGAAATAATAAAAATATTGTTTGTTTTGTTTTATACTTGACTTTTATTTATTTATTTATTTTTATATATAACATTATTTTGTTTTACATTAGATTTTTATTTATTTATTTATTTTTATATATAACAAAACAATTTCTTTTTATTTATTCCACCTTTTTTTTCATTGCGTCACCTTTTTGTTGTTTGACAGGGATTTTATAATAATATTCCCCAGGTTCGATTTGGTATATGGTATTTTCTGGTTGGTGACTAAAGTATAATTTTATTGGAGTGTCGTTCATCATGAGAATTTTATTTTTGTAGTCGATAACAGCGTTACCTTGCATTAGTATATCATTACCTATAAGGCCATGGTATTTTTCATGAAAATCATGAACCAAAAATACAAATTTTTCATTATTGTTTGGTTTGAATTCCTCAAAAATATTTATACTTATTGCTTGATTTATTAAGACATCTTTTTTCAATGCTCTCAAAATTTTTGAATTTTTTAGTTGTATTCTAGGTATTTCCTTGAAAGTGTCTGGTCGGATTATTGAGCTTGAAGCGCCACTGTCGATTAGAAAATTGTATTCCTTTATTTTTATGTAGGTGAGTCGGTTTGGCCAGTCTCCCGAAAATTTCCTATATCGATGGTTTGCTGATTATTAACATCCATGGGTTCTACTTGCGAATTGTAATTGTTTTGGTAGTTGGGGTTGTAGTGAGAATTTCTGTTCTGGTTTGGTTGCCAATTATTGTAAAATGGTCGTTGATTATTTATATGATTGTACACACCAGGTGGGCTTCTGTTATTATTATGAAGAATGTTGGGATTAGAGGTACCGTTTTGGTGCGCTGTATTTGGAGATGTATTATTGTTGAAATATCTGATTGAGCGATTACCATTATTATTAATATTATTAGAGGGGTTTCGAATAGAATTACGATTATTATCACGATTTGGATTGTCTTGAATGTTATTTGAACGATTTTGGGATGTTTTGTTACTAATGTAACGATTATTGTTATTATGGCGATTACGATTACTGTTATGGTTATTTTGGGTATAGTTATGATTGACATTGATATTCGAAAAAGCGTAGCCCGATTCGTATAAAATTTTCATTGCATCTTCTAACGTCTTAGGATCTCTGCAAGATAGGATTGATTTCAAGGGTTCAGGAACTTTATTTTTAAAAGTATCTAAAGCACTTTGAACGTTAGCTTTTAAATATCTTTCTAATTCGTCGTTATTGTTTTGGTATTCCAACTGTGTTTTTGTATTTAGTCTTCTAAGTATAGCTTTCACGTCGTTGTAAAATTCGACAGCATTCGTCTTAAAAGTTTGGCCCCTTAACTGGTCAAAAAGTTGGTCAGCGGATAGCCTATCGCCAAAATTGTTATTAAGTACTTTTTTAATTTCATCCCAGGTGGTAGCTTGATGATTGATTTCGATAACTTCTCTGGCACTTCCAGTTAATTTTGATTTAATTATGTCAGAGAAAATTCCTTTTGAGAATTCGTCGTATTGGAGTAGTAAAGGTGTGATCCGATCTACTAAATCGATAAAAGTTTGTAAGGTACCGAATTTCCCATTAAATTCAGGTACACGTTCTAAATATTTAAGTGGGTCAATTGTAAGGCTTTTTGGGTCTGTCATGATTCGATTTTCTGTATTTCTATTTAAATTTAATTTCGATAATTCTTCTATAAGTATGTCAACAACTCCGATAGCTACGAAATGTTGTGACATAAACGGCAAAATGAAAGTTTAGTACTATATGAAAAGGAAATTCGATTTATACAAAATTTATTTATGAAATGTAATTTTTATTTAATTTGACTGGTTGTAAGTCTTGTTTACTTCTCATCAAAAGTATAAATTTAAAATTAGGTAATTTATTATTTTCTTTTCTTATTTTATTTTTTTTTATTTAATAGTTTTTTTTTGATTAAAAATTGTTTATTGTATATATTTTTTTTTATAAGTATGTAATTATTTTTTGTAATATTTATTTAAGCTTTATTTTTATTATAATTTTTTTTGCTAGATTGTAAATTTTCGAACATATATATATTTTGGAATATGTATTTTAAAGTAATTATTAATATGAAAACAAAATTGTATTATTAGTAATAGTATGAAGAAAAAATTGTTTTATTTATTTTTTGGAAGTTAATACTACTTATTTCTTTTATTATTTTACGCTTCCCCTTTTTTTTTTTTTTATTTAATATCTACTTATTACTTATTTAATATTTCATATGGTTTTAATATTTTATTATTTGATTTTAATTTTATTCTTTTTTTCTTTCAGGTAATATATTCGCTTGGAAAAATTTATTTAATAAGTTAACACTGGGTTATTTGATTTTATCGTACGAAAAAAAAATAAATTTGATGTAATATAAAAAATATATTTTCTTTTAAAATTTTAGTGCTACTGCTAATAGTGATTACGAAAAAAGTTAAACAAACTTTTGCAAAATAATAGTCTTTAGCAATATTTTAAAACAATGAAAAATTATTTATATACTTAGGTGTTTTAAATTTAATTCTTTTACTTTAAATTTATTTGATTCAAATAGACTTTAATTTAGTTTTACCCAGATGATATTTAAAGCACGTTTATATATATAAAAAAAAATATTCTCTTTAAAACACAAAGAATTTTGATTTACTTAAATATACTTCTTCTATTAATTTAATCTATTATATTGGTAAAACTTGGAAAAATAAAAACTCACGGTTTGTTGGTTGTTGTACTGCTGGTGTTGTAGCCCTGGTACTCTTCGATTCAGCTATTGGTTGTTGTTGTTGTTTCGGCCGGATGATTGCTAGGTTTTTCTTTTTCTGCGTCCTTGAGTATATTGACATATACTAACTGGTGCACTTTGTATAGTATGTACAATTTTTGTTTTTTGGTGATTTTCGTTCACTTATTATTTTGTGATTTTCATTCACTTATTATTTTATGATTTTCGTTCATTTATTGTTTTTGTTATTTTTTAAGCATGCACTAGTTGACGCATCCTACCGACTGCGCCATTTATATTTTTATAATTAAGCGAAATAATAAAAATATTGTTTGTTTTGTTTTATACTTGACTTTTATTTATTTATTTATTTTTATATATAACATTATTTTGTTTTACATTAGATTTTTATTTATTTATTTATTTTTATATATAACAAAACAATTTCTTTTTATTTATTCCACCTTTTATATAACAAAACAACTTCTGATCGAACCAACGTCCAGTAGCAGAATCAATGCATTTTTATATTAGAATATTTACATTCTTAATAAGTCACGTTGCAATGCAACGTGCTGAGAAAATTATTATTGAAGTTTGGAATGTACAGTTATTTTAAGATAGGATCATGTTACAAGTTACAATAATATGTTGACGCGCGCAAAAGTAAGTTTGCGCGTGTGAAAGAAAATAAAAATATATTCAAAACATTGTTTTATTACAGGGTGACATAACTATTATCTCCAAACCAACAAAGATAGAACCTTTAAATTTTTCACAATGATGTTCCTTCCCGTTTTATTTATGTCTTTGGAATTTAAGAGGATATGGTCCATGGGTTTGAATTTTGGAAGCTTCCGAACCAGCCCCAGAGCAAATGACATTATCTCCAAAAACAACAAAGACATAACCTTTAAATTTGGCAGAATGGTGTTCTTTCATATTTGATTTAGGTCTCTGAAATTTGAGAGGATTTGGTCCTTGGGTTCGCATTTTGGAAGCTTGCGAACGAGCCTCAGAGCAAATGATATTATCTCCAAAACCAACTAAGATATAACCTTTAAATTAGGCAGAATGGTGTTCCTTAATGTTTGATTTATGTTTCTGAAATTTGTGAGGATTTGGTCCATGGGTTCAAAACTTGGAAGCTTCCGGGCGAGCCCCAGAGCAAACAGGTATATCTCCACAACCAACAAAGATTTATTTTTAGTACAAAGGTGTTCTGTTATGTTTCCTTTTCTGTAAAATTGGAAACTGACATTTGAAAGAATTTGAACCATGGGTTCGTATTTTGGAAACTTCCGGACGACCACAAGAGCAACGAGCATATCTCCAAAATCAACAAAAGTAGAACCTTTAAATTTAGTACAATGGTGTTCTGGCATGTTTTCTTTATGTTCCTGAAATGGATTCGATGAATTGGAGTGGCGATTCGGATACCTGACACACACCTCCCAAGGACTAACAATCTTCGAAATTAATAAAATAGAAACTCAAAATTTTTTACAAAGTTGTCAAGCATATTCCAAGAGGATGCTTCTTTTACGTTCCTGAAATTCGAGTTGAATAAGACAGAAAAGGGAAGAAGTTTAAGCAGCTGCCAAAAAACTTATGGATTTTTAATTTAATTCGAATTATTCAGGTGTAGTGTATTAATAAGTCGCTTGCATCGACTTACTGTTACATTAACTTGTTTTATTTCAGGAATCGTAAGTACATCATGATTTTTTATTTCGACGAATATTTTCTGAAATGACGTATGTGTCTGTATTATTCAATGAATTTAAAACTGCTTCCTTTATGCTATTAAAATTAATTTTTAGTGAAGCTTCATAACTAAGAGAGAATCCTTTAACTTTACAAACAATTTTTTCGGTATTATCTTTTTTACAGTAAATTTTGTAGGCGTAGTTCTTGAGACCACCACTTACAAATTCTGTAATATAACTCCCTATACTATAACACTCTAACTCATCTGCCATGTCTCCTATAAATTCTCCTGTTTGTTGTTCATATTCTTCTTCTCGACTAATATGCAACACCGAATCGGTGTCATAATATAATACTCTAGTTATCTAGCTTCTCTAGATAACTGTAAAGTTGAAGACGAGCATGTGTTGCTGTATAAGCAGCGATACTTACGTTGACAGTAGATAAAGAAGTTCCTGCTTCTTCTTTATACTTCCAGCTAGCGACTATGTTTTCTTCATTTACTGGAAATATGTGATATACTTCTGCAGAGGGGTTTGTTATTAACTCGTAAAGTTTAAAAGGATGATTTATAATGGTGGTTTGTTGTTGATTTTCCTTTTGCTCAAATTTTCCCCAGAATGAGTTTAAAATAATCTTAGCAAAAGATCTTAAACCAGGATTATAAACTACTTTATCGTATTCTAATTTAATTTTTTCCTTTTCAAAAAAACTATCAATATATTCTTCCTTTTCTTTTTGAGTTTGATATTTTATTGGCCACCCAGAAGCTTCTTGTTTAATCTTTATAAATTTATTCATCATTTTAGTGAATAAACCATCAATACCATTGCAATTGTCATATTTTACTGTTTCGTATTCCCAAACTTCATAAATATTTAAAAGTTTATACCCTTTTTCAATTGCTTTTTTAATTTCATCAATTACCCAACTTCCTACTAATGCTCTTTCATTGTCTGTATGTTCACAGTATTTTCCTTGATATTTTTGTTCACTACAAGTGTTACATAGTGAGAACATCAATTTATTATTTTGTTTGACAGATAACACGGGGTGTAATAGATTTGTTGGTGGTAAGATTTTACATTTAATAATACCGTCAATAGTCATTCTGTTTAACTTAGAGCAAGTATCTTCTCCAACATAAATCTTAGGTTGGTTTATGGGAAATTTTCCTCCTTTGCAAACATATGGGTATAAGGAACATACATCTATGTATTTAATTTTTTCTCCTTGTTTACATTTATAATATGTGTAAGTATTTCCCGTTCTTCCGCCATAAAATGCATCACGAGGATTTAAAGGAACTAAATTAATTAATGAATGATTTTCTAAATATCTCATATTTTCATTGTGTCTCATTAGCTCCCGAAATTCACATTCCCACATCTCAATAACTTTATATCCACATGATTTTATAAACGCTGATCTCATTAATGTTTTTTCATATCGTAGATTCAAAGTATCGCCAGAGTTATCATGTAATGGTATATCCCTCTGCTTTGTTATTTTTGTACATTTTGTTTTTTTTTTTTTTACGAGGGTTGGTGGAAAACTCGAAAGTCACCAAGAGGAACTGCACGTGCTTCCTCAAGGTAGTGTTGGACTTTTGGGGATAGGGATGTGGGAAGGATAATTGGGCAAATTGGTATTGGGAAATCTAGATTATGGGGGATAGGTAAGAAAATTTGGAGGGGCATTTTGAAGAAAGATGTTAATGTTCTTCTTAAACTTAAGTAAATCGTACACATATAAATTACCAAACTTAGGGAACACATGTGATTATATATGGTTCCACAAACGGGACGTGTGCATGACAAACGAATTTCCATAAGATGTATTTCGCCATCTTGAGATCAGACAGCATTGTCTTTTTTGGTGTTGAACTCAACTCTATTGACTTCACCCCATTTTTTAATTTTTGCTAAATCGTTATTTAGCTCACTAATAGTGAAATTTTTTGCTGTTGTATTAATCTGGTGATTAATGTTACAGCGGCTATGAAATTCATAGGAAGCTACAAGGGTGCTGTCATCTGCGAAACTATGGATCGGATTCGAGGTTAATGAGAGTAGGTCATTGATAAATATTAAGAAAAGAGTTGGGGATATAACTGATCCCTGGGGGACACCAGCATTTATTTTGAATTTGTCAGATGAATATCCAGTACACGAATCGTGCGATTCGAAAGGAAATCTCCAATCCATTTTAGAAAGACCCTACCTAGACCTAATGCTTTGCACTTTGCCAATAGAGCGTCGTGCCAAACGCGATCGTAAGCCTTAGAAATATCAAGAGCCACAACATCAGGCTCACCAGAATGGTGAAGGTTGATGTTTAGCTTCTCACAAAGGTAAGTCATGAGATCACCGGTTGAACGACGGGCTCTGAACCCGTATTGACGATCATGAAGAAAACCTTTATGATCCAGGAATTTCAGAAGCTTTTGGTTCACTATTTTCTCCATTACCTTGAAGAGGACCGAAGTTATAGCAATAGGGCGGTAGTTGGAGGGATTACTTTTATTACATTTTTTGGGAATTGGGAAAACATGAGCAACCTTCCATTGGGTAGGATGAATACCCGAAGTGAAGGAAAGGTAGAAAAAGTTGCGTAGAGGTTTTGAAATATGGAGTAGGTATTTTTAAGCACCATGGTGGTTATACCATCTGGACCGGCTGACTTATTTGTATCAAGATTCTTTAAGATTTTCATCACTGCCCGCGTCCTAAAGTAAATTTTACCGAAGGAGCAGCCAGCTCCTGGAACAGAAGGTGGCATCTGAGCTGACTGTGACAGTGTCGAATTGAAGGCGAACTGCTTGCCAAATAAGTTCGCCTACTCTTTAGAATCTGATAGAGTTCTGTTATTTTTATCAATGAGTGGTGGAAAGGAAGACCCTCTAACGTCTTCCTTTAGACTTTTGGCAAATGACCAAAGAGATTTGCTATTCTTAGGCATGTGGATTATTTTACGTTTCAACTTTTAGTTGAACAAGAATTTTTGCTTATTGATAACTCTCTTGCATCTGTTTCTCACCGCTATATAGCTGGCCCTGTGAGCCTCCGACCTATTGTTTTGGTACAGTTTAGAAGCCTCCTCTTTTTTAGAAATGGCTTCTTTGCAAATACGATTAAACCAAGATTTGGAACTCCTCTTAACAGATTTCATAAAATGAGGGACGAATAACCTCATTCCAAGCAAAATAGTTTCACTAATCGCATTTGCAGCAAAGTTAATATTTCTGTTGCGGAAGCACAATGACCAATCAAAGGCTCTAAAAAAATTGTTAGGGCCCTTCCAGTCAGCATGGCTGTAACGCCAAACTAACTTTTTGGGAGGGAACCTTTGGTTGGAGATTGGGCTTACCCGGAAACTAGTGTTAACCAAACAATGGTCGGAATTACCCAGGGGGCAACCAACAGAAACCACATATTTTTCAGGGTGTGTGGTGAGAGACAGATCCAAGAGGTGACCTTCATGATCAGCACGGTCCGGGATCCTAGTGGGATTTTGTACAAGTTGAGAAGAGTGGAGCAGTGTGGAGAATAGTTCAACTTGTTGGCCAATTGAGTTTTGACTCGAGGAGATGTTGCTAGAAAAATTAAGCCAGTCCCTGTTATGAATGTTGAAATCTCCCGCAAGAACAATTTCAGTTTCTGGAGATGCGTCCAAAATTTCATTGATCTGGTTCGATAGATTTTCAATTTCCATAGCAGTTTCTTGTTCATTTGAGTTGGGTGATCTGTATAGGAAACAGAAATGTATGCCATGCTTTTCAACGAGAATTTTGACCCAAATGTAATGAAAGGTTGGGCTAGAACATTTATATTTTGGAAGTGTGTTGAAAGCGATGTCATTTTTTATATAGATGGCGATACCTCTTTTGGGTACGAAGTGTGAAATAAGTGAGTAGCCGGTAACATTAAAGTTATCATTGTGGTTACTGACTTGTGTTTCACAAAGGGCTAAAACTGCTGGTTTAATTGAACTAAGATGGCAATCGACGGCATGAAAATTCGTTTGCAACCCGCGTATGTTACAGAAATTAACATTAAAAGTGGTAATTTTGATGGAAAAAAATTAATAGTTATAAAAGAAAAGTTAAAATAACAAATAATAATATTAAAATTAAAATTGAAATCTAGTTTAAAATTAAAATCAAAAGCAAAATTAAGATAAAATCAGAGTTGAAATTGTAATTAAAATTATAATTAGACTAAAAATCAATTTTGAAATTAACCAAGATCAAAATCTGACTTAAGATAAATTAAAGTATGTAAATTAAGTAATAAAGTATGTATAATAGAATTTAAAGCAAAAATTTAAATTAACAAAAACTAAAATTTATTCAAAATTAAAAACAAAAGTAAAAGTGCACGATTGACACTTGACAACACTTTAAAATAAATTACTATCAATGTCAGTAACAATACTTTAGATCAAAATTATACATTACTTTTCAATACTTTTCAATATTTTGGCTTGAGTGAGCAAATGGTTTATAACAACGTTCAACAGTTTTTAACATACACTTTTAAGTGACCTTATTGAACGCAGGTACAACCACAGACTCACCAAAAGCAAAACTTACCACCAGAAATTAATTAATTAAGTTACGGTAATTACTATGGTGGTGATTAAAAAAAATGAGCGAATTGAGAGTCAAAGAAGAACACATCCATCATACGTGTATGAGGGAGATGGATATAGAATTGTTTTGTTTACGACAAATTGGTATTAAGATGAAATAAATAAAAAAAGAAAAGTAAATTAAAACAAAACCAACCGAGCGCGTTTAATTATAAATTAAAATATAAATCAAAAGAAAAAATTATAAGTTATTTAAATTTAATATACTTAGTTCGAAAAAAATAAAAAACTAATCAAAAATAGAATAAAAAAAAAATAGTTTAGTGTGTAGACAACCAATAAGTGTAAAAAAAATAAAAATAAAATAAAACTTGTAAATTGAACCAAGAATACTTATCTTGCCGCCATTGGAGTGCAGCCATACAATTCAAAATCTAAAATTAATACACCACACTTTTAAATATTTTTTAAAAATTAATTAAAAAGTTCACTAATTTAATTTTATGTTAAAAATATTGGAAAAAGATAAAAGTTCAAAAAAAAAAAAAAAGTTTACATAAAAAAGTTTTAAACTAATTAAAAAAAAAGAATTGTTGTCACTTCAAAGGTTAACTAATGACATTTTGGATGTCCATGATAATAGCAACCGTAAAATTCAAATATTTCTTTAGTGTCTTCGCAAAATCCATCGACTTTAACATTTCCGATTTGTTTTTCTTTTCCATTAAATGCACATTTCAAATCAATTTTTCTCAAATCTTTTCCCAAATAAGCCATTGCATGGCAATTTTTGACTGATTGTCTACCATCCTATATCCTTTTATTTTATTTTTTTCTTAATTCAAGTATTTACATATTACATTTAGATAATTATACTTAATCTAAAATTAATATTAAAGTTATACAAAGCAAAATTTATTTTATAAAAAAAAAAAAAAATGGTAATTTACTTATATTTAATATTTCACAAAATTTTTACAACAAAAATAGTGAAGCACAATTATCGAATTATTTTGAATAGTGATTTTTTGATCACATCTTTACTCATGTTTATATTTATTATAGTTTTGTATTGATTCACATTTATCAACATTCTATTAATCGGCTCATATTTGCCGTAATTAGTCCTATGATATCTAATCGAAAATGTGTTTTCGGACCTGAAACGTGTTCGTGTGTTGATTGAGTTAATTAATATGTTGTTAATGTAGTGTGAATCTATATAGTTATGAAATACCTGAGTAATAAAAACAATACCCATGACTGTTCATCTGCATTCTAAAGTATTCATGTCAAGTAATTTGAGACGATTGACATATGGAGGCA
Organism: Poecilobothrus nobilitatus; assembly: GCA_947095535.1. Lineage (NCBI taxonomy): Eukaryota > Metazoa > Arthropoda > Insecta > Diptera > Dolichopodidae > Poecilobothrus > Poecilobothrus nobilitatus. Next base: position 152,646,540 of record OX352774.1, on the reverse strand, counting down.
ATATAAGGGGATCAGCCCAATTTAGGTTTCTTAAGACGAACCTTAGAAAATTTCTTTTTATTGCTTCAATTCTAACAATATGTTGATGATAGTGTGGAGACCAGACCTGATTTGCATACTCCAGAATAGGACGAACTAAAGTCGTGTAAAGAGATTTTATAATATATGGGTCATTAAATTCTCTAGACCATCTTTTTACCAAACCTAGCATTGAGTTTGCTTTACTAATGATCTTGCTAATATGTCTATTAAAAGTAAGTTTACAATTAAAAGTTACACCAAGATCATTAAATTCAGTGACTCTTTTTATTATGTTGTTATTAAAAGTGTAATTATTTGTGATTAAGTTTAGGGAACGCGTAAATGAAATGACGGCACATTTATCAATGTTTAAAATAAGATTGTTACATTTACACCAGTTCATAAAGTTATTAAGATCTTTTTGGAACGAGTCTGCATCATTCATTGAGCACACTTCTTTAAAGATTTCATGTCGTCCGCGTAAATTTGTATGGAATTGTTCTGAATAATCTTAGTAACATCATTTATTGAGATAATAAACAACAATGGTCCAAGATGACTACCCTGTGGTACTCCAGAATTAGCAACAAAAGATGCTGAAATTGCTGTTCTGAAAAGAACACTATAGCTACGGTTATTTAAGTATGAATCAATCCAGTTGATTAAGAAATAAGGAAAACCATATTTTTTTAATTTATAGAGTATTACACTATGAGGTAGAATATCAAACGCTTTACTTAAGTCAGTGTAAACCATGTCAGTTTGGCGCCCAACTTCTATTGTTTTCAAAATAGTTTAAGCTATTTCTGTAAGGTTAGTTACAGTTGATCTCTTTTTTACAAATCCGTGTTGATCATTCACTATAAATTCAGAACAATAATCATAAATTGCATCAAAGACCATAAGCTCAAACACTTTCGGCAAACTAGAAAGTTTCGAAATAGGCCTATAATTCACGACATTACTATTTGAATCTTTTTTATGAACTGGCCTTATGTACGATTCTTACCATAACTTAGGGAACACCCCAGAAGCAAAAGATTTATTAAAAAGAAGTGCTATAGGATTAGATAGGGAATCGGCGCAACACTTTAAAATAATTTCTGGGAGGTTATCTGGTCCAGGAGCAGAGTTATCACCCAATTTAGTTAGATAAAGCTGTATTTGCGGCTGGTGTAAAATTTATATTTTGAAGAGGTAAACTTGGAAAGTCTTTCAAATGGTTAAAATTAGATTCATCAATATCGAAAGAAGAAGTAGAATAACTACCGGCGAAAAAATCTTTAAAATAATTAGATATAACAATTGAGTGGTTAGAATTCTGATCTTTGTAGGACATATAATTTGGATGTTGATCGGATTTACGTTTTGAATTTACAAGCTTCCAAAAAGATTTAGGATCTGTACGAAGTTGCGAAGCAATTTTACTAAAGTAAGCTTCATATTTAAGACTTAGTAAGGATTTGAATGCGGTAAATAAATTTAGAAAATTTGAATAAGAAATATTATCCTTATTTTTTAAATATGCATTCCACGCTTTATTTTTTTTATTTCTAAGAGTTTTTAGTTCACCATCATACCATGGTGGGCTTGAATTGATATTTCTATCACGAACTCGAGGAACATACAAGTCAAATCCATGGTAAATTACTTCGTAAAATTTATCAATCGTTTTATTTAAATCATATATGTCTAGTAAAGAATTAAAGTCAATTGAAAGAAAAAAATTGTTAAGCATATAAAAATTAGTTTTGGAAAAATTAAATTTATGTGAGATATTTAATGATGATTTATTTAAACAATTATAATGAAATTGAAAACTGAAAGGGGGATGATGACAATAAATTTTTGAAAGAGGTGCTGCCGTCAATATTCTAGTTATATTTGCCCAATCAGAAGTAAAAAGAAGGTCTTTTGTTTGTTTAATAGATTTTTAGTTGAAGACTTGTTGAAGTCCGCATGCAAGCAAACTATCTATAACTGTTGATTCGACATTAGAGGTTAAATTAGTCGGAATGTAGAAACATTCCTCGTCATGAAGTTGCCAATTAATATTTGGCAAATTAAGATCCCCACATATTATGAGTTCGTCAATGTCATTTAATTTATTATTCAAAGAATCAACAACTGAGCAGAAATCTTGGTAAACTTTTTTATTACTATTTGGAGGAATGTAGCAACATAGAATATAAAGATTTAAAACATTTAAATCAATTTTAACTGCTATTACATCACAGTTTATTAAATCAGGTATTTGTACCTGTGAAAAGTTAAAGTTATTCTTAACTGATATAAGAACACCTCCACCTTTAGGAATCAATGAATTATTTAAAATATCAATATCATTTTGATATCTATCTTTCCTGTAAACTAAGTAGGAATTGTCAAATAATTCAAGAGAATTAATAGAAGGAGATAACCAAGTCTCAGTAAGCATTAATATATCCGAGTTTAGTACTTTAGAATTACTAAAAACTGGTGTTGTTTTAGTGCGTAATTCTCTTACATTTTCATAATATAATGATAGATTACTTGTCCTATCTTTATGCTTTATTGTTGATACAGTGGTTAAGTTGATACAATAATTTTCTTGGTATAATTCTTATAGTATTCGATTTGAGAAAGTTTCTTCTATATATAAGATTACAGGCTAAAGCTATTGTTGTTGCTTCTACAAATGGTTCCACATTACATTCTTCTATAAAAAATTTTCTGAAAACCAGACAGTTAGAATTTCAGCATCATTTATACAGTATTCTAAAATATCTTTCTCCATATTAAATTCTGAGTTTCTATGTTGTTCATACCAAATAAAAATTCTTGTATATATTTCGCTTGAAATTCTCAAAATAGATCAGATTAATAGGGTCTGCTAAAATATTAAGGTCATTTGTTACATTTGTGACGAAATCGTTTATACACTCAGATATTTGTTCTCCTTCTGTGACTACTCGGCTTTTGTATTTAATCGCCTTAATTGGGCTTTTTGGTTATATATATGGTTTGGTTATATAAACATTATATTTTTGTATAATTTCCATAATTTCTTCCCATCATTTGGATATTTTTCTATTTCCGCGGAGCAAAATTTCAACGAATCACGGATTTTGATAGTTTCAAGTATTTCGTTAGTCATCCAGATATGTTTTTTTTTTATTCTTCAACGAAACTACGGTGGTATATTTATTAATTAAAATTGTTAGACTTTGAAAAAGGAGATCTACATTGCTAGTGGAATTAATATTATACCAGAATGGACCATTGCAAAGCACGTCATAGTTAAGAACGGTTTTTGTATCATTAATGTTTTCTATTATTGGCTACACTCACGCGCTGATAACTAACATCCGATGATCTGACAAAGATGTATCAGTTACTGAAAGGTCATATTCGTAATGCAATATATCAGTAATAAAATGGTCTATTACCGTTTTGATATTTTACCTATTCTTGTTGTGAACTCTTCGTTTATTTTTTTCTCTATTACAAACCCTTAAATTTTCTTCCCTATTACAAATATAATAAGTCAACTACAAACCATATTCTTCAAAGTAGTTCTTAGACAAAACCACAAAATATATTATTTTATATGATTTTAGTATAGTCCAGTTTAGTATCCGGCCAATGGTGTAATGGTTAAGATACCGACGTTTCATATGAAAGGTTTCAGCTTCAATCCAAACTGGGTCATATAGATTTTTCTTATAATATAAAAATAGTAGAATATAATTAAATTAAAAATAATTTATATGTTTTATTAATTATAATTAATATCATATTGTAATGTATAAAATAATAATAAAACATAATGTTTGTATAGTATAGATGGTGTAGAAATAAAAGTAACATCTCATATAGCTTGTACAATTGCTACATCCGAGTAATCAACGGCTTAGTTAAATTAATGATTTTAGAAACTGAAGCTATAAATATTAAATGACTTAGTCGATGCTCTATGCTCCTTATATTAGTGGCAAAGAAAAATAAATATGATTTTAGTAGTCTAATTTCAAAAGTGTACCATTACTTTTATGTGTATATTCTAATGAAGGACTTCATAAGAAGAACAATAATATTATTATTATCATTATTATACCCTACACCTAAAGTATAGGGTGTATTAACTTTGGTATGGTGTTTGTAACCACCAAAAAGGAAGCGAGTTAGATATGGACATGTATATATATTCTGAATCAGGATGACATCCGGAGTCGATTTAACGATGTCCGTCCTTCCGTCTATCCGTTCGCACAATAACTCAAAAACTAATAAAGCTATCTTGATGAAATTTATATAGTAGGTTACTAATTACGAAAGGAAAGCTATGTTCGAATCTGAACAAAATCGGTCCATGGGTTCGGATTCTGGAAGCTTCCGAATGATTCCGGAGCAAACAAGATTATCTCCAAAACTAACAAAGATAGAACCTTTAAATTTTGCACAATGATGTTCCTTCCCGTTCGATTTATGTCTCTGAAATTTAAGAGGATTTGGTCCATGGGTTTGGATTTTGGAAGCTAACGAACGAGCACAAGAGAAAATGAGATTATCTACAAAACCAACTAAGATATAACCTTTAAATTTGTCAGAGTGATGTTCTTTCATGTTTTATTTAAGTCTTTGAAATTTGAGAGGATTTGGTTCATAGGTTCGGATTTTGGAAGCTTCCGAACGAGCCCCAGAGCAAACGAGATTATCTCCAAAATCAACAAAGATAGAACCTTTAAATTTTTTACAATGATGTTACTTCCTGTTCGATTTATATCTCTGAAATTTAAGAGGATTTGGTCCATGGGTTTGGATTTTGGAAGCTTCCGAACGAGCACAAGAGCAAATGAGATTATCTACAAAACCAACTAAGATATAACCTTTAAATTTGTCAGAGTGGTGTTCTTTCATGTTTTATTTAAGTCTTTGAAATTTGAGAGGATTTGGTTCATAGGTTCGGATTTTGGAAGCTTCCGAACGAGCCCCAGAGCAAACGAGATTATCTCCAAAATCAACAAAGATAGAACCTTTAAATTTTTTACAATGATGTTACTTCCTGTTCGATTTATGTCTCTGAAATTTAAGAGGATTTGGTCCATGGGTTTGGATTTTGGAAGCTTCCGAACGAGCACCAAAGCAAATGAGATTATCTCCAAAATCAACTAAGATATAACCTTTAAATTTGGCAAAGTGGTGTTCTTTCATGTTTTATTTAAGTCTCTGAAATTTGAGAGGATTTGGTTCATGTGTTCTTATCTTGGAAGCTTTCGAACGAGCCCAAGAGCAAATGAGTATATCTCCACAACCAACAAAGATAGAACCTTTATTTTTAGTACAAGATTGTGCTGTTATGTTTCCTTTTCTATAAAATTGGAAACTGACATTTGAAAGAATTTGAACCATGGGTTCGCATTTTGGAAACTTCCGGACGAGCACAAGAGCAACGAGCATATCTCCAAAACCAACAAAAGTAGAACCTTTAAATTTAGTACAATGGTGTTCTGGCATGTTTTCTTTATGTTCCTGAGATGGATTCGATGAATTGGAGTGGAAATTCGGGTACCTGACACACACCTCCCAAGGACTAACAATCTTCGAAATTAATAAAGATAGAAACTTAAAATTTTTTACAAAGGTGTCAAGCATATCCCAAGAGGATGCCTTTTTTACGTTCCTGAAATTCGAGTTGAATAAGACAGAAAAGGGAAGAAGTTCAAGCAGCTGCCAAAAAAACTTATGGATTTTTAATTTAATTCGAATTATTCAGGTGTAGGGTATTAATAAGTCGGTTGCATCGACTTACTGTTACATTTACTTGTTTTTTTAATGCATTTCTCTGGCACAAAAATGTGGACAAGAAATTGCACAGCCTTTCCTGTTCAGGCGTGGCTGTAAATGTCGTAAGGTGGAATAACTTTTACGACGTGTGTTACGACGTGTGTGTAATTTTATATTTTTTTATAATTACTGATCTAATAGAAATAATTAAAAGTGATATTCTGTGTTAATGTTGATAATTTGTTAATTTATTTGCTATCTATAGTATAGATATTATTTTTCATTGTCATAATATTTTATTTTCTAATCATTTCGATTTAATTCAAGATAAGACATTACTTTACGTTGGATTATAAACATAATATTATCTATCTATAGATAGCAAGAAATTAATTTAAATTCTATTCAAGTTATTTTTCCCTTTGAAAATTCATTTTAAAAGGTACACTCGTATAGTTTTTATCTATTTTTATTTATCTGATTATTATGTTATTAAATTAGGGCACCGTATATTATTAACGCTCAGGTTTTTTTTTTTTTTTTTAAATTTAAGTCTTACGTTATTATATATATATTTTTTTAAAATTACTATTAGTGTTGTTTCTAGCTAAATTACATTACATCTAAAAATTGTAAATTCAATTTAGAAAAAGTTCTTCCTACCTTACGAAATGCAAACCTTATAAAAGCAAAAAAAAAAAGCAAAGAAAATCTTAAGTATTTCATGATTTTTATTAAATTTTTTATTTTTTATTTTCTAATTTTAAAAATTGAAACAAAATTCTTTTAATTTAATTTTACACTTCCATGAATTGAAAATAATATTTTGTATAAAAATTTCCTTCATTAAAAAATTTTTGAAATCTCTGTATTTTAGAAAGAAAATTTAGAAAAGGGGTTCCAAGAAACACTTTTCTGTTTAAGATTTAAGAGAATGCTAAGTTTTTTCTTAAAAAAAAAAAAAAATTTTTTTAAAAGAAAACTTTTTTCAATTTTTTGTAGTGCTATCAAATCAAATTATGTGTGAATTTAACGTAAGTAACTAGGACTGTATAGCATTTTATTAGAAGCTGCTCTATTACCACTTTTTAAGGACTACTATTATGTTTTGAAGCAATAACCGCAAATAGAAAAAACATAAATATTGGAAAACATATAAAAAAATTGTCAGGAGCAAAAAAAAAGATAACAAGAAATTTTCATTAAACGTGACGACTTCTTTTCCCCTTTTAAGGTGTTCCATTTAGAATGTGGTTCATTTATATTCATTTGGAAATTAAAGTCATGTACTTTTAGTTGACATGGTACCTAGTAAAATAAGTACCTAGTACCTAGCGTAAAATAAATACGCTTGTTACGATTTATACCTATATGATTTGATTTTTTTGATGATCGAACTAATAAAGATCGAGAATATAGCAGTATCTAGTCCTAAGATATTAAAATACGTATATGTAATGCAGCCCTACGTTTCTACAAAACGATGAAAATAATTTGAACATATTTGTTCTTGTGTTTTTTTTTTTAAATTAGAATCTTAAGGTTTCTTTATATAAATTATTATTGTATTGTATAAATCATTAAAAAAAATTAAATTTTACATTAAGTACCGAATTTCATAGAAAAAAAATTTCTTTTTAATTTCAATCCTACTCATTTCTTATTTGCTCTTCATTTAATTTTTTTTCTCTACGTTTCCATGTAAGTACTTCTTCGTATTTTGTTATATAATATATTATATATTTTTGTTCCATTCAATTAAATTATATCATCTTTCCCCAAGGATTATCTATTTCCTATAAGACTCATATAATTTTAGCTTTAAACATTTACTCGAAATTGAAATATGTTTTTATATTCTTAAAGAGAGATTCGAAAAAAAAACAAGAAAAAATAAGGAAAAAAAAAAAAATGGTTTCTAAGTGCATATAACCTTACAATGATACGTGACTTACAGTTCAACAGAACATTGACTTAACAAGAAATGTCTTGTATTAATTTTTTCAAATATCTTACTTTTATTTAAGGTTATATTGACTGATTTTGTCCTTTTTACTTGTTATCTATTGCAAGAGAATCAATGTTAATATAGCAGAGAATCAATGTTAATATTGCAATAGCAATGCTTGCTATTGCTATAGAGAATCAATGTTAATATATTTAAAGCATCTTAGCTGAGCCACACATAAACTTGGAACATGTTCTTTTATTTTTGTAGAGCTAATTTCTTCTTGTCTTGTTTCTAAATCATAAAATACGTAAATGCAATTTTCACAATTTACTTTTGTTTTGTCTTGCTGAATGAAGCATTTATGGTTTTCAGGAACATGATTATCGTAAATCGTACAAAAATATTCTCCACATATATGAGTGCTACTGCTTTTATGAACTTTAAAACAAGATTTGCATTTTCTAATTTCTTCACAGATGCTTCTATTTTTTGAACTGGAAGCCTTATGGCTTTCAAAACATGTTTGACCACGAAATGTTCGATTACATTGCATACATAAAATATTTTTAACATTAAGTGAACAAGCTGGTGAGTTTTGATAGCAAGGGCAACTTTTCGAACATCTATGTTCATTTCTCTTAGAATACGGAATATGACATTCTTCACAATAAAATGCTGTGCAAAAAGCAGCTGTTAGTGAGGTTATTACATTGTAATGATTATTATGATATAACAAGTTAATTTTTTTCCCATTATTCAATCCTTCAAATATTATTTCTGCACCCCTTGTTCCATATTTATATACAACAATCTTGTGTTTGTGTAAAAATTTTTGAAATTGATTCAATTCACGAATTCCGCAACCTTCAGATGGAATTGTTATTTTTGTTACTAATAGTTAATTTGTGCTTCCCGAACCAGATTTTAAGAAGCTCTAAATCAAAGTTCATATTTTCACAAATTTCAGAAGTATTATCACAGGTATAAGAAAAAGCTGTATCATCGGCAAAAGCTGTAGGATTCCCTTTAAATGGTTGTAAAAAAATAGAATTAATATTTATTAAAAATAAAATTGGACCTAGTACTGAACCCTGAGGGAGACCACAAGATATTTCAAGAATAGAACTCATAGCATTACCCAATTTAACTTTTTGCTTTCTATTAGATATGAATGATTTAAGCTAGTCATAAACATATCCTCTAAAACCTATATTATATAGTTTTGACAATAGCAATTTATGATCAAGTAAATCAAAGGCTTTTGTTATATCAATAAATAGAGCAGAACATGATTTATTCTTATTTAAACCATCGTAAATTTCAGCACAAAATTTCAGCAGAGCCTCTTCAGTTGATTTGCCTTTTAAAAAGCCAAACTGGCTAATACTAAAGAAATAATTTCTATTTAAAAAACCAAGCAATCTGTGTTTGACAGCTTTTTCAAATATTTTAGAAAACGTAGACAAAATCGAAATAGGCCTATGATTGTTTACATTTGTAGGATTGCCTGATTTAAAAAGCGGAAGAACTCTTATTGAAAATAAATGAAAGTATATCAATTATTTGAAAAGATACTCTTTTAATAATAGTACTAAACATTCCATCAGAAGTTTTCGAATGAGAATTATCCAGACTATTTATAATTGTCAATATTTCATGAAGAGAGATCGGTTGAAAGAGGAAGCTATTTGCCTGATAAGTATCTTCCACAATACTTAAATTAGAAGGATTAGAGTATCCAGTACTACAAATATAATTTTTAGAAACTTCCACAAAATATTTATTAAAATAATTCGCTAACACATTATTGTCTGTTACAAAATTATCTTCAATATCTAAGACTATATTATTACTATTACTACATCTATTTAAAAGACTATTGACTAGATTCCATTCTTTTCTTGTATTCCCCTTATATTGGTTGAAATTGCGCTGGTAAAACAGATCTTTATAAGTAATAATTTCATTTTTAATTTCGTTAGAAAGATTAAGATAATATTTATTTAAACGGTTGTTGTTTGGTTATTTTCGACATATTTTTTGAAATTTATTGCGTTTCCTAATTTTGTACAGTAATTTATTAGACATCCATGGCTTTAATTTTTCAATTTTATTGTTAGGATACAAGAGTGAACTCGTTTTACTAATTTCAATATCATTACACAATATTTCAATAAATCTATCAAATGCCAAGTTACGTCAATCTCTGCCTGAACATCGATCCACATTTCATAGTTGAGAAAGCTTTTTCAAGAATTAAAGTCAATATTCCGGGACTTGATATTAACATGTTTATCGCCTTTATTCATTAACGTATCTGTAAAGAAAATATTAAGCATCATGTGATCAGATATTTTAAAATCAGAAATAAATGTAATGAGCGAGTAAGAATTATTTTTATTACATCTCTAAAAAATATGATCAATACAAGAAGAGCTTGTTGAAGTATTTCGCGTAGGTTAATTAACTGAAGAAATAAAACCATTAGAGGCCATCATGACTAAATAGTTATCTATATCATTTGAATTACCTAAAATATCTATATTAAGATCCCCCAAAATAACACAATTCCTATAATTTAAAATAGAAAGTAAATTAGAGAATTTATTTAAAAAAATTTTAATACAATACTCATAAATGCACAGAAAACAGTAAAATACGTCATTAATAACACATACAACTTTAAGAATATCAGCACTAGTAAAATTTAAAAATGAGACATCATATTTTATATTGTTTTTAATAAAAACAGCAACACCACCAGTTGCATACTTATCATTACAATTTGCGTAAAAATTATAGTTAGATATTGAATAGTTATTAATTTCATTTTCAAATATCCAAATTTCAGTAAGAAATAAAATTTCCGGGAAATTATCTAAAGAATATAGGTTAATCAAGCAAGAATCAAAATTCTTTCTAAGACTCCTGATATTTCGATGTATGACATGAAAATTATTATTTACATTTAACAAATTAAAATCTAAACAATTTCTGGTAGTGGGAAGATCATTATTTAATAGATCATTAATAACAAAACTATTTTTACTTTGCATAATAATTTTTAAAAATAAAAGTTTACACTAATTTATAAAAATCATCAAATGATCTATTGTAAATAATATTACCACCATCAGATTTTTTCATCTTAATAGATGAATTTACGAACCATAAATATTTGTAACCAAGTTGTTTTTTCCTTTTTTTAGCTTCTAAAAATAACGCCTATACAAATTTAGTAAGACTGTGATTAATGTAAGTATTATTATTATTCGCATCTCCAATTGTTCCAGATTTTAACTTGTTACTAACCGCTGCTTTTGCTTTCATTACTTTAAGTTTAATATTATTACTTAATAATTGCACAAATATGATGTTGTTTTTGAATTTTCCATTCTTCACGTAACATTTTTCAACTTCATCATCTTTAATATCTAAGTTCAAACAATTTTTAAATACATTTTTTGTTACGGTAACTGAATTCTCATTACTAACATTTGAAATAATACTAATTTTAATAACTTTACTCTTTTCTTTTTGATACAGCCAACACATTCTATTCTCTAAGGAAATTAGTTTGCTTGTTAATTGTTTGTTTTTTTCTTTAAGCTCATTCATTCTAAAGAGAAAGTTGCTGTTAATATTTTTTAAATCCATAATTTCAGCATATAGCATTTGAAGTGTAACGTCATTCTTATTTGTTTGATCAGAATTCTCAATTGAGAATACTCTCTCATTACATTGAGATTGAAGTGCTGCACTTGTACATTGTATCGTAGTGTTATTTATTTCCAACAGAGAGGAATTTGAAGTGGTTGGTTGAGTTGTAGTTCTGTCAGTCACTTCAATTATATACGATGAAATACTGCCAATTTGTAACTGAGAGAGAGTAGAGTTAGAAGTATTGCGCTTGCGCTGTTGCTTTTCTTTCCGCTCATTTGAATTGAACTCTTTACATTTGCAATCTCACCATGCAATGATTTACGTCTTTCAAGAGAGCACTTGTCGCATCCAAATTTATTATTTGTAGTTTTATAAAAATTCAAATCCTGCGCTTGTAATTTAGTACATTCAAATGTAGAATATGATTGCACTCGCCACATGTTATTTTATTAATAGAATTGCGTTCAATTCTATGATTGAATTTTAAACAATTCATTTTTGCAAATTGTTATATTAATTCTATATTATACTATTTATATTTTAAATATATATATAAATTCAAACACTCTTACTAGATATTAATTCTATTAGTTGACATAAACAGTAAATAAAAAATAAAAATAAAAATTTTTTTTCGAGTATGTACAAAAGTAATTTTCATGTGCGCACCCCCACAAACTACACAAGAGAACTGAGGAGTATCATTGAAAAGACCTTGGGAAGCTCTTCAACTTTAGTTTGGGGACCATTGCTTTAGCACGCCTTGGTTCCTGAAACTGTTTATAAGCCCTTAATATAAAAGACAATGGTATATTATCATGTGGAGTATCATTAAAAAGTTCTTGACCAGCTCTGCAATTTTTGTTTGTACACCATGATTCAAGACCGTCCGGTTGGAGGATGAGAGCGTTTATGAGCCCTTACTATAAAAATCAGTGATATAATGCTTTTTCATTATCCGATTTAATCTACTGTTTGACGCTTGCAATGCAAGCACATATTAGTAGTTTATTATATTATTATTTCAATATCAATAGTAATATTTATTAATTATTATATTATTATTTCAATATCAAACCAAATACAAAATCCACATACAATATCCAAATATAATAATATTTATTATATTATTATTTCAACACAATCCACAAATTCACAATCCATACTCTTATTTTTACTAAATACATAACCCACATTATTCATATTTTGCATCGCCTCATTTTCCCTTTTATAGACTCAAACCCAATGTCCAAGACCACTAACACCCATTTAAAATACATACCAAAGACATTTTTCCTCTTCGCTTCGTATATCCGCACTCTCTTTACTCATCTAAAATTTAAAAAAAGGGTACGCAAATAGCAGCAGCAGTAGCAGGATTGTCTTTTATTATATTAAGATATTCGTGATTATGTATATTATAAAAACTGTATTCGATTTAAAGATAATGGAGTAGTAGTTTTAATTTAATCAAAAACGATAATCACACAAGCTACGGGATCCCTAGTATTAATATTTTTTTTTTCTTTGCCACTCCAATGAGGAGTGTAGGACATCCACTAAGTTTTTTTATTATTAATATTTGACTAAGCTTCAGTTTCGTGAACCTTTAATTTCACTAAGCAGTTGATTACTCGGCTGTAGCTATTGTATAGGAAAGACTTTTCTTTTAATTCTACGCCATCTATTATCCTATACAAGAATTATGGTTTATTATTATACCCTACACCTAAAGTATAGGGTGTATTAACTTTAGTATGGTGTTTGTAACCACCAAAAGGATGTCCGTTCGCATGATAACTCAAAAACTAATAAAGCTATTTTGATGAAATTTATATAGTAGGTTATTAATTACGAAAGGAAGGCTAAGTTCGATTTATGTCTCTAAAATTGAAGAGGATTTGGTCCATGGGTTTGGATTTTGGAAGCTTCCGAACGAGCACCAGAGCAAATGAGGTTATCTCCAAAACCAACTAAGATATTATAACCTTTAAATTAGGCAGAATGGTGTTCCTTCATGTTTGATTTATGTTTCTGAAATTTGTGAGAATTTAGTCCATGGGTTCAAATCTTGGAAGCTTCCGGACCAGCCCTAGAGCAAACGAGTATATCTCCACAACCAACAAAGATAGAACTTTTATTTTTAGTACAAAGGTGTTCTGTTATATTTCCTTTTCTGTAAAATTGGAAACTGACATTTGAAAAAATTTGAAAGAATTTGTTCGCATTTTGAAAACTTCCGGACGAGCACAAGAGCAACGAGCATATCTCCAAAACCAAGAAAAGTAGAACCTTTAAATTTAGTACAATGCTGTTCTGTCATGTTTTCTTTATGTTCCTGAGATGGATTCGATGAATTGAAGTGGCAATTCGGGTACCTGACACACACCTCCCAAGGACTAACAATCTTCGAAATTAATAAAGATAGAAACTTAAAATTTTTTACAAAGGTGTCGAGCATACCCCAAGAGGATGCCTCTTTTACGTTCTTGAAATTCGAGTTGAATAAGACATAAAAGGGAAGAAGTTCAAGCAGCTGCCAAAAAAACTTATGGATTTTTAATTTAATTCGAATTATTCAGCTGTAGGGTATTAATAAGTCGGTTGCATCGACTTACTGTTACATTTACTTGTTATTTTTTTATATAGCTATTACAATATGATATTAATTATAACTTATAAGACATATTATACTTATTTTTAATTTAATTATATTCTACTAATTATATATTATAAGAAAAATCTATATTATTTTTATTAATCTATATGATCCAGCTGGGGTTTGAACGCGAGACGTTCCGTATGAAAGGCCGGTGTCTTAACCACCACACTATTAGCTGGATAGTATTAATTTATAATACTTTTAGGTTTCAAAATATGTTATTCGCAGTTATAAAAAACTTATTCAAATTCTTCATTTTATAATAATTCCGTAAAACGTTATTTAAATAAATAATAAATAAATAATAATTTTTAAATTGCAATAAATTTTTAAACATCTTTTTTAAGCCTATTAGGATTTGTCGATTATAAAAAAAACAATGTCCCAGTTCAGTTGGCTGATTTAAAATTATTAACCGCTTAAAGCAATTTAATACTGAACTTTTTTTTAAGCGCTTAAGTACTCATAATAAAGCGATTTATGAGTTTAAATTTGAAAATTTGAAATTTTACTTATTTAATTTTTATATATTTAAGTTTTTTTTGTTTTTATAACAAAACAGTTTTGTATTTTGAAAACAAAAAGCTTTAAATTAATTTTCTCAACCAATAAAATTGACAAATAAAAAATTTGCTGCGAAACGTTCAGTACTATCTTACAACAGTATTCATTTTAAGCGCTTCGATTGATCATTTGTTGCATCATTTGTTGATCGGGCATAATACCAATGATTTTCAGTTGATAAATTTTGCTTAGAGTCAACGCTCTGTAAATCGCCGAAAATTTGGCAATCCATTATATGTGTACATATTCAGTTTATAGACTGATGGGAAATTAATTTTTAATATTAAACCAGGCATTAGAGTGATAATGTTCTTTTTTACTGTGATTATCTCTACCATACTAAAAGCTGCCAGTATAAGTAATAAATTTACTATCATTAGATGCAAAACTTCTTTTTCTAAATTTTTAGGAACATCAGCCTAATGAAATATACATACATAAGTGTTATATTTAATGTTTAGAGTAGTACTTATATGGGGGTTCTAGCACAGCTTTTTTTAAAGTTTTTAGTGGTGCTTAAAAGTTATATATACATGACGGTTTAATTTAAAATTTAAAAAAAAAGCTTATCGTTTAATATAATTAAGAAAATATTCTTTTCATGAAAAGATCATTCAACTTTGATATAATGATTGATTTAATGTTTCAAATCAAATGTTGTTAAATAAATTTTAACCGATAAGAAAGCATATAAAAAAAAGGTTAAATTCCACTATAAATGCTGATTCATTTTAAAAAAAAAACGAGGAAGAATACAGTTGCCTTTGTCAACTCTTAGATACCCGTACGAACCGTTAGTATGTTCACAGCCTGTCACTCTGCTCACAATATTATTTTTTTAATATTTTAGTATTTTAAAAATAATTTGGGTGAATTTTATAATTTCTAGAACTATGGGTTGTACATATATTCAAACTATATGTTTATATGTACATTCTTCAAAAGCAGATTCTAACCTTCCACATAACGATTATCAATCCAAAACTTTTTCAAATATTCTATAGTACCATTTAATACTAAGCGGTAAATGTATATTAAATTTACTTAGAACAAAATAGTAAATATAATTTTAAATATATTATATTATATTTAAATATTCCATTGACAGAATAATTTCTTATATGTACAATGAAATACATATATGTATGTATGTAAATACGGCGCTATATAATATACATCTATATTCTTATCATTCATTCATCAGTGACATATACAATATGTAAATAAACATGATATTATATAAGTATATAATACAATATCATATAAATAAAAATTCTTCAAGCAACCGTTATGTTGTTTATTTAATTAAATTTTTTTGTACTACGCATTATATCCTCAACAATTTCAAATTATCGAGTAAAACAAAATGCAAAAAATTCGTTAAAGAAATTTGTTAGAAAATTTGAAAAAATCAAGTAACACTTTCGTCAATTATAAAGTAACCCTATATTATTAAAAAAAGTTGTTAACAGAAATAAGAGTATAATGTTGAAGCTTTAATTTTTCTGTATTACTTCAAAAAAATTTTAACAGATGTTCAAGTTACAGGTGTTTAAAAATAGGAAATTTTCAGTTTTCGACCCCTTACAGCTCCTAAACGGAAGGTGATACAAAAAAAGTTTCTGAAATGGCTCATACTTATTTTCAAAGATCTAACCTCTGTCAAAATTTCAAGTTTCCAAATTAAACCGTTTAGAAGATAGAAGGGTTAAAGGATTTTACAAAATTTTAGTTTCGCATAACGGTAAATTAAGACACCGTATGCCACAACTGTATATTTATTGTATATACACTTTTAAAGGTAATAAAATCAGTAATTGTTTGGCGTTTTCAAAATGAAGATATACCTTATACAACTTGTGCTATAACAATTTAAATATAGAGCTTTTTTGAACCTTTGGGGAGCTGTAGCTCCGTAACGGGTGGGGCTACAAAAAAAAGTTATTAAAAATAAAATTAATATTTTTGTGAGATCTATAAGTAGTTAAAATTTCATAGCTCTATTGCAAAAAAAATGTGGGGATCTAAAAGTTAGGTGTTCGAGAGCTACCCTAAGGTTTGGTCCAAACTCAACCAAAAAAAATAGGGAACCTACAAATTACTCCTAGAATATTTTGTGTAAATTTCAAGATTCTAGCTTTCTTAGTTTTTGAGTTAGCGTGCTAACGGGAGGATGGACGGACATGGCTCAAAAGTCTTAGAATTTTTTTCTGATCCGATTCATACCTTTGAAGGTATATCTAGCTCGCTTATTTCGAGGTGTTACAAACGGAGGAGTAATTTTATTATACCCGATCCTATCGTACGGGTATATTTTTCTTCGTTTCTTCCTGTTAAAATTTTTTTGAAGTAATACACAAAAATTAAAGCTTCAACATTATACTCTTATTTCTGTTAACAACTTTTTTTAATAATATAGGGTTACTTTATAATTGACGAAAATGTTACTTAATTTTTTCAAATTTTCTAACAAATTTCTTTAACGAATTTTTATTATCAGAGACATGAATCTTTTATTAAATATACCAAAGACTTCTTCCAAAGTACATTTAAATAAAACAACATAACGGTTGCTTGAAGAATTTTTATTATTATTTATATGATATTGATATATATACATACTTATATAATATCATGTTTATTTACATATCGTATATGTCACTAGTGAATGAATGATAAGAGTATATATGTATATTATATAGCGCCGTATTTACATACATATATGTATTTTATTGTACTTATAAGAAATTATTCTGTCAATGTAATATTTAAATATAATATAATCTATAATATAATAAACAAGATGTTGGCGAGACCTTGCCAACATGTAAAAAAAAAAATTTTATATTATTATAAAACACTCACATTGAATGTAAACTAAACTGGCAATGATGATATTTCTGTATATTTATTTAATAATTTAAAATTTTATTATCAGAGACACAAATCTTTGACTCAAAGTATTATCAACAGACACAAACCGTTCATTAAATATATAAATAAATTTAGTAAATATTATTACGAGTGACCAAATTTTCCACCAGAAGTATTATCAGATATACAAACCGTTCATTAAAAGTGAGTACAGTGAAAAAAGGAATAGTACATACTTAAAAAACACATTTTCAATAAATATAAATTCAGCAAATTTTTAATTTTTAAATTTGACCGCCAGATCCATTATGAACTGGTCGCAGCGGTATATTAAAAATAAATTATTAATCTTCTGTTGGCAGTTTTCAATCTTTGTTTTGGAAAAAAGAAAATAAAAATCGGTACTCTTAATAAAATTAAAACGCCTGAAAGTGAAAAGAGCAAAGTTTATAGTAAGCCTCATGTTAATAGGAAAAAATAATAGGCCGATTTTATTTTTGATTTTGTTTTCATTAGTATAAATGCTGGTAAAAGCTTCTGTAGACTTTAAAGTAGTTTTGTTTATTTAGGTTGAAATTTTGATTTTTAAGCTAAATTTTTGGTATAACTGGTATAACTTAACATATTCGACATTTTTTTATTAATATGAAATTCGGCAGACTTAAATAATTATATTTCATAACAGAAGTCTGGAACTTACCAAATATTATAGAAATAGATATTTTTCTTAAAAAAAAAAGGAAAAAATAACATAGAAAATATCATTTTAGAAGCCTTCTAAAGATTCATAATTTTGTACTAATTTATTATTAGACCATTAAATTAAAAAGTTGTCGAAAACGACCTTCACAAAAAAAAAGCCCCCGAAAATTTATGAAATTTCATTATCAGAGACATGAATCTTTTATTAAATATACCAAAGACTTCTTCCAAAGTACATTTAAATAAAATAAATTCAGTAAATTTTTTTCAAGCAAAAAAAAAGTAAACGTAAAAGACTTGAAAGTAGTTTTGGTAATTAAAATAATTTCGCGGCAAAAACAATTGTTTTTCATTGACATAAAATTTTTTTTTCCAAACTAAAGAAAAATAGACAGTATAATTTTAAAAAATATTAAAATTATTTCGACTATTGGGAGTGTTTTAAATGTAACAAAAAAACAAATGTCTCAGCGGTTGGTGTTGGTTGGTTTTTCGCCGGTTTTTATTGTGCACTTTATACATGTGTTTCAAAAAATTGTTGACATATCGGCACGAACTTTTACCCTGAATGTGTTTTTAGCTTGGACCATTTTTTCTCAATGATTAAAAAACTGTCAAAAATTACCGTCACGAAAAAACGGCGAGAAAAAATTAATAAACTGTACCTAACATTTTTAATTTTATGTGCTTAGATTTGTTTTATGTTTTTTTCTATTACATCGAGTAAGTAAGTGATTCCAACGTTTTTTAATGGTGCTGATGTAAAAATGAAATTTTTAGGTAGTTTATTAAGGGAGTTAGTATGATAACGTAAATGTTTTTGAATCTATAGAAATTGTGCAATTGCACAGGGGATTTTCTAGTATAATATTTAAAATTATATTTACTGTTTTGTTCTAAGTAAATTTAATATACATTTACCGCTTAGTATTAAATGGTACTATAGAATATTTGAAAACGTTTTGGATTGATAATCGTTATGTGGAAGGTTAGAATCTGCTTTTGAAGAATGTGCATATAAACATATAGTTTGAAGATATGTACAACCCATAGTGCTAGAAATTATAAAATTCACCCAAATTATTTTAAAATACTAAAATATTAAAAAAATAATATTGTAAGCAGAGTGACAGGCTGTGAACATACTAACGGTTCGTACGGGTATCTAGAGTTGACAAAGGCAACTGTATTCTTCCTCGTTTTAAAGTCAGAATTAAATGATGATGATGAAGATGGTGATGATACCGAAGATGATGATGATGATGATGAAGATGACGATGATGAAGGTACTAATGTTGAAGATACTAATGATGAAGATACTAACGAAGATGATGTTAAAAATAGCATACAAACTAATTTAAAAAGAAAAAAAATTTTAAAATTTTAAAAAATAAAAAAATAAAAATTTAAATTTAATAAAATATTTGTTTTTATTTCATAATTAAAATCTTTTTAATTTTTTTTATAGATTTATCTTTTTTAGGTTTTTTATAGGTTTTTGTAGGTTCTATTTGTTATAAATAGAAATAGTTTTTTAAATTGTTCTTCATTTATTTATAGCTTTCGGATCTTATTGGATCTTATTTGTATCATAAGTTAAATTTATTTTTTAGAAAAAATGATAGAATTTTCTCATCCATTCTCTATGATAGTAGCTGGTCCATCTTGTTGTGGAAAGACTACATTCATAATTCAATTGATCAATAACTTAAATAAATTGGTTTCTCCAACTATTGAAAAAATCATATGGTGTAATTCAGAAATAAATGCTATTCCGAAGAATTTAGAATTTTAAAACATTGAATACCAGAGTGGTTTACCTGACAACTTTCAAAACAATAACCAATGCAATTTAATTATCTTAGATGATTTAATGCTTGATGCTTATGGAGAAAAAATTTGTGACCTTTTTACAAAAGGATCTCATCATCGAAATCTTTCAATAATACTGGTTACACAAAATATTTTTCATCAAGGAAAATTTTGTAGAGATATTTCACTTAATTGTAAATATTTAGTGCTTTTTAGAAATCTACGAGATAAAACTCAAATTTTGCATGGTATGGTAATAATAAATTAAGTAAAAATCAACTTCAAAAGTTAAAAAAGTATAAGAATAAATTGCGATTTTTAGCTTGCCCAAAAAAAAAATTAACTTCTAAACGAAAATTATTAATACAAAGTGGAGGATTCTTACCAGCTTTAATTGGAACAGTACTTTCTGGTGTTATTGGACAACTTATTCAATCATATCAGTCAAAAAATGAATAATTTACAACGAATGCTTGTTTTACATCCTGAACAATATAATAAATTAAAAGATAACTTATTAGATGATAATGAGCTCAGTCAAATAGACAAGGCAATGAGAACAATCTTGTTAAACAAGAATTTGAACGATATTCAAAAATGGCATTTATATCGAAACCAACTAGTAAAATTAGGTGATAAGAGAAGAAAGCAATTATTAAGAAGCCCTGTTAAACCACTCATGGCTAATAAAAACCTTCAAATAGAAGAAAGAACACCATCACGTATTTATATGAGAAATATGAGTACACAAACATCTAGAACTATAAGAAAGCATAAAGATACACAGACCAAAACAAAAAAATATGCTGATTCCTCAATACAAACGAATCCTTATGAGGATGTTTATGAAACAGAACCACGAGAGATTTCACAAGAATTTAATAAGGAACCAATTATTGTGGATGATGATTCTGATTATAGTGATAACGTTTTTACCGAAGAAAAGATAAAAAAGAGAGCGTTATCTGCCGTTTCTCCAGGCTCTCGTTTAAAGGAGCGAAAATCTATAAATAGTTCGTCAGTTCGAGTATTTGAAACAGATGATGGTTCAGTTATATCTGTTCCACTGTTTGATAGACCGAAAAAGCAATATTCTTTGCGATCAGTATCTAAAACAAAACAAAAAGAATTAAATTTTCCTATCCGTAAAAAACAAAGCATATCAAAATCACAGGAAAAAAATTTAAAAGATTTAAAATCTGCAAAAGCATCTAGTTGGACGTCATATACATAAATCATTATAAAAGAAATGGAAGAGTTTTATGTAACTTTATTAAGTAATTCTTCAGGTGATATGTTTCCTGAAAATACTCTTTGTCAATTTACAAATAAAATACCACGTCATATTAACCTCAGGAACGAAAATTGGAATGTTGGTTTAACTGAATTTTACTGTAATGATTTTATTCAAACAGATAAATATGAAATTTCAAATTGTGTATTAATTTCAATAGGAAAAACTACTGTTATTGTAGGTGAAAATGATTCTAGAAGAAATGTTGTTAAACGAATGGGTTATACATTTTACCCTGATATTCCTAAATATAAATTTAGGTATGATGATTGGAAAATTAATTTTTTGCCAGTTTTAATAAATAATATTACACCAGAAGCTGGATTTACAAGAAAACAAGTTTTAACAAAGTTTTTCTATGAAATTTCAGAATCTTTCTTAAATGAAAATAATTATAAAGGTGATAAAAAAATATTACTTCCAGGAGAACTATTACAACGAGTAAGAATATCTCGATCGTTTGAAACAGAAAATTTTTTTTACGAAAAAACTTTGAATATACTATCCCAGAACTAATAAAGGAACTTCTTTCACAAAAAGAAAAAGCGATAAATTTAAAAAAAGTTTTACCAGATTTATTCAAACAAGTTTTTTCAATGAATGATGATCAATTGCCAGGTATGATGGTTATTTACACTGACATTATTCAACCGAAGATATATGGAGATAGTACAATAAGAGCATTAAAAACTATTAACTGTGACAATTGCAGGAATCCTTTTAATAGTGAATTTAAAAACGTACAATACATTCCAGTAGAAAAAAGTTTATTTGAAACTATTTCAATTCGCATTTGTAATCAATATGGTGAAAATATTGATATTTTTCACCTCGTTTATTTCCAACAAAAATTGTTTTACATTTTATTCGAAAATAAAAAATTATATAAATATAATATATAATTATATAAATATAGATATATTTTATTAATAAATCTATTGAGTGCATGAAATCTGAACTAGATATTTTTACACCACGTCCAATACAATCCAGTATATTGAAAACGGAAGAAGTTGCTTTAAATCCGATAGCTTCTTTAGACTCTAGTTTTACAATCGAATTTATTTCATTAGGTCATGGGGATACATATAGGGATTTGTCAGCAACATATTTAAAACTTAAAGTTCAAATATTGAAAAAAGATGGTACATCTTGGAATGATCATAAAGATAAAGAGAATAAATTAATCTCTCAACCTGGGATTGTAAATAATTTACTTCATTCTCTTATAAAACAATGTAATGTTCAATTAAATGGGAAAAATACAACACCATCAGATTCAAATTATCATTACAGAGCATATATTGAAACTCTTCTCAATTATGGAACACATTTAGAGTGTGGAGGTTGGACCTTGGATAAAGGAAATGTTCAAAGATATGATAATAATGGTATTCTGGAAGGTAAAAAGTCGTATAATAACAGTGCTGAAGTAGAATTAATGGGAAAATTACATGTTGATATGTTTAACCAACCAGTGCTCCTGATTAACAATGTAGATGTTCGTGTTGTATTAACTTTAGAAAAACCAGAGTTTTATTTTTTTTGTGATGATAATGAAGAAAGTCAAATAAAAATTTTGGAAGCAGATATGAAACATGTTACAATAAATCCAAGCATTTTATTAGCACATAATACCGTATTGGATAAAGTTAATGCCAAATATCATTATAAAGTAGTTGAAGTAAAAACTTTTACAATATCTTCCAATACTTCAAATATAAGTCTAGACAATGTTTTTATTGGACAACTACCAAACACAATAATATTTTGTATGACTGAAAATGAGGGATAAACAGGAAAGCGATCTAAGAACCCTTTTAATTTTAAACATTTTGATTTAAGACAATTTATGTTATATGTTAATGGTGTTCAAATTCCTAATTCAGCTATAGAAACATATACTCGAGCATATCATACCTTGTTTAGTGAAAAAGGAATACATCATGCAGATAAAGGACATCAAATAACCAAGGCAATGTTTAACAAAGGTTATTTTCTATTAGGTTTTGATTTAACTCCTGATGGAGCAGGAAATGACTCCTGCCAGTCTCTGTTAAATCAGGGTTCATTAAGAATTGAAGCTAAATTTTCAAACAAATTATCGACAACTGTAACATGTATTGTTTATGGTGAATTCGACTCAAGTTTACAAATTGACAAAAACCGTAATGTTCACACAAACCTATAAAATAATGATATAAATTTGTAAAAACCATTCATTCAACTAAATTTGACTTAATAGTTACAAACGGTAAAGTGAAAAAGGAATTTATGATACAATATCAAAAGACGGTCAGAAAATTATTTATTTATCATCTTTTGAAATCTAATAATAAATACACTTCAAATTATAACTATTCTTAGTCATAACAAATATACAAAAAACTATTTTACTGGATATTCCCAATAGATAAAATTCCGAAATATGTTAAAAAACCGGCCATGTTAGTAATAAACACTGACTCTTCAAATAAACCTGGACAACATTGGTTAGCTTTATTTTTACCAGAAAATGGTTGTATTGAATATTTCGATTCATATGGGATGCTACCTATTAACAAGAGAAAAATAAACTGTTTTGAAACATAATTCAATAAAATATAATTTTTTGTACAACAATAAACGATTACAAGATGCTTTTTCCACAGTTTGCGGGCAATACTGTTGTGTTTATTTATGGTTTCGAGCGAGAAATATCAAAATGAAAAACTTTTTGAATATATTTAATAAAATAAAATATATGCAAAATGATAAGTTAATACAAAAACTATTTGATAATATATTTGATTTATGAAAAATACAAAAAAAAAAACAATATCAAATTTGTAAATCTTGTAACTAAATTACTATATAAATAAAATTTTTATGAAAAAATGTGGTTAGTTTATTTAAAAATTACGATGGGTAAAGGTATAAAAATTATTAAGAAAAGTAGGAAAGAATTCCCAAAGGTTCGCACAGTCGACATTAAAAAGAACATACAAGAAGATTTGTTATTATCATATACCTACTTCTTGGATTCCAATCATTCCTCTAATATTAGCAATGGTTACAATATAACTCAATTCCATTCAAAAATTATAATTAAAAATCGCAGAGGTAATTTAGTAGGACTTAGTTATGAAGAGTGGCAACCATTTTACAATACCATCTTAAACATTAATGGAGATGCTAAAAAATTTTCATCTTCATTCAAAACAGACAGAAATGGTAGATGTCTATTAACATTTGGAAACAAAGAAAATAAAAAGAGGTTATGGTTATCTTCGGAACAGGCAGATCGTTTTTTTAACATTATAGAATTTGTTCATGCTGTTATATGTTATAACAACAATATAAAAAACAATGTAAAGGAATACATTACAAAATATATTAATAAGTGCATAATAAAAGGAGTTGTTAAATTAAAACATGAAGAGTTTCAAAATTTTCATATTTTCTCAAGCCAAAATCATTGCTAACGTCAATAATCTCTGATGAAATAAATTTTTCTAAAAACTTTTTTTTTCTTTATCAGCAACATATATTGTATTCCCATCAAGATTCCTTAAAAATGAGCCAAGCATGAGATAATCGACAATAACATCTGTCCATTTTAATCCATTTATAAAGTTAAAGCAATAATCAGATTGATGTTGAAATTTTTCATTTAATTCATCATATGAATATGGTGGTTTAAATAATATATGTCTTGGTATAACTGAATCTGCTCGCATAAAACATAATTCTTTTATAAATATTTGTTGATTATTTCCTAAAAGGAATTGGAAATCGACAAAATAAGTTGATGTTCGTGAACTTTGCATGTTGGAATTTTTTATTGAACTAATTATATGAATCTTCCATCTATTATTTATATAAAAACGTTATCAGATATTATATATTTTTATTCCATAACTAATTTTTTACTTATTCAGACATGTATCAATTTATTGAAAATCCCAATGAGAAAGAGTAAATTGTTAAAGAAATACATAGAAATGTTCGGAAAAGATTTCCTTGTAGAAGAGTAGTTCAAAAAGGTCTAAATGATACGTGGCAGATTGATTTAGTAGAAATGCTACCTTATCAAAAACAAAATCGCGGAAATAAATATTTATTAACTGTAATTGATATTTTTTCAAAGTATTGTTATGCTAAACCTTTAAAAACCAAATCATCTAAAGATGTTGTTCAAGCAATGAGAAGTATTTTTAAACAAGCAGGAATTTCAAAAATTCCAAAAAATATTCAATCTGATCAAGGAAAAGAATTTTTTAACAAAAATTTTCGAGAACTAATGAAACAGAAGAGAATAAATCATTATCACACTTATTCTGATTTAAAAGCATCAATATGTGAGAGATTTAATCGCACTTTGAAAAATTTAATGTGGAAACAATTTAGTTTACAGGGTAACTATAAATGGATTAATATTTTATCACATTTAATTGAAACTTATAATGGAACTGTACATCATTCAATTAAAATGAAACCAAAAGATGTTAATAAAAATAATGAAACTTTTTTATTACAAACCGTTATACAACAGACCAAAAATATTTAAAGCAGGGAAATTTAAAACCGGAGATTACGTGAGAATTAATAAATATAAAGGAATTTTTAGAAAAGGTTATAACCAAACTGGTCAACTGAAATTTTTAAAATTGTGAAAGTTAATATAACAAATCCAGTAACGTATGCTTTAAAAGATTATAAAAATAATAAGATTCTCGGAAGTTTTTATGAACAAGAAATCACGTCTGTTCAAAACCCTGAAGCATATCTTGTAGAAAAAGTTTTAAAAAGAAAAGGAAACAAATTTTTTGTTAAATGGTTAGGTTTCGATAATTCACACAACACTTGGATAAATAAAACAAATATTATTTGAAATATAATTTTTTTTTATTTTAATTTATTTTATAATGACCCCATGCTAAAGTATGTGTATTATCTTCTAAAATAAATCTTTTATTATCTAAAGAACTTAAAGCTATCTTATTTAAAGTTTGAGTATATACATTATGTAATTTAGATTTAAAAATAAACATTTTGCCATATAAAACTGTATTTTCAAAGAAAGATTTTCTAAAATCTTCCAAATATTAAAAACACTTTTTTTCAGACCTTTACTTTTTTTTATTGTTTTTCCTTCCAAAACATCTAATAAATATATTTTTGATCTAAGTCCAATAAATTCTTTCACAATTTTTCCATTATTTTCATCTTTAAATAAGCCAATAATCTTTTTATTAACAAGAGGTAACCCATAACAATTATTAGTTTCATATTCAGAAGTGTCAAAAAGTAATTCCGATTTTTCAATTTTACGAACATCTTTTTCTATATATTTATAAAAATCCTTCGTTTTTATTGTAAAAATAAAACTATCAGTATCTATATAATTTAAAGAAATTCCTAAATTATATTTAGGTTTTAAGTAGTCATAATAAAAATTATACATGTGTAGTTTGGAAAGTTCTAAAACTGAGAAACCTAAATATATAGGTTTATTATATAAAACTTTAGTTTTATTTAATTGAATTGCTGCAAGATTTTCGTCAAAAAGTGATAAACTATGAAAGTTAGGTTTAACAATAAGTTCCCTTGCACCGGGATGCTTCCCTTTACTTTCCCAACAATCTGCTATTTTAACAATAGTTCTTTTGTCAACGTTTTCCATAGTTTTACCATATACTGCATTATTCATTGATTTAAAAAATTTTTTTTCGAATGCATTTTTTGCTAAAGCTCTATGTTCAGTATTTATGTCTATGTACTTTTGTAACCAAGTAGATTGTTTAAATTCTATAGCTCTATAAATTTTTTTTAAAATTAATCCATTTTTAAAGCATTGCTTTAAATTTCTATAATGTATTATGTATTTCTTTTTAGCACATTTCCAAAAAAATTTTGAAAAAATGTGCTTATTAGTTTCACTCTGTCCGTCCATTCGTCCGTCCGTCTGTTTACAAAACTTCTACACCGCTAAAGATAGAGAAAAAAAGCCCCACCCATTACGGAGCTACAGCCCCTCAAACTTTGGAAAAGCCCTATTTTTAAATGCATATATCTTATGTTCTGCTTAAGATTTTTTCAATCTGAAAACGTCATTCGACAGGTATTTTTTTTAACTTTGTAAATTAATATAATTATACAATTTTTTAAAATTTAGTATTTAAATTTACAGTTATGTGAAAACAAAATTTTGCATGATTTTTCTACTTTCATAACTCCGGAACACTTCTAGATAGAGGCTTGAAATTTTGAGGCAAGAAAGAACTTTTAGAATTAGTATAAGTTTGCTCAGAAAATTTTTTTGGTCCACCCCCTGTTTATGAGCTACTAGGGCTTAAAAATTGAATTAGATCGTATTTGCTATTTTTAAACACCTGTAACTTAGGAACCTGTACACATTTTACTTCTGCAAGATGTAAAAATTAAAGATACAGTAATATATTTTTACGTGTGTTAAAAGTTTATTTTAGTTGTAAAAGGTTCCAAAGTTGCAGCTCTTCAAAATTGCGAAAAAGCTCCATTTTCAGATGTATATATCTCAGGCTCTGCGTAATAGTTTTGAATTCTAAAACCGCAAGAAAATCGAAAATTTTATTATCTATATAAAGCTATATCAAAATTATGTAATATTTTGTAAATTACGATTTAAATTTAGCGTTATGTGAAAACCACATTTTGCATGAAATTTCTTTTTTCATAACTCCGGCACGCCTTTAGATAGGAATCTGAAATTTAATAATAAAAGAGACAAGAAAGAACTTTTAGAATTAATATAAGTTTCCTCAGAAAATTTTTTGGTAGCACCCCCTCTTTAAGAGTTATTACGCCTCAAAAATTGAAAATTTGCTATTTTTAGACACCTGTAAAAATTTTTCTTCGGCAAGACATGAAAATTAAAGGTTCAATAATATATTTTTACTTGTGTTAACCGTTTTTCTTAGTTATATAGAATTCCGGACTTACGGCCCCTCAAAATTACAAAAATGTCCTATTTTCACGTTTTTTCTTATTACATGAAATTTTCAAATTTTTGTGCAAGTCACACTTCTAAACTGTTTGTATTGAGTTTTGGAAATGTGCGCTTTTAAAAACCGTTGGTTTACATTCTACCTTGTTTTCATTCAATTCTAGCAATAATTTTTTTGTTTTGCCTGTTGGAGGTATTTTATTTCCAGAACAAAATGGTAAATCATTATGATAGTCATGTATACTTTCAGGATAATCTAAATCTACTTTTAATACATACCCTACTTCTGAATCATCAGCTATTTCACTAATTATTAAATTTGAAGGATTTTTAACCCATTTAAATCCTTTGTATGGTAAATAGTTAGACATAGCCCAACCATATAAATTATTAGCATCTAAATACATTATATACTTATCAGGTTTAGTTTTATCATATTCCTCCCCCATATATTTATTATTAGCTTGTGAATATCTCATACTACATTGACTTATACCTCCACGAATCCCTCTTTTAAAAAAATTATACATATTAATATCAACTAACAAATCTAATTGAATATTAGTAAATTTTAACATAGCATCCCATGCAAGTCCGGGAGCTGTCATAAAATGTGGAGGGTCTAAATTATAAATTTTCCGACAAATGTTTCTAAAATTTTCGAAAACATCTGAAAGTAAGAGAACATCAGTTTTCAAATAAAGTTTTAAATAATCCATTAAAGTTCTGCAATTAAAAACACGCCAAACTTGTTGTGCATGTGAATAATCTTCATCTTAACAGGAAAAATGCTCATTAAGCTTTTGAAAAGAATCTAGATATTCATATGGAAAAACACCTTTTCGATTTAGTAAATTGAAGTGTTCGTCATTAGGAAAATGTGCTCGAACATTTTTTAATCGTTCCTTTCCTAAGTCATTAACTAATGTATCAAGACATGATTGCATAAATCTATATGAATCTATAAATCTAATTTGAAAACTTTCATTCGTCGCTATAAAAATAATTTTGTTTACTGATATATATTTTTCTTTAGTTAAAGGTAAAACTGAAATTGGACCCGGGCAAGTTTTTAATGTTTTAAAAAGTAAATGAGCATCATAATTAGAAAAATTGTGAAAGAATACAGGAAAATACTTAGGGATCCGATACAATAAATTACATGAATTATGAGCAGGTCCTCTATAGTTACCAGTTATGTGACAATGGTCTCTTACACGAGTATCTTCTGGCTGAATTTTTTTTTCACATATATGACATAGTTTTGCCGTCCTATGATAAAGTTTTTGTTTCTTGGTTAATTTCTTAATCGGTTTCGGATTTTTTATATATTTTGTATATAAAAATTTACAATCAGCTTTCAAACTTGAAATAAATTTTTCTCCACAATCAACTCCTATAACAAAAGAAAAAAATAAATAAAATAAGGTTCAGTATATTTTAAATAAAGAAATATTATTTACCTGTAAAAACTCTGTATTTATTTAAATTTTTATTAAACGAACTTTTAATAAAATATGAAAATGCTATTGGAATATGTTGTTTAATATCCCTTGTTGATGAAGTCTTTGCTTCCGGCTCACAAGTTGAAATAGGTTGTATTAAACTATCAGAATCAGCGTAAATTACAAAAGGCATTTTCATTTGTTTTTGGCAAATTTTCAAACTTTAAAATGTTATTTTCTTTCTCAGATAATTCTGTTATAACTTTTCCGCATTCATCTTTATGTGTTATTAACGCTCTTTGTGAATTAAAGTTAAATAAACAGGTATGACAAAAATATTTTTTTGAATTATGACGTGAAAGTTGTGATCGTACTAGCCTTGATAAGTTTTTAATCCATACATAGTGAGCTTTTTTATTATTTTCAACAAGAAGTAAATTAATATGATAACGCTTCTCTTCTTTAGTGTTGTAGTAAGGTCCTATTATTTGTATTTCATCTTCACCTTTTTTTTCAAACCCAAATACGGTAATACTTATTTCAGAATTCATTTTCTCAAAGTGGATTATGTCATCATCTTTTACGATTTGCATTTCTAATTTTAGCATTTTGTAATGCTGCTATGAGAGACCATTTAAAACAAAATATATCATTGCTTTTAATGTTGATACAAGCTTTTTTTTTAATAATTTCCTTAGGTAATTTAATATACTGAGAGCCTTTCAGAGGTTTATATTCATTTAAATTTATTTCTAAATGTAACAATTTGATTAAACTCCACCCTGAATCCTTCTCCTGAATCTTCTCCTTGAGTTAAAATATTTTCTATCATATTTTCGACAGCATTTTCAATTTCATTCTCGTTTTGTATTATTTCCATTTTTGAATTGAAGGATTTTACACTAAAAATGTTTTCATGTTATGTTAGTTCATCATTTTCTAATTTTTGAGACTTAATAAACTCTGCAAACAGTTCCATGTTAAATTTATAAGCTCCTGAAATCAATAGTTGCTCCTTAAAGAAATTTAAAAGGTCTCCTCCAATATTTTCCAAAAAATCTGTCAGAAATAAAATTTCCTCCTTTTTGTTTTCTATAATAAAAGTTCTAATCTTGCCTTCGAAACCTTGTTCAAAAATTTAATATTCCCATTGTAAGGGACGGTAGCATTTACTTTATGTAAATTTGTCCGAATATGATAGTTCCAGCACTTTATATCAACTTCCACTTTACAATCCATACAATATTTTTTACCTTCTAGAGGTGAAAAATTATGATTTATTTTCAAAAATTTTGTTTTGTGGTTGTCCTTCAGTTTCAGTCGAATTTCCTATTTTCCTTTTCATAATTTTAATAATATTTATTGTTACAGAAATTAATTTATTTATATTCCAAGAAGGATTTTTTTCTTGAAAAATTTCCAGTTTATTTAAAATAATTCTAATGCTTCTATCTAAAGCGCCTTCAATTTCCACCTCTCTTTGAACTAGTTGAGCTTCCGTCCCGAATAAATTAATTTCGAAAAAGGTATCCATTTACATACGATCTAATTTCGTGAAATTGATAAACGAAATTTCAACTTCTAAGCTGAATTTTAAAATTACATATATTAACATCTCTCTTTTTAAAAGTTTTGAAAGTTCCTTTCCGTAAACTTTAAAAAATTCTGATGGGGAACTTGTGTTCTCATTTGTATTTTGAATTATATGTTGTATTTTAGTAGCCATTTTTCAAAATAAAAAAATTTAAAATTGTAAAAGTTATTTATGACAAATATCTATTTTCATTTATAACATATTTTGATTATCACATAAAATTCAATAATAACGAAATTAATAATTAATAAAAATTAGAAAATGTCAAAAGTTATCATTTTCAATTTATATAGATGATTTACTAAGTTTTAATTTAATAACAACTAAAATTAAATATAAAAGCTGTCAATCTTCAGAAACTGATAATAATGCAACTTTGTTATAATTATTAATTTTTTTTTTTTTTCAATAATAATATTAAAAATTGCATGTGATCATGAACTTGTAACGTACAACCTTTCAATATATGCTTTGCAAAGTTACATTTGATTTGAAACATTAAATCAATCATTATATCAAAGTTGAGTAACGTAAAAGTTTTCTACATATTAGCTTTTTTTAAATTTCAAATTAAACCATCATGTTTTATTTAACGTAAAAGTTTTGTACATATTAAACTTTTGTGAAATGAATATTTTATTAATTATGTTTAAACATTAAACTTTATTTAAATTTATTTCATTTCATTGATTCTTGTATCTACTATATGCAACTTTTAAGCACCACTAAAAGCTTCTAAAAAAGCTGTGCTAGAAGCCACATATAACGTTAAGCTTTATTTGAATTTAATTTTTCTTGCATCCGCTACGTATTTCATTGGTTCTTGTGTCTACTATATATAACTTTTAAGCACCACTAAAAGCTTTAAAAAAAGCTGTGCTAGAACCCCCATATAAGTACTACTGTTTAGAATTGATTTTAATTATAAGTAATTACAAATATGAATTGTAAATTTTTAACACGACGACACAATTGTTCCACATGTCTATCAGGCAAAGGGCCCATACTATCACCCTGTATTCTTACTTGGCTGGTACTAAATAACCAAAAAAATACTAAGTGTTATAATACAATTATTTTCAAAGTTAAATGTGAAAAGTTACATAAATTCAAACTTGCTAATAATAAATAATTTTAATAAAATATTAAAAGAAAATTTATTATAAGATATTTTTAATAATTTTTTACCGGTCAATCTGTTAACTGTCCTACATGTATAAGTTTTATATGCATCTATTGTTCCAGCATTGTTTATGTAAAGCTCACCGTTAGAGAGAACTGTATACTTTCCACCAATATCTGTATTTGGATATAAATGCATTCCGGAATCTTGTATCCATGCTGTTACCATAACAAATTCAGACATATAGCTTGGAACCTTAATAGAAAATAAAAGAGTACTTCTAAAATTGTTACTTCAAAACCTTAATATATCTATTATAGTTTTTTTTGAAATTGGAATATACTATAATATATTTACACTCACCTGGCATTTTAACACTGCAGTATTACCAGTCATTACATATTCGTCGTGCACATTTACAGAATATTTTTGGTTTACCACTATTTTAAAATAAAATTTGATATTTTAGTACTTCATTTGAATATTTTTAAAATATTATTAAAAAGAATAAATGCTTTTCAGAATGTTTTTACAGAAAGCTTTTTAATTAAAAAAAAACATGCTTTATATTCACATTGTGCAATTATCATAGTTTGCAAAAAAATTAGTTCGAGATTAAAAAAAAAAATTTTCTTTATATTAAATTGCGCTGATTAAAAATGCCCTGCTAAAAATATTTTTGTTGCCATAAATAAATTGACAGACTAAGCTCAAATTTTACTTCCGTCAAACAACCAAAATATGTACTTATGTAAATATGTAATTATATAAAAATATAGGTGAAAATTAGGAAAATGATAGAATTCATTAATATTTGAAGTATTACTAATCTCGACGATTAAGGGATTAAATTTTCTTAAATGTCGATTTAAAAAATATAGATTTTGAGAAATAATAGTAATTTCCCTTGAAAAATATCTTTTGTAATTAATTTAAATAACAAAGTCAATGGATAATTTAATATTTGAGGGAGAAAATGATTTTTAGAACCATTTTAAATGTCTCTAATTGTTTTGATCTTTGATATCAGAAATCAAGATAAAATTTAAAAAAAATTTGGCATTATTGTATTAAACTTCTACAAAAATATACTAGCCATAACTAGAAACGTTTTAACTTCGAAACGTTTTTAAAAATGATATACAGAAATTAGAAATTAAAGATTATATTTTTGTAGAAAAAATTCTTTATTAAATATTGTTAAATTATTCATCATGTTCATATTGTTTTAGAAAAACAAATTTTAAGTTTCAAACAAAATTTGATTGAAGGGACCTAGGTAGCCTAGTGAGTAAGAGCGTATAAAGTACGCTGTAAACACCGAGGGAGGGTGGGTTCGAATCTCACACATGTCGTAAAAATAATTCCCACTCACGACATTTACAGCCACGCCACGAAAGGATGTGTAATTTCCTTGTCACATTTATGTGGCAGGGGCATAAGTAAAAAAAACAAAAATTTAGTGCAAAAATAATCAATTTTAAAATGCTAATCAATAAAGAAATACGAATCATGTAAAACCTTTATAGTTTTATCTACAATTTACTTTCTTTTTAAATGAATACTGTTTATCCGTAGATATTATAGTTCATTTGATCAATCATTTAAATAAATAACAAATGGCAATATCAATTCAAAGCCTTCTGTAAAAGTTAAACTGAAGTTTTTAATTTTATAAATATGATAAAATATATAGTCGGGGTTCTAGCAAAATAAAACAAAATTTAAGTAGACTTCAAATCAACTGTGTTTATAAACTTGTTGAATTTTAACAATATTCCGAGACTTCTTATTTTCTTTGTTTTTTTTTAAATAAATTTATTTTTTATAAAAAATTCTTACCTCCACGAATATGCACTTCTTTACTTAAAATAGTTCCGACCAGGTTTTTTAATTTACACCTAAATGTTAAATTAAAACTCTAATTAAAATAGTTATATTATGTAGACTTTAGATGTTAGTAATAAACAAAAAATAATAGTTAATTCCTTAATCTAAAAATTTGAAAAAGTTTAAACAGAAAAATCTAAAAGGATCTAAAAATATATATTCATGTGTCTAGTTTAATCAAAACTTTAGCAAACACATTAGTTTTTAACAAAAAATTTTATGCTATCAAGGTTATAGAATTGTTGTAAATATAGCGTCTTTTTTTTTATAATTTTATGATTTTGTTATCCATTATAATTTATATATTTTAAAAATTTACACAAAAAATATTAAAAAAAAATTCCTTATTAGCACCAGATGAATATATAAAAAATTCACTTTTGGTTGGATACCACCAGAAGCATTTATGTATGTAGATAAAAGAAAATATGTAGAAAATAATTAGAAAGTGTCAATTTTATATCACATTTACAGAAGAGCGTCAGAGAAAAAAATATTATTTAATCCAAAGCAAAATTTAGATAATAACAATGGAAATAACATAAGCAGATACGATACCTATATTACTTTAAAAGATAGAAAAGAAAATCAAATTCTTTATTGGTGGCTAAAGAATTAGTAGATTAATTAGTAAGATATGTTAGGTTAGAATAAGTTAGAGTAGTTTTTAGTTTGTTAAGTTTTATTAAAAAAAGCGTACAACAAAATTGAATTTTTTCCAATTTTTTCCGATATAAATAAAATGGTGATACTTCCATATAAGGGGGGTGGAGTTACGTAATGACGTCATCACCTAACGATACTGTATGGCGTCACGGTTCCGAATATATATCCCATTGGTTGCGAAAACGCTATCTAGTGGCCAAAAAATGCATTACAATTTAAAAAAAAACTTTTTTGCGTTTTTTTAGGTAACGGTAAATGGTAGAGACTTAGTTTTTCATTTAGTTTGTAGATAAAAAATTCTCTATATTCTGAAAAAAAATATCTATAAACCAATAACCGGTTCTCCAGAAAAACCGGTGTTAATGAATTTTAAGATGCTTTTGTTGTTTTACCGTTATTTAAATAACGGTATGTGCAAATTAATTAATTAATTTCTTCTTCTTGTAGAGGAATGTTTGACAATTTTTTATAAATCAACTTATCTAAACAAAAGTTGCCTGCAAAAGGATGAACCATTTCATAACAACAATGATCTTTTGTTATTGAAAACATGTTAAGCAGAACATGAGATATACGCATTTAGAAATAGGGATTTTTCAAAGTTTGAGGGGCTGCAGGTCAGTAATGGATGGGGCTACATGAAAAAGTTGTTCCACAAGTTGTTCTATCTTTAACGGTGTAGAAGTTTTATAAACAGACAGACGGACGGACAGAGTGAAACTAATAGGTACTATATTTTTCTTTTTGCCGACGTTTCGTATATTTTTCTATTCTTTTTCAAGGCTAAATTATTCGAAAAAGAAATTTGATAATGACACATTAATATATTATCAACAAAAACTTTTTTTTATATATAAAAACATACAAATGAAGAATTAATTTTTACAATTTAATTTACAATTTAATTTACAATTTAATAGAATTTACAATTTTCAATATAAAATTTAAGTCTATTATCATATTAAATTAATATAATTAAAATAAAATAAAAATTATATTTAACAATATAATAACAAATATTTTACAAAATAAAATTATATTAGACATTACAATCACACAATGTATTTCACGTAACAAAAATTAATTATAATTATATAAAATCATATTGATTTAAAACTGTAGAAATGTCGCTAAATAAATATCGAATGTTATTAAATATTAAAAAAAAAAACAAAATCTTACTAAATGAAAACTAAAAGTTCACGTGAACTAATTTCGTCTTTAATAATAAAAGTATTGAAATTATAAAGCAATTTAACTATCTCGGATTATTAATTGACAGCAAGCTAAAATAGTGCTAGCATGTAGAATTTGTAATAAAAAAATAGTACCATATATCTTTATTTTAAAAAGAATGCTTTTTAAATCTTGCTTCATATATCTTTATTTTAAAAAGAATGCTTAGATACTTTAACAGCAATAGAGTATTGCACTCTATCTGTATAGTACTTGAGATGTAATGTACTCTATCTGTATAATACTTGAGTTTTTCCAATATATGCACATATGAGTCATATATAATTGTGTTCAAAATAGTAAATAACTACATTAAACATCATTTCATCCTAAACAGAATGATTGACATCCATAGTTATAATACCTGGAATAAATCGAATTTCTATTTAAGTCTTTTTAAAACAAATAACCACAAAAATAACTGTTTGAATAATTGTTTAAAACTATATAATGAATTACCAAATGATTTGAAGAATATAGTTAGTATTAAATATTTCAAAAAGGAAATAAAGAAATATGTAATTTCCTAAAAAACAAATGTATGTATAAAAAAAAATTAGTAAATTCAATGAAAGTTAATTATTTAGAAATAAGATTAATATGTATAAACTAGCTGTTTGCCGGTCAGCCGGCCTAGCGAAAGACGGAGTTAATTATGGTAGATTTTATTTTTATATAGGTACCTATACATATTTGGTTTTGCAATTTCACAATAATGTATAATATTTTGTACTTTGCCAATGCAAAATAAAAAAAATTAATTTTCAAATTTATATACTATATAATTTATAATTTTTATATTTATATATTAAAAATATTATCTTCCCATCCGGAATCGTACCTGCACACTACCGCACCAGTGGCAGACACACTAAATATGTACTAATAAGAAGAAATGAAAAAACACTATAAAAATATTTTGTAACTAAACTAAGCTAACTTAATGTAAAAAGTGGATAGTAATAAGAATTTATCATGTACGAAAAAGACAGAATAAAAAATTTTTAAAAACTATTTGAAATTGAAACCAAAAAGAATAAAATATTCATTTGGGTACCCAATGGTCACTACCCGAATATAGACACATAATTCCAATTTCACTTATCTCTAAACCTAATACACTATACTCGCACACCAATAAATTCATTCGGGTCTCCGTAATAAAATTACATTATATAGTGCTGTTCTTCTTTTTATATGTTTGCGCTATATGCACAGACACAGTGGATATGAAAAATAGAAAAATATATTCCACCAGTTCTTGAAAATAGATTTTTTTGTTGTATGAAAAATGCATTAGGTTTGTAAAAAAGAGTGAAACTATGTACTTCCTATAACTATACTTTATTACAATGAAATTAGAAAAAAAAGTCTTTTTAACAAAAAAATCAATCAAAACAAAATATATTACCCATTACAATTTACAATATTCATAAACAATTATAATAAAATTTTCCTGCTTCCTATAATAAAATATTTGTTTGGCCCCGTTTCTTTATTTTAAAATCTATAAAATGACATTTTAAAATACTTAAGAACATTTTCTTTGTATATGCATATAATATATGGATATGTATGTATGTCAATACAAAATAAAATCTAAAAATTAAATACAAGAAAGACAACAAGGATATATCATCATTAATTGATCATTTGACATAACAGGTACATATGGATGCATTAATCTTATTTTATTTTTCTAAGCGTTTTTTATAATTGCAAAAGATGTTGCTATCCAAACTATTTGGCCGATTGACTCTTTAGTGTACATGTTGTTTTAGTAAGGTTGCTTAACAAGAGAACACCCTTCACCAATTCAACTACAATACCAGTAACCAGTTCGTCGCTCCGTTAAACATTTGTTTGAAGCAAATTGCGTCCAATTTAAAGTTGACGCAATATTATATAATTTTTAAAGGTAACCAAAGTTCTTTATAAATTTCTACAAAATCTTACACGTTGTAACTGCACAATGTACATATTATAATAATAATAATGTAATCGACACCGTTTAAGATGAAGACATGAAATTTATCTATAGATAGATCTACAAAAACCTTTGATTACTTTATTGCCTTGTGTTTTTGTATTTCTCATTCAATACAATGCTTTAATATTTTTTTTTGAAATAATTCTTTAATTTTTTTTTGCCCCGGAGGGTAGAAGGGTAGAAATAACCTCAATAAGGCATGCTTGTGGTACCAGTCAACTAAAATTCAAAAGGGAATTCAGGAGCGACTCTTCCAGAATGGACGGCTACCTGATATGCGACTGATTCCAGAGGGACGCAGTAACAAAATCTAACTGTAGGTAAAAAAGCATATATATAAATAAAAAAATAATGATAATGTCTAATAATAATAAAAATGCGGTAGGGATAAACTATTGATAGAGACGACGGCTACGAGCGAGGACTTGGCTGAACGTTCAAGACTTTCGGATGAGTCGCCAGTGATAAATAAATATATTGACATTGCTAAATTGATGAGCCCGTTTAGATGGTAAAAAAGGAAAAAAGTCTGAAGAAGTCAAAAAAAATGAAACCCGTGAGCGTAATAATAAAATTTAAAGTTCTTTACTAAAAGCAACTAATATGAATCAATTCCAGAATAAACCAGTTGGAAAACTTGTGTAAAGAACTAAAGAATGAGATTTGCCAATTTAAGGCGGAAAATTTAAAATTAAAAAGCGAGAAAAACAGTGTATCAAATGATACCAAATGTAGTTAAATGAATCTGATATATAAAACAGATGAAGAGGAACTAGCAAGAGACACTGACTGGATTGTTAAATAAAAAAGAAATTCTAAAAAACAAAAAGCAGAAGAATCCTCAGACATTAACTTAGGAAAACTGCTAAATATACTTCAGGAGAAATCAAAAGAAAATGTTAATATTACAAAAAATATAAAACTCCTCCATTAATTTTCAGTAATATAAAAAACTATTCCTAAATTATACAAGTAATAAAAGGAGGAAATTTAAATGTTAAAGTCAACATGATGAATAAAGATGAATTAAAAATAAATGTTGACAATGAAAATAAATATAGAGTTTTGACAAAATCTATAAATTAAGCCAATTTGAAATGGTATACATCCGAAAATTAACTAATATTTAGAAGATATGAATACAATATACAAAATAAATATTTGCAACACATGAGAGTAAAAATTGAGGCTATCAGAAATAGTAAGTCCATTCCTCAATACAAAAAATACCAGAGACTTGAACACACGCAAAAATTTTGCAAAAGATAATTCCCAATTGCAAACCGCAGTGATGCCCATCTTGCTGGTTATCGTCGCTGTTTGTTGGCAAAAGAATTACAAAAAAAGATTAAAAAGATTAAACTCACACAAGCACATTTACAAAAAAAAACTCCCAATACTTATAGAACTTTGACACCTAGTAAAGTTGCGAATGGAGTTTCATACTCTCAAGTACTACAATATAAAATAAAAGAAAACTGTAACAAGAAGTAGCTAAGGAAAAATATAAAAAGAAAATAGAATGACAATGAAGTTATGCATATGATGCAAAACATGTTGCTAATTGAAAGAAGTCTACATGAGACTAAACACAATAGAAAATAGACTCATTAATATATATCAAAGAGCTCTCAGAAGACTTGTAAAAAATGTATCTAAATAAAATACATATTGTAACATTTTCCTATGGTTTCGAAAATAGAAAACAAGAACTAGAAGTTTTCCTCTAAATCTAAAAATGTTGATGTATGTCCTACTATAAGAGACTTATTTGAAAAAAACACAAAGTTAAAAATACTAAGATTAAAATAAAGATTGTTCGCAAGAAAAGAATCAAACTACTCGTTGTGGAAAACAAAAAAGAGTATAAAAAAGACAATAAAGCACGTGGTTGGACAGTTGGGCAAAGAATAATAAAGAAATACCGATTTAAATATATCATTTAGAAATTTAATTCCAAGACATCAATTTGAATTTAGAATAAAGCATGCGGCAATTGATAAAGTACATAGAAGAACAAATATTATAGAAAAAACATTAGAAGATAAGCAAATGCGCTCTACAACGTAGCCCAATCATTTGACAAAGTTTGGAATGGAGGTTTAATATTTAAATTATGAAAGTTGATACCTTTACAATATGTTGAACTACTCTAATCGTATTTAACTGACAGATTATTTTTTATTTTTTACACGCTACCCAAGGGAAGGATTCATTTATACAAAGTCATTGTAGGTTTGGATAAGAGGGAGAGGATTTGCAGGAAAATAAGATGTTAGAGGAGAGTTGGAAGGTAATTTGGAAATGAACCTGAACTGGTTCTTTTTGTAAAGTTGCAAATTGTAAGAAGATCATTTCAATCAGATGGAAGAACATTAGATGGAAGCATATTCTACTTTCTAGGGCTTCTCACAATGAATTAGTTACCATAACCAGTTTCGAACCACCTATGAATTTCCACAGTGTAGTAATAGGCACTTAAAGCCTTCCTAGTGTTGCGTTGGAATTGTTTGAAGGGAAGCACAGTTCGGTACGAAATCTGGTTATTTATAAGCTTATTTTTCAAAATCTTATTTATTAAAATCTTATTTTTCAAAATCTTATTTATCAAAATCTTATTATACTCTACACCTAAAGTATAGGGTAGATTAACTTTGGTATGGAGTTTGTAGCCACCAAAACGAAGCGAGTTAGATATGGACATGTATATATATATTCTGGATGAGGATCAACTCCTTAGTCGATTTAACGATGTCCGTCCGTTCGGACTATAACTCAAAAACTAGTAAAGCTAACTCGATGGAATTAATATAGTAAGTTACTAATTACGAAAGGAAAGCTAAGTTCGAAAAAGGACAAAATCGGTCCATGGGTTCGGATTCTGGAAGCTTCCGAATAATTTCGAAGCAAACGAGATTATCTCCAAAACGAATATCCTGAAATGTGAGACGATTTGGTGCATGGGTTCGGATTTTGGAAGCTTCCGAACGAGCCCAGAGCAAACGAGATTATCTCCAAAACCAACAAAGATAGAACCTTTAAATTTAGCACAATGGTGTTCCTTCATGTTTGATTTATGTCTCTGAAATTTGAAAGGATTTGCTCCATCGTTTCGGATTTTGGAAGCTTCCGAACGAGCCCGAAGCTAACGAGATTATCTGCAAAACCAACAAAAGTAGAGAACTTTTAAATTTGGTGCAAGGGTGTTCTGTTATGTTTTGTTTATGTCTCTGAAATTTGAGACGATTTGGACTATGGATTCGGATTTTAATAGCTTCCGAACGAGCCCCAGAGCAAACCAGTATATCTCCAAAACTAATAAATATAGAAATTTTAGTTTTAGTACAAGGAGGTTCTGTTATGCTTCCTTTTCTGTAAATTTAACAACTGACGTTTGAGAGAATTTATTTTCGAAACTTCCGAACGAGCACAAGAGCGAACGAGCACGTCTCCAAAACCAACAAAAGTAGAACCTTTAAATTTAGTACAATGGTGTTCTGATGTTTTCTTTATGTTCCTGAGATGGATTTGATGAATTGGAGTGGCGATTCAGTTACCTGACACACGCCTCCCAAGGGCATCCTCCCAAGCATATCTTCGAAATTAATAAAAATAGACACTTGAAATTTTGTACAAGGGTGTTAAAGAATGCCTCCTTTACGTTCCTGAAATTCGAGTTGAATAAGGAAGAAAAGGGAAGAGCTTCAAACAGCTGCCAGCTGAATTATTCAGGTGTAGGGTATTAATAAGTCGGTTGCATCGACTTACTGTTACATATACTTCTTTTTTATTAAGTTTTATTTTTTGAATTTGCCGGCAAATTAATCAATTTAAGAAACAAAACTTAATAAAAAATAAGATTTTGTAAGATATATATATATAGTTATGTGATCCAATAAAACATTCTTCTTTGATTATTTTATACCGACTGATTTATTATGTTTTCTTTTTATAATTACTGTATTTGTACATACTTAAAATTTAAAACTGTACACAAAATGCGTAATAAGCATTCTGTGATATTTATTAAATGCAGTAATAATAAATAAGCATTCTGTGATATTCAGTAAAACGATACGATAAAGTTATTTGTGTTTTAATAGAAGGTTGTAGTAATCAAGTTATAATCCGTATATAACTCCTTCACACCTAGATTTTTCCATACGGGAAAAATTATTGAGTGTCCCGTTTTCTATGTTGGGCATATCGGGCCTTTTTGTATAATAGTATTAATTTTATTACTTTGACGATATTTTCTAAGTATTATAAATAGTGTAACATTAAATATTATTATGAATATTACGGAGCTTAGCGAATATTGAAATATCTTATCCTTAAAATCTATGTATTTAATAATTTTTCTATTTTCTATATTTTCTAAATTTACATTGTCTAAAGTTAAGTTATTTATGAAATTGTTTATTTTTAGGTTCAACATTGGTAACATAATTTTGTTTTGATACATCTTAATTTTATTTGTAAATATTAAATCATTAATTGTTACATCACAATTTATAAATTTTATTAAATTATGTTTTTCAATTATAACTTCTTCTTTTTGAAAATTTTGTGATACATTGTTCAATATTTTTTGTAATTAATAAGCCTGAATCTATTTCTTCAATAGAAGGTTTATTGTTAATTTTAAAGTTAACATGTAACAATAAACATGTGTATTGTTACATGTTAAGTTTCTAGAATAAAGTTCTTGAAATTTTAGAAATAATTTTGTATTTTCACGGTATACACATATCAGACATTTGTCTGGTAGAATTCGTTGCATTAGCTGTAATAAATTCCTATTTTGTGCTATATGCACTATATTTTGTATTTTTTATATTTTTAATATTTTAATATACTAACAATAATTCACTAAATTAAAGTAAATAATAATATTTTTAAACCTAAAAAAAAAATTAAAAAATTTAATAAAAAGGTAAAAAACATTTTCATGCTAAATATATCAATTTATCATAACGAAATCGAGGTAAAGTTCCACGAGCTCAAATAAATATAAAAGAAATAAATACTAATTTTAAATAAAATATTATAAATATATTTTAAATAATATATTTTTAATTTTTAAAGAAACATTTTCTTTAATTCCTTCTTTTAGGAATATTTGGTTTTTAAATAGATTTATAGGTTTTTCCATGATATATATAAGATCACTTGAATCTTCTTGAGCGCTATGAATCGTGGCGCCAATTGATATATCATCTTCGTTATTACTTCGTTTTTTTTCTCTTGACTATTTATTTTATTGTTATATTGTTCGTAATTTTTTTCAACAAATTTAATTTTCCACCTCTGAAGCTTATAATTTGGTTCTTTTAAATTGTTGAGCTAGATAAGTGATATAAACTATACAGTATATATTTTTTTTTAGTTGATTATATGTTTCGTGAATTCCTGAATGGAAACTATCTCTAACATGATACAACGATATCTGTTTTATAGCTTCAACTTCATTTGCCATTTCTTCGGCTCTAAAAGAACATTTAATAAATTTTATTTGACTATTCCCTGAAAACATTTTCCTTAATTCTTTTTGTACTATATTATACACATTATTAGGTAATTCGGAATATATTCCAATTTTTCCCATATATAAATAATTTTTAAATATTTAATTTAATCTTTGGAAATCGTATTCTGCAAATTATACAATTTTCCTACCTAAAATTGTTTCTTGCTCAATAGTTTTATTATTGGTTAATATTAACTGAGTTTTGTACTTATTTACAATTCCTTCCTTTACTGGTATGTGGTCTAAAAGCTCTTATTCTGCTGAATGTACTGTTGTTAACGTATCATATCTTTCATCTTCTGCATTAATTGCTAAAACTGAATCATTTTCTGGTGTTGAAATGTTGTCATCAATTTTCTCGTTTTCTCCCTTCCCAAAATGTACGTCCTCACTTTATTTTACTCTACTAAGAAAATCAGCTACCCTATTTTCTTTATCTTTTATATAATCAATTTCAAATTGATATTCTTCCAATTTCATAAGCCTTCTTTGGTGTCTTGGAGACATATCTTTACCTTTGTATTTGGCGTGCAAATATTTGATTGGTTGATGATCAGTCAAGATTTTAAATTTTTTTCCATAAAGATATGGCGTAAAATAATTTGTATATCTTAGCACAGGATGACTTACTATAAGTTTTTTAAGTTTTTCGAATGCCTCCACATAATTTGGGTCATTAATATAAATATGCATATATTTTTTTATAATATTTCCTATTTCCTATTTTATAATATTTATTCCTATTTTAGCATAATCTTTCACAAATTTTCTATAGTACCCTGTTAAACCAATGAAGCTCTTTATTTCGTTACCCGTTATATTAAATTTTCGATAATTTAAATTTTATTGGGATTTGTCTTTAAACCGTCCTCTGTCAAAACAGTTACCTCATTTAACGTTCTGTGGTCTGTGACAATACGAAATTTCCTCCGTTCTGAATTATCCATTTTCTTGAGAACAACAATTAATGGATTTGAATACCTGGAGTTGCTTTTTC
Source organism: Poecilobothrus nobilitatus (assembly GCA_947095535.1). Taxonomy (NCBI): domain Eukaryota; kingdom Metazoa; phylum Arthropoda; class Insecta; order Diptera; family Dolichopodidae; genus Poecilobothrus; species Poecilobothrus nobilitatus. Next base: position 152,601,793 of record OX352774.1, on the reverse strand, counting down.
TTACGATTCCTTGTTCCTTCATTTCTTTTACTTGTCTTCTCACTTCCTCCATATGTTTTGGTGGATATCTGTATAATTTAGCCTTGATCGATTGATCCGTTGTTGTTATGATTTCGTGTTTAACAGCTGGTGTAATAGTTAGTTGTCACCCTCTTTATAGAACAAACTCGCAAATTTTTTTAATAGATTTTCCATTTCTCTATGTTCTTCTTCATTTAAAAGGTCAAACTTTAACAATTTAGTAATACTAGAATTTGTTGCTTCCAAAAGCAAAATTTCATTGAATGAGTAAGGATTAATGAGTTGGAGTTAATTTTATATCGTGATTATTGATATTAATAATGCTCTCCTCTAAGTTTATAATGGCATTTAGATTTCTTAATAAGTCAACACCTGTAATAAATTGGTATTTCCTATTTGGTAAACTTTTTTATATCCATCAAGTTACCGCATTTACAGGACATTTTAATTCTTTAAAAGCGAGATATACCTCCCAGTTTATAGAATCATTTCCGTTAATTGTGGGAAAATATATTGGAGATATTCTTTGTTTTTTAAATCGCTCTACCTCATCGTCAATTTTACGAAATGTTGACCCTGTGTCTGTTACAGCTAAGTAGTTTTTACTATCTATACTAATTTGAATTGTTGGCAAATCCCCCGAGGCTAGTTCATAAAAACTCTACATTAGTAGCCTCGTTTGCCTATTTTTGAGAACTTATAGAAGACTCGAATTAGAGTTTTTTTGTACATTATTTACCTCCATTTGTTCGTTAGAATTTCTATTATAGTAATCCTGTACACGACGATATTGGCCCGAGTTATTTCTAAAAATTGGTTGATTTGCTTGCCTAGATTGCCATGAATTATGTTTATTGTAAAAATGATTTTTATTGTTATTATGTGATGAATAATAATTATTTTTGTTGTTAAAACTAGGATTGTAATTTCTATTACTAGAGTAAGAATATTTATTATAATGATACATTTTTATTTCTTTACTCATAACTTTTTGGGTTTGTTTTTTTTTATTAAAATTATTTTGGTTTGTTTTTTTTTAAATTCTGTACGAATACAAAAATCTTCGTACATTCTTTCATTCATTATATCTATAATTTTATCTATGTTTTTTCTTTATAAATTCCCTCAAGTAAAACACCTTGTGTTATTTCTTTTATCGCATTAACTAATAGGGTATCAATTGTACTGAAATCTATGTAATTTTTCTCGTCATAAATGTACTTGTAATTCATTAGACTTATATCTAATATTTTGTATTAGATCAACTAAATTGCTTATCGAAATATGAAAATCTGAATCTGAAAATTATCTGAAAATCTTATCTGAAAATCTCTGTCGGCTTCATATTAGATCTATGCCTTCGTTTTAAAGTCTGTTTCAAATCGTCCGAATTAATTGTATTTTTTGCTTCCGCTTGAATTTTTTAATTGAAATTTACTCTAACTACACATTTTTTGTATTCTTCATTTGTAATTGTTGATAGATGATATTCAATTCCTTTTAAAAATGAAGTTATTGTAAAATCTCCTCGTTCAGTAAAAATGTGGATATGTTTTATTTCTTTAACTGCTTTTTGTTGATTTTTTGCTACTGGATTTTGATGTTGAATTTGTTGTATTTGTTGCATTTGCTGTACTGCCAAAGCGAATTGATTTATTTGCCTATCTTTCTCTTGTAGTTGTTGCAATAGTTGTTCTACATTTGCTTGTCCTGGTTGTTCTCCGTTTATTATAAGCCACTAATTTTAAACGATTTCAATATTTTTTTTTTCCATTTTATTAATGTGTATTGTCTCAGGTAATTTAGTCCATACGAGGCCACTAATTTTAATTGTATAATTTTAGATTAATCACTGTTAAAAATTTTTTTTTTTTATTTAAGTTCTTAATCACTGGATTTCTATCTACGGACAAAAATCTTTCCGACTGTTTACCCCACTGTTTAACAATAATTGTAAAATATTAAAAAGGCAAATTTGATGCTCTTTTATGTCAAATTTATTTAAAAATTAAAAAAAAACTAACAATAACTAAATTTGAAAAAAGAAAGAAAAAAGCACTTCGACCGTTTTCCAATATATTGACTAATTCCTTTCTTTCTATAATTTCTCATATTTAAAAATAAACTGAGTACAAGCAAAATTGTACTTGAAATGTTATTATTGAGTGCCATATTACATACTTTTAATTATATCGAGATTTCTCTATAGTTCAATACATATTATGCATACATTTTGTATTATCAGCGATATCGACCTTTTTTAATATTTCAAAATATTTTCAAGTACGGTTTTGCTTTATCAGCATTTGAACTTATGTATGAAAATAATGTTTCATAAATATTTTATTTTAGTTTTAATTTAAAGTGCTGGTTAGGTAATTATTAACGTTTGACAATATTTCATAATTATTAACTTTGCTTACCATTGGTTTTGGAGGTTCTTCACACTTGTTTGAAGATGAAGATTTATATGTAACTCGCGCGTGATTCACCGTACTGGAAAATGCAATTAAATCGCTCTTTGATAATATATTATTATTCAAAAATAAAATAAACAAAAATATTATGATGGACGACTAGATGGGTTGACTGTTGGCTGAAACTGGATATTCAGGTAATGTTTTGCATTTTGTTGTTACTAACGTGTAGAAGTTTGGTTACATTTTTGGGTTTCACCATTCTATACTACACCCGACCATCCTGCTCATCGTCTGCCCCAGACGAATATGAAACTGCAATTGTCAGTGTTTGAATCCACAGTGACCAATGGATTTATAAAGTCGACAGCTGTGGAAGTAGTGTTTGGTCCTTTGTGTACTCTCACTTTAGCAACTTCGTATATGACGCTTTATTTTTCTAATTTCGTATGGGTCTAGGAATTTTATATTTTCTTGCTATTTTTTTTTTTTTCTCCGATTTTTTATTTTCTTGTGCTTTATTGGGTATTTCATTTCTCTCTGCATCATATGTTTCAATAAATAATGTTACCATTTGTTTATTTAGCTGAACGTGAAATATGTTCTTTATAGGAACATCAAACATTACTTCAAATGGCTATCTGTTAATACTACTGGGGTGGTACATACCATAATAAAATATTATCAATATTACTTCTTCAAAAACAATTAGTTAGAATAATATGTAAAATATCTAGATTTCATAACAGTCTTCCATTATTTCGTAATTGAAAAATTTTACCTATTCGATACTTATATTGCTATAAAGTTCTAAGAATATTTTTTATAAGATCAGATTACTTAAATCACAGTTTTTCTGAAATGTATGCACTTCGTTCTAACTTTCTTGCATTAGTAACTGTTCCGAATTTTCGTACTACAGCTTTTGCAAACTTTTTTTCTGTTACATTATGCCGATTATATAATAAACTTCGTTCTGAAACACGTAGTATCATAACTCTGCCCAAATTCAGTAAACAAGTGAAGTCTTGATTATTAAATAAGACTTATAATGAGGTGGAAGGATTGTTCAATATTGCAATTTAACTTTCTATACAATATGTAAATTTTCTATAATTATGCACAAGGTTTACTTTTGAATTTTAAGGTTTCTTTTAAATTTCTTTTTAGGAAATTTCCTTTAAATTTCTTTTTTGGAATTTTCTTTTTAATTGTTTTTAATATACTTAATAATTACTAATAATTACTACTACTATCGATTTATCAGTTGTAAATTACATCAAAATTTATTTATATGTATATATATTTTTATTTTTTTTTATATATATTTTTTTATTAATTTTTTTTTTCTTCTCTTTTTTTGTTTTTTAATGAATACATAATGTTTTTCATGATTTTGATATGTATATTTTTAGCTTAGAAAATTTTTGAATGTATTCTGAGTAGCATTTGATACTATTTTTATTTAAATAATTATTACTTAAAAATAAAAAATGTTACAAAATCCATCGTTATAGTAAATAGGAAAAATTTAGAATTTAGTGAAATTGTAATTACTGTAAAAAATAATGAATAAATAAATAAAAATACTTCTGTTTGAATTTGGATTTACATATTTTTGTACTGACGATATGTGATTATAGTACTTTGGTGGTTCTTCTGTTTCCATTTCCTCTTGCTTTTCTTCTTTAACTTCTGCAGCTACACCATTAGTTTCGGCATTTACATTAACATCTTCATCGCGTATTGCCTCAGATGGATCATATAAATCACCGTCACATTCACTTTCACCAGTTCCTTCAGGATTTTTATCATTTTCTTTTTCATCATTTTTTTGAGCTGCAGCTTCTTCAAAACGTCTTTTTTTACGTTAATTTTCTTCAATGATTCTATCATCTAGCCATTTTTTAATTTGAGTTTTGACTGCTTCTTGCTCTGTTAGCGTTAATTTCCTAGCTCTTCGGTAAACTGTAATATCGTCTTGAAGCACAGTTTTTATTTGCACACATGATATTATGTTTTGATTTTGCTCGTTTATTGCGACCAAATCCAGTACTTTTTTGGTTGTTTCTGTATTTTTTGAGTTTACATTTATTTCCTTATCAGCCTTCTGTAAGATCTCTACACGTTGTAAACTTCATTTTTTTTTAAGTTTTCGTACACTTTTTCTGGTTGATTCTGTGGTTTTTTTGTTTTCTTCTATGGCTACTTTACCTTGGTCGATAATTACTGTAACATTTTGTAAAAAATTCTACCCTAAAACAATATTATCGGCCATTTAATGATCAGGAACAACTTCCAAACTAACTTTGTACACTATTGAGTTGACTTTGATTTCCACTTCGCAAGTACCCAATGTTGAACACGTGTTATTTCCGAATCCTCTCAATATAGTGCGCTGGTTTTGTTTTTTTGTACGCCAATTTTTTGCTATACTGTACTTTATATAAGAGATACATCACTGCCATTATTAATAAATGCTGTAAAACCCTTATCATCAATTTTTACTTGAACTGAATTCTTTTTATGTGTCCTTTGAACATCTTTGCGTGTGCTGGCGGAGTTCTTATTAGTGTTGGATGGTCTATTAGGGAATTTCGTAATATGTGTCCAAATTGGTTGCAGTTGAAAGATCTTTTATTTTTATTTGTACTCGGACAATTTTCGGATATGTGTGACAATACCTCACAATTTTTACACCAGCATTTTTGTTGATTATTGGAACTAAAATTTCTTGTTTGATTTTGGCTTAGCGTTTGGGTATTCTTTATGTTCTTGTAAGCTATAAATTTTGTTTTTAGTTCACTCATCGTTCTGGCTTCATATAATACAGTTTTATTGCTTATACTGTCATTAATACCACTGACAATGTAAGCAATCAATGGCCCCTCATCTACATTGCCGTTGTTCGCTATACCTTGCATTTCGAACTAATATTCCAGTTGGCTTTCAGTTGGTTTTCATTTTTCCAGTTTCCATTTTTCCAACATCCTGCGAATTTCAATGCTGGATGGTTTTTTTTTTCAAATTCGGTTTTTAGAAAAGATTTTAGCTTATCGAAGGAAGTAATGCCAGTATTTGCTTCAACTGCTAATTTTGCACCTCCTTGCAGCAATCTTCGGAAGTATATAAATACTTCTGGATGTTTTTCCAGCTACATACGTCCGCTATTTGTTCGAATTCTTTAATCCATGATTCATAATTTTTTCCTGTCTCGCCATTAAATTTTTGTAGAGAGTTTTTCACATAGCTAAAAACGAAATTGTTGACTTGTTGAATTGAATTGTTGTCTTCATTAGGCGTTTCTAATATGGAGTCTTCACTATATTTACTATCTTTGTTTAGGTCACTGGGAGGTGCAAACAGTTTGGATATGCTCTCTTCGCTCAATCCTTTTGTCAGGTAAAATTCGTACAATCTTTCTACCAAATTTTTTTTATATGTAAGTTGCTCTCCATATGGTTAATTTGGACAAAGCTTCCATACAATAGTTTTCTTCTGACGCCATGTAGTATAATTTCCAAAATAAAAAATAATTTTTTGGTCAAATTAAAATGTCAATTATTCTATTTATTAAATATAAATTAAAATTAAAAGCTACAATTTTTCTTTTCTTTAAATTAATTACTTTTCAAAATATATTTACATTACTTTACTTTAAACTTATCTTCATTTCAACGAACTTTTCCAGAATGACTTTTTAATTTATTTAGCGGCTCTATTTATACTAACAAAATTAATTGTTTTTTAATATTATGTACTTAGTACATAATATAACGATTGATTAAATTTCAGATTGGAGATAATTCGCGAAATTTCTATTTTAAATTGAGAATCGAATCATAAATCGAAATTAAAACAAGCTTGAAATCAAATTGCAAATTGTACTAATAGAATGTACTGAAATTACAAAGTTTGAAAAGTACTGATTAGTTACTTAATGTTTTGACAATTGATCATTAAATAAAAAAAATAAACAAACCAAAGGTAAATAAAATATTAACCTTTTGAAAGTAATAAAAATAATATAAGATAAAATAATATATACAATAAGATAAAATAAAATAAACAAAAACACTATGATGGACGACATAGTATAACTTAAAAATAAATTTTGTAAAAGATTGTACGAATTTTATTTTCTTTTATTTCTACGGTCCCTGGTATCCATGTAATTTGTATTTTACCACTATTCTTTTTATTTTTAATTTTGACTATAGTATTTTATTTATTTTTTTTTATTTATTAAAATTTACTTAGTGATAGATATACAATTATATGTTTTTTTTTTTACAATTTTTTTCTTAACTATGTTTTCTTTTTTTTTAACTGTGATATAAACAAAATTGATGGTTTTGGTATAAAACATTACAGTTAGTTCCTAATGTAGTTAACAAGTAAATTATTTGAATTTAAAGATATTTATACATATACGTATATATAAAATTATATAATAATATTATAATAGTTCATAACATATGTACATGTTATGAACATGACAAATTTTCACTCCTGCATTGTACTGTCCACAAATGAAGAATTCAGAATGAAATAATTCAGTTTTTTGACAAAAACATCCAAATTAATACTTCTCTTTAAATCCTACGGCAGTTTATAATAAATTCTTATTGATCACGAAAGACAGCTATTACGTGACATTTCCATTCTTGATTTGGTTTGATTTAAATTGTTCCTTCGCGAAACCTTTAATCTTCTTGTATTGTAATTATGAATATTATTTCTTTTAGTTATTATGATATTTTTTTGTACTTTTTTCCATTTTAAGAATTAGTTTAGATTTTTCCAAGATGATGAGTTCGGGTAGTCTCAGATATTCCGTTCGCTTGAAAATTTCTTGAGTTGAAGTAAGCCAGTTATATTTATCTAAAAATTTTATGGCTTTATTTATTAAAACACAAATTTTATCCTTCAACCATGATGAACAGCTGGACCAATTACATAAATTATATCTGATGTGTGAGATAATATAAGAGTAATATTATTTTATCTGCAATTTGTTTATTCAGTATAATTCCACATCTTTTGAAGGCATGCAGCAGAGGCACAATTTTTTTTAACTTTTTCAATTCTCAATTTTCAGTAACTCTTTTAATTTCAATTCTATTTATCAACAACTTTGGATTTATATCAATTTTATTTCTTATTTTATATGCTATATATTTTGTTTTTGCCGCATTTGTAGTTAAATTATTTTTATATGTCCTCAAAATCAGTATTTACAAAACTTTTTAGTTCTTCACATGTTCTGGCGTTGTAAATAAGTAGAGTCTCATCTGCAAAAATCTTACAGTCAGTCCGCAAATTCGCATACTGGATATTATGAATATAAAGTAAATACAGTGTAGGACCTAGTACTGATACTTGAGGGACACCAATATTTATATAATTCTCATAACTAAAAATCCCATTAATTTTTGTAATAGTTTTCCTATTATTAAGATATGAGTAGAGTAAATTATTAGCTCTACCTCTTATTCCAATTTCGTGTAATCATCTGTCAAGTAAATTATTATGATTCACTATATCAAAGGTCTTCTTTAGATTAACAAATACAGAGCATACATAATTTCTCTGATCCAATTTATTTACAGTTGTGTTAGTGGATTCTAGGACTACAAAGTCTGTTCCATTTTTTTATGAAAGCCAAATTGATTCGTATCAAATCTTACAACTTTCTGCACGAAATCCCGTATTCTAGAATTAATTATTTTTTCAAATACTTTTCCAATACAACTTGAAAGAGCAATCGGCTTATAATTTGATACCTCCAATGTTGACCCAGATTTAAATATAGGTACAATAATACTTGATTTTAGACACTCAGGGTATATATCCCGTATTTAGACATCTATTTATCAAGGATAGGTATTATTACTGTTGCAACTTGTTGTAAATCTGAAGCTGAAATATTATCACCCCCTGAAGAACTATTTATTAACTGCATGATGATTATATGTATTTCCAATTCATCTATTGGTTTAAGAAAAATAGACTGTTCAACGAATCTATTTTTTATTATATATCATCAGAATTAACCGTTAAAGGAATTTGCAATTTCAAAGCTATTACATGTTCTAATTTCGTTACTTTTTATTTCTTTGATAACCTTTCTAACTCCGCTGATTTTTTCAGGATGCAATTATTTAATACTTTTCAAATTTTCCTTTGATCACCCCCAGCTTTTTTTTTTACGAGCGTTGGTGGAAAACTAGAAAGTCACCAAGAGGAACGGCACGTACTTCCTAAGGGTAGTGTTGGACTTTAACCAACCAGAACCACCCCCCTTTTAAAACCAAACTTTAGGATGGAATTTTTAATAGAAATGTACAGTTTGGTTTTGGTGATAGGGATGTGGGAAGGATAATTGGGGAAATTGGAATTGGGAAATTTGGATTATGGGGGATAGGTAGGAAAATTTGGAGGGATATTTTTAAGAAAGATGTTAATGTTCTTCTTAAACTTAAGTAAATCGTACATATATAAATTACCAACTTTAGGGAACACATGCGATGGTATATGGTTCCACAAACGGCACGTCCCGTTGAGAAACATACATGACAAACATACATGAAAACAAACATACATGACAAACGAATTTCCATAAGTTTGTTAAACTTAATTAAACTGTTCATCAGTACAGACGTGTTTTTAATTATCGGTTAAAATTACTTAAAACAATACAACTCAAGTTTAAAATAAATCAGAAAAAAATAATAAAAAAAAAAAACTTTTGTGAAGTATCATATTATGTATACAACATAAAAAAATAAATTAAAAAAAAAATATTCTAAGTGCTAAATATTTTGTATGCTGCAAAACATATAAAACAAAAAAAAAAAAAAATTTTTAGAATAGTGTCTTGCAATAAATGCAAAGCTAAAACAAAAGGTGAAACGGGAATTCAATATTCGGGAGTGTGTAAAAAAGTTTTTCATGAAGCTTGGAAATGTTCAAGATTGGATCAATCGACGATTAATAATGTGTATGCAAATAACAATTTGAGATTCATTTGCGACGATTGCATATTATACATACAAAATGTGGATTTGGTTCTACAAAACATGGATTCTGCAGTAACAAAAAATAAACATTTAAAGGAGTATAAAAGTGAATTTGAAGCTGCTATTAAAAGAATTGAAAGTGAAGTCATAAATTTACTGAGAGCTATAGAGTCGGGTTTTACAAAAAGATTGGAAGAATTTAAGAGTGAACCACAAATGGAGGTACGTAAGATGGAAAAACTTACTAAAGTCTTCAGAATACAAAGCGATAAGGTGAATGAATTATTTATTACTGTAGTAAAATAAAATGATGAGGTCTGCAAAAAAATTAATAATGGAATTAACGACAATAATATAAATGTGGGTCAAACTGTATCATTTGCTGAAATGGGAAAAAAGTACGAAAAATATTGGAATGTAAATGAAAAAGGAATTACCTTTGATTGTTAAGCCAAAAAACAAACAAAAAAGTGAAAAAACGAAAAGCGATTTAAATACAAAGGTTGATCCAAAAGATCTTAAAATTAAGAACATTGAAAATAAACCAAACGGAGCAATATTAATTGAAACAGATACAATTGAAGAACGTGAAAAAATAAAAATCGAATTAGAAAAAAAAATTACAGTTACGAAATAAAAATACCAACGGTCATAAAACCACAAATTGAACTAGTTCATACGAATAATAAATTTAGTAATGCTGAAATAATAGAGAAACTTAAAAACATACGAGGTGAACAAATACAATAAAGTAGTATACAACGCAGTAATTAAAGTAGATAAAGAAATTTTTCCAAAAATACTTGCAAACGAAAAATTATGTACAGGATGCGAAAGATGCAAGGTGTTTGATGCTATAAATATACGAAGGTGCTACAAATGTAAAGGGTTCAACCATAAATCGGTGATTTCAAGAACAAGGAAACATGTCTAAAATGTCACCAAGAACATAAAACTAACGAATGTAACAAAGAGGAAATAAATAAATGCATAATTTGTATAAAATACAACGAGAAACTAAAATTAAATATGGATATTAATCATAGGACACTTAGTAAATTATGCCCAACATAGCAATATAAATTAGGTTTAAAAAAAAGCCATTGGATACTCGCAATTAAAGAACATAGTCGTTGATCAAATAAATCATGAAAACTGTATGCAAAGCCATAAAGAAAATACAAATAAAAATAATTATGAACTAAAACATTATATAATTAACGATATAATTAATCATAATGCCAAAAATTTAAAAGAAGATAACACTATTAACACTGGCTCTAAATTAAAAGACGATATTAATTATAAAAGTAACGATGATAGTTGTATAAAAGCTCGCAATTAAAAAAAAAAACAAAAATTCAAATAATATTTTTAGTTATATTCCTAAATTATGGTCAAAAAGAAGCTCTTCATTCAATCAAAATCACGAGTTTAAAAATCCAAATATTAATAATTGTAATGATAAAAAATTTTTTAACACATTTTGCGATAAGAGTAAGAACAACAATAATAGTATCAGTAGTGTTAACAGTCATAATGGGCAAACAAACACTAATTCTAAGTATCTCAAATGGAACAAAGGAGAAACATTAAATCAACAAGCCAGTAATTTGGAGGGAAGTAACTGCAACAACTTTCAAGATAACTTTCAACTTTCAAGATCCAATGGTTCCTCCAATTGTTAGACTAACAAAAAAAGCAGTGGAAAATGGAAATAGAATATATGTACTTTCAAGATTACGTAATCATAAAATGTATACTAACGTGAGGTTATTTTTGTCGTTTTTCCATGATCAGGATGATATATATTATGATGGTATAACAAAAACTAACAGAATAGTACTTATCAATCAGGAAGGATTTCCTACAAATTATGAAGACTTACGTAAATTATATGATAAATATCACGGAAATATAGGAATAACAACCAAAGATGTAGCAAAAGACCTAACAACATACAGAAGTCATATATACAACAAATACAGGGAGCATCTTCAGAAAATAAGGGATTTGTGCAAATCTTTTCAGATCAGAAACAAATTTTATCAGATTATCAGAAACAAATTTTGTGAACTGGAAGCGACTATAGTGATATTAAATGAAGTTTGGATTTACAATAATGAAAAGACTTACTTTAATTTACTAAATTATAAAGTTATTTTTAACTGTAGAAATCAAAACCGAGGTGGTGGTACTGCTATATATATAAAAAAAGAACTTAATTTTAACATAATTGTTCAAGAGGAATTACACAATCTAACCATCATTGAGTTAATTAACACAACACCTAAACTTAAAATAGGTACACTCTATAAATCACCAAATATTAACAACAACCTATTTATAGAACAAATGGGAAGACAATTAGACCAGATAACAAATCTAACATTATTTGGAGATATAAACATAAACATATTTGAAAATACTAATACTACAACAAAGTAAATAGACATGTTGACAAGTTCAGGATATAATATTATAAATGAAACTGAGGGAACAAGAGAAACTGCGAATACAAATACTTTAATTGGTCATATGATCACTAATTCCAATGATAAGATAGATATATCATATAAATTAAAAAATACCGACCTCTCAGATCATAAAATGACCATTGCGTATATGAAATTAGTTAAACTAAGTAAAAAACCAATGCAAAAAATAACTAAAGTGAAAATAGATTATAACAATATGCTTGAAATTGTAAGATCTAAAATTGAAAAGGAGAATATCGATCAAATTCATCAATTAATAGACATCATACAAGCAGCGAAGGAATTGAACACTAAAAGTTATTCTATAAAAACAAGAAACAATCATTGGATAAATGAAAATATACTATATAATATGACAAAGAGGAGAAAATTATATGATGCCTACAAGAAAGATAAAAATAACATAGAGAAAAAAAAACAAATATTTTAGGTCTAAAAAATTAACTACGGAGTTAATACGAAAAGCCAAAAAAGATCACCTAGAAAGAAGTATAGCGGAAGCTGGTAACGATTCAAGAAAACTGTGGAGAGCAATAAACAACACAATAAGGAACATGAACAATGAAAAAAGGGAATATATAAAATAGGGAATAAAAAAAGGGAATATGCAAAAAGGGAATATATATACGGAAAATGATTATGAAATAGCAACAACTATGAATAAATTTTTCAATCAAATAGGCGAGGAAATAATAAAAAATAACAAGGCGACCTATACTAATTATACTGCAATAAGTAATATAATTAAATAAAATTATGCGCCTAAATAAAAATGCCGCACCAGGATTTGATACAATTACAGTGAAAGATATACAAGCTCTTGCATCAGTAATCAAAGAGCCATTGTCAAATATAGTAAACAAAAGTTTATCGATGGGTATATTTCCTAACTGTTTGAAAAAAGCTATAATAACCCCAGTTTACAAAAGTGGATCGAAAACGGATTGTGGAAATTATAGACCTATATTCATACTAAACTCATTCATTGATCTGGTTCGATAGATTTTCAATTTCCATAGCAGTTTCTTCTTCATTTGAGTTGGGCGATCTGTATAGAAAACAGAAATGTATGACATGCTTTCCAATGAGAATTTTGACCCAAATGTAGTGGAAGGTTCGACTAGAAGATTTATATTTTGGAAGTGCGTTGAAAGCAATGTCATTTTTTATATAGACAGCGATACATCTTTTGGGTACGAAGTGTGAAATAAGTGAGTAGTCGGTAATATTAAAGTTATCATTGTTATTACTGACTTGTGTTTCACATAGGGCTAAAATTGCTGTTTTAATTGAACTAAAATGGCACTCGACGGCATGAAAATTCGTTTGCAACCCGCGTATATTACAAAAATTAACATTAAAATTTGTAATTTTGTTGGAAAACAATTATTAATATAAAACAAAAAAAGCAAAAAAAAAAAAATCCGAATAACGTTAAAATTTAAATTCAATTTAAAATTATAATCAAAATCAGAATTAAAATGGAATCACAGTTGAAATTGTAGTTAAAATAAAAATTAACCAAAATCAAAATCTGAATTAAAATAAATTAAAGTATGTAATTTAAGATTAAATTTTGATTTTAAGATAAAAGATGTAATTTATTATCAAAATTGAAATTAAGAAAAATTAAAATTTAATCAAAATTAAAATCGAAATCAAACGTAAAAGTGTACGATTTAAATAACCCGAGCTGAACAACACTTTAAAATAAATTATTATCAACATCAATACTTTAATAACAACACTAATATTTTAATATTTTGCTTTGAGCGACCAAACGGTTTATAACAAGGTTCAACAGTTTTTAACATACACTTTTAAGTGACCTTATTGAACACAGGTACGGCAACAAACTCACCAAAAGCAAAACTTACCACCAGAAATTAATAAATTAAATTACGGTAATAACTATGGTGGTATTAAAAAAAAAAAGTTGAGCGAATTGAGAGTCAAAGAAGAACACCAGCATCCATCATACGGGTGAAAGGAAGATAGATATATAGTTGTTTTGTTTACGACAAATTGATATTCAGATGAAATAAAAAATAAATGTAAATTAATGTAAACAAAACCAACCGAGCGCAAATTAGAAGTTATAATTTTAATCGGAAAATTAAAAATTATTCAAATTTAATATGTAGTTTGTAGTTCAAAAAATCAAAATCAAAAATAAAAATAAAAAATATTTGAATGTGTAAATAATTTTATAATGGAAAATAAAATAAGAAAAAATTTCTGCCGCCATTGGAGTGCAGCCATATGATTCAATATACTTTAGTTACACACTACACTTTTAAAACGTTTTAAGTGATAAATAAAAAAAACAAAAAAAAATAATTAAAAAGTGCACAAAGTTTAATTTTGATATAATTTTAGAAAAAATAAAAAATAAAATTTAAAATTTATAATTACTTTTAACATAAAAAAAATTTATCCGTAATTAAAAAGAAGTGTTGTCACTTCGAAGGTTAGAAAGAAATCCCAAGCTGATTGTAATTTATTATTAAAATAATTTAGTTTGGCTTTAGTTATTTCATAGATAAACTTTTTTTTTAATCTAAAACCACAAACTGGGAACATTATCCTTTGTACTTGAAGTGGCTGTCATTATATGGGATGGGATAGGGATGAAACAAAGGAGGATAACGGGGAGTTGAAGGGTAAATTAGGGAAGAATCTGTTGGGATTCTTCTTAAATTTGGGCAAATTGTTAATACCAAAACCGCCAACTTTTGGGAATACGGTGGATGGTAATAAATTCCACATTTTTGCAGTTCTAACAACAAACGAATTGCTATAACCAGTATGTAAGTTCTTCTCCAGAAGTAATACTTGTAGTTGCTTAATGGTAATAAATATAAAATATTTACCTTTTGAAAGTAATAAAAAAAGAATTATTAAATTATAATAGCTATAAAGCTATAATAATAAGATAAAATAAAATAAACAAAAATATTATGATGGACGACTGGATGGGTTGGCTGCTGGCTGAAACTGGATATTCAGGTAATGTTTTGCATTTTGTTGTTACTAATGTGTTGTTAGAAGTATGGTTACATTTTTAGGTTGCACCATCATAGTATAACTTAAACATAAATTTATTAGAAAGATTGTACGAATTTTACCTGATAAAACGATTGAGCGAAGAGAGCATATTCAAACTGTTTGCACCTCCCAGTGACGATAGCAACGATAATAGTGACAGTTATAGTGAAGACTACGTATTAGAAATACCTAATGAAGACAACAATTAAATTCTATTTCTTAACAGAGTTCCAGTTATATATTCTTAATGTTTCTGTTGGGTGGATGATTTCTCTAGCCCAGTAATTTTTGGATTGGACAGTTGGAAGGGTCTCCCTGTTGAATAGGTGTTTATGAGTTTATAACGTGGATCCCATCTTTGTTTTGGAGATTTTATCTCACTTTCCCTGCTTCGTGTGCGAAACATTTACAATCCCCTTACCTTAGTCATTGTTAACACACAGTATAAATTTCATCAAGATAGCATCATTATTTTTTGAGTTATCGTTCGTACGGACTGACATCGCTAAATCGACTCAGGAGGTGATCCTGATTCAGAATATATATACATGTCTATATCTAACTAGCTTCCTTTTGGTGGTTACAAACCAAAGTTACCATACCAAAGTTAATATACCCTATACTTAATGTGTAGGGTATAAAAATACAAAATATGAAATAGGGTCTGTCATTACATGCAAAAGAAAAACTATATCTAAACTTGACATCATATGAACCTCATCTAATAAAATCAATAAATAAAGAACAGAAACTCGACGCTTATGAAACATATTTCATCATAAAGCTACAAATAACTTAAATATTGACACTGGAAACACTGATACAATGCTATTTGATTGTTTAACATAAATTTTAATGTCAAATTTTGTCAACAATAATAATTTTTGTTCTTGTTTTAATGTTTTAATTTTTTTAAAATTTTTTAAAATTTTTAAAATTTTTTTATTATTAATTTTGTATAACCTTTTTGATGTTTTTCAAAGTTAGTTATTTTTTATTTTAATTTTAATTTAGTTAAAATAAATTCGGCTGGGTACAATAATAATAATATAAAAAAATAAAAATATTGATATATCGCAATATATATAAATATATAAATACTTTATCTCGTACACCCCACATTCCTACCAGGAAACAGGGGTTATAGCTACCTGGCACATTTATGTACCACGGTACCTGAATATAAATAAATAAATATATAAAAGAAATTTTATTTTTATTCTCAAATTTAATTAGTTATTAATTGATTTTTTATCTCTTTTCCTCCTACAGGAATTTTAATTATTAAATTAGGTAATCGTGTCAGTGCTGAAGATGATCTCGTTGATCGAAATGCATTCATAAATATTGCATTTTTATTTGTGTTTTAATTGAAAACTTTGTAATAAAAGTAATTTGAAAGTGTAGAATTCATAAGGTGTTTATACCCGTACGATAGGATCGGATATAATAAAATTACTCCTCCGTTTGTAACACCTCGAAATAAGCGAGCTAGATATACCTTCAAAGGTATGGATCGGATCAGAAAAAAATTCTAAGACTTTTGAGCAATGTCCGTCCGTCCGTCCGTCCGTCAGCACGCTAACTCAAAAACTAAGAAAGCTAGAATCTTGAAATTTACACAAAATATTCTAGGAGTAATTTGTAGGTTCCCTATTTTTTTTGGTTGAGTTTGGACCAACCCTTAAGGTAGCTCTCGAACACCTAACTTTTAGATCCCCACATTTTTTTTGAAATAGAGCTATGAAATTTTAACTGCTGATCCCATAAAAATATTAATTTTATTTTTAATAACTTTTTTTTGTAGCCCCACCCGTTAAGGAGCTACAGCTCCCCAAAGGTTCCAAAAAGCTCTATATTTAAATTGTTATAGCACAAGTTGTATAAGGTATATCTTCATTTTGAAAACGCCAAACGATTACTACTTTCATTAGCTTTAAAAATGTATATACAATAAATATATATTTGTGGCATACGGTGTCTTAATTTACCGTTATGCGAAACTCAAATTTTGCAAAATTCTTTAACCCTTCTATCTTCTAAACGGTTAAAGTTGGAAACTTGAAATTTTGACAGAAGTTAGATCTTTGAAAATTAGTATGAGTCATTTCAGAAATTTTTTTTGTATCACCCCCCGTTTAGGAGCTGTAAGGGGTCAAAAACTGAAAATTTCCTATTTTTAAACACCTGTAACTTGAACACCTGTTAAAATTTTTTTGAAGTAATACACACAAATTAAAGCTTCAACATTATACTTTTATTTCTGTTAACAACTTTTTTTAATAATATAGGGTTACTTTATAATTGACGAAAGTGTTACTTGATTTTTTCAAATTTTCTAAAAAATTTCTTCAACAAATTTTTTGCATTTGTTTTACTCGATAATTTGAAATTGTTGAGGATATAATGCGTAGTACAAAAAAATGTAATTAAATAAACAACATAACAGTTGCTTGAAGAATTTTTATTATTTATATGATATTGATATTTATATACATACTTATATAATATCATGTTTATTTACATATCGTATATGTCACTAGTGAATGAATGATAAGAGTATATATGTATATTATATAGCGCCGTATTTACATACATATATGTATTTTATTGTACTTATAAGAAATTATTCTGTCAATGGAATATTTAAATATAATATAATTTAATATTTAAAATTATATTTACTATTTTGTACTAAGTAAATTTAATATACATTTACCGCTTAGTATTAAATGGTACTATAGAATATTTGAAAAAGTTTTGGATTGATAATCGTTATGTGGAAGGTTAGAATCTGCTTTTGAAGAATGTACATATAAACATATAGTTTGAATATATGTACAACCCATAGTTCTAGAAATTATAAAATTCACCCAAATTATTTTAAAATACTAAAATATTTAAAAAATAATATTGTAAGCAAAGTTACAGGCTGTGAACATACTAACGGTTCGTACGGGTATCTAAGAGTTGACAAAGTCAACTGTATTCTTCCTCGTTTTTCTAAAAATTAAACTTTTTATATTACGCAGAGCCTGAGATATATACATCAAAAATGGTTTTCTTTTGCAATTTTGAGGGACTGTAACTCTGGAACTCTACACAACTTAAAGAAACTTTTAACATCGTAAAAATATATTATTGTAGCTGTGATTTTTATATCTTGCCTAAGTTACAGGTGTTTAAAAATAGCAAATTTTCAATTTTAGAGCTCTAATAGGTCATATAAGCAATGGTCCAAAAAAATGTCTGAGCAAACTTATACTAATTCTAAAAGTTTTTTCTGCTATCAAAATTTCAAACTTCTATTTAAAAGCGTTCCGGAGTTATGGGGGCAGAAAAATCATGGAAAATTTGGTTTTCACATAACGGTAAATTTAAATACTAAATTTAAATAAATTGTATAATTATACCCGTACGATAGGATCGGGTATAATAAAATTACTCCTCCGTTTGTAACACCTCGAAATAAGCGAGCTAGATATACCTTCAAAGGTATGGATCGGATCAGAAAAAAATTCTAAGACTTTTGAGCAATGTCCGTCCGTCCGTCCGTCCGTCAGCACGCTAACTCAAAAACTAAGAAAGCTAGAATCTTGAAATTTACACAAAATATTTTGGGAGTAATTTGTAGGTTCCCTATTTTTTTTGGTTGAGTTTGGACCAAGCCTTAGGATAGCTCTCGAACACCTAACTTTTAGATCCCCACATTTTTTTTGTAATAGAGCTATGAAATTTTAACTCTCACAAAAATATTAATTTTAATTTTAATAACTTTTTTTTTTAGCCCCACCCGTTACGGAGCTACAGCTCCCCAAAGGTTCCAAAAAGCTCTATATTTAAATTGTTATAGCACAAGTTATATAAGGTATATCTTCATTTTGAAAACGCCAAACGATTACTACTTTTATTAGCTTTAAAAGTATATATACAATAAATATATATTTGTGGCATACGGTGTCTTAATTTACCGTTATGTGAAACTCAAATTTTGCAAAATACTTCAACCCTTCTATCTTCTAAACGGCTTAAGTTGGAAACTTGAAATTTTGACAGATGTTAGATTTTGAGAGTCATTTCAGAATTTTTTTTTGTATCACCCTCCGTTTAGGAGCTGTAAGGGGTCAAAAACTGAAAATTTCCTATTTTTAAACTCTTGTAACTTGAATACCTGTTAAAATTTTTTTGAAGTAATACACAAAAATTAAAGCTTCAATATTATACTCTTATTTCTGTTAATAACTTTTTTTAATAGTATAGGGTTACTTTATAATTGACGAAAGTGTTACTTGATTTTTTCAAATTTTCTAACAAATTTCTTCAACCAATTTTTTGCATTTTGTTTTACTCGATAATTTGAAATTGTTGAGGATATAGTGCGTAGTACATAAAAATGTAAATAAATAAACAACATAACGGTTGCTGGAAGAATTTTTATTTATATGATATTGTTATACATACATACTTATATAATATCATGTTTATTTACATATCGTATATATCACTAGTGAATGAATGATAAGAGTATAGATGTATATTATATAGCGCCGTATTTACATACATATATGTATTTTATTGTACTTATAAGAAATTATTCTGTCAATGGAATATTTAAATATAATATAATATAATATTTAAAATTATATTTACTATTTGGTACTAAGTAAATTTAATATACATTTACCGCTTAGTATTAAATGGTACTATAGAATATTTGAAAAAGTTTTGGATTGATAATCGTTATGTGAAAGGTTAAAATCTGCTTTTGAAGAATGTATAAACATATAGTTTGAATATATGTACAACCCATAGTTCTAGAAATTATAAAATTCACCCAAATTATTTTAAAATACTAAAATATTAAAAACATAATATTGTGAGCAGAGGGACAGGCTGTGAACATACTAACGGTTCGTACGGGTATCTAAGAGTTGACAAAGGCAACTGTATTCTTCCTCGTTTTGATATTAATTTACAAAGGTAAAAAAAAATACCTGTCGAATGACGTTTTTAGATTGAAAAATCTTAAACAGAATATGAGATGCAAAAAGGGCTTTTTCAAAGTTTGAGGGGCCGTAGCTTCGTAATGGATGGGGCTACATAAAAAAGTTGTTCCACAAAATTAATTTTTTTATGAGATCTAACTATGGCTACATTTTTTTTCTCTATCTTTAACGGTGTAGTAGTTTTATAAACAGACGGACGGATGGGCGGACAGAGCGAAACTAATAAGGACATTTTTTCAAATTTTTTTTGGAAATATGCTAAAAAGCAGAATTATTGTTGTATATAATTTGAATTGTATTAAATATTTTATTTTTTATTTATTTTGTATTTATTATTATAATTAAAACTATAATAAATATATGTATGTATATATATATATGTACATATATGTACAAATATAGACACATATATTATAAATGAATGAAATATAATCATATAATGATAATAAAATAAGTAATTATGTACAAAAAATAACTTAAAAGTGAACTACGAATTATAAGTTACGAGTCTATATTTTGTGCTTTGCAGTAATAATTTATTAGTAAAAATTTATTGGTAACAGAAAAGTTTTATGAAATAAAAAACTACTAGTATTCGCCCGCCCCTCGAAATTTCTAGATGTTTTAATTAGCAATTACAATACAGTATATACAGTACAGTTTCTTTATGATTTTATTTAAAATGTAAAAATACAATTTTCAATAATTAAAGCCTTTATGAATTTAAAATTTCTTTGCAAATGATATTTTTTGTAAAAAAAACGGTTATTATTATCGTTTAGAAGTTGCCCTTGATTTATTGAGTATTGGAAACTCAATATATACCTATTATATATATATTATAAAAAGCCTAAGATGGTAAATCATTGAGTAAAAGGGTTTTAAATGTCTATCAATACAGATTAAATATTATGATGATATTATGATATGTAAGAATTTATTTCGTTTAAAATATAAAAAAAAAAACCAAAAAAAAGAAAAAAAAAAAATAGAACTGAATCGACCCCACGCTCTACCGCTGTACTAAAACCTAAACTAAAATCTGAATGTTATATTCAGTTATATTGTGAAATTCTTACTCCTACCATACAACCAATATTTTAAAATTTTTAATCGAAAAGAAAAAATTAAACAAAAATTTAACGGAATAAAAGAGCGTCGTTTTTGAATATGTATATTATAGGTATGATTATACATACTATATGATACATATGTATATACTTTACATGGGTTTTTTTATAAAAATGGAAAATTATTAATGAAAATCAGAAAATTTTGGAAAAATATTAATGTTGTAAGATGGCTGTACAGAATATTTATCATTTAAAAAGAAAAAAATGAAAGTTGGTTGGTAAATAATTGAGTAAAAGGGTTTTAAATGTCTGTCATTTACAGATTAAATGTTATGATATGATGTTATGAAAATATCAGAAAAACAACCAAAAAAAAAAAAAAATAGAATTGCATCGAACTTGCAAACCTCAAAACTTCGAAGTTTACGAATCGGTCCCTCTACCACTGCACCAAACCCTTCACTAAAATCTGAATGTTTATATTCAGTTATATTGTGAAATTTTTATTTCCTACCATACATATTTTAAATTTTATTTATGTATTTAGAAAAAAAACAAAAAGCAAAAACAAAAGCAAACTTTAAAATTCAACGGAATAAAAGAGCGTCGTTTTTGAATATATATATTATAGGTATATATTATACATGCTATATGATACATATGTATATACTTTACATGGGTTTTTTTATAAAAATGGAAAATTATTAATGAAAATCAGAAAATTTTGGAAAAATATTAATGTTGTAAGATGGCTGTACTGAATATTTATCATTTAAAAAGAAAAAAATGAAAGTTGGTTGGTAAATCATTGCGTAAAAGGGTTTTAAATGTCTGTCAATTACAGATTAAATATTATGATTACTCCATATTTATTAGTACTAATAATTATTACTTTATTAGTATTAGACTAATAGTTTTATAAAATAGGGCCCAGGAGTGCTGTTTGTTCTGCAACGAATACTTGGGCTTATTTTGGTAGTATATATATAGTATTTTGGTGTCCTCTTTATGTTCTTATAATAGTTTGGCAAATGTTTCTGAGTTTGTTTCTTCTTTAGTTTTTTGTGCAATGTTTATGTTTATCCATTTACTCCAATTTCCCCAAAGGTCTAGATCTCGATTTTGGATTTCCACATAGTTCTAAAGGTCGAGTTCTAAGTTGTATATTAATTCTACTGTAGTTCTTAAAGCGGAATTTTTAGCAATTCTCATTTCATCATTCAACACTTCATCAGTTTGTGTAGGGGTGTGTTCTTTTATAAGCAGCTTTTATTATAAATCGTGGAGCTAGCTGATTTCTTCTTTGTTCAATTATTTGGAAATTTGCCTTTGTTATAAGTGCTTCAATTTTTGTTGATCAGCAGATAGGTAGGCACTTGGGCCAGACAGATCAGTAGATCCAGGTCACCCGGAAGTAGGTCAAACCGTAATTAGGTCAGACAGGAAGTAGGTTAATGTTATAAAAGCAGGCCAGGCAGGGGGGCGGCCGCCGCCAGACCAGTCTGGTTGAGTATAAAGATTGCATACTTGTTTAAGTAATAGGTAAACATGGAAATAGTAAGAAAAAATGCATTTTTTATGTTTGCATTTTTGAATTGAGTTATTTCTTGTTTTTTTTTTCGTTTTTTTTTATGACAAGTATTTAAAGAAGAGGAAAGAAAAACCATTAATTAATTGTTGTGTAAGAATGTTGAAAAAAAATATGAATAAAAGGGAAAAAAAACAAAAAATCAAAAATATCTAACGTGGTAGAGGTTCACTTATTAGTCATGTATATTTGGCTTAAGAAATAGGCGCATATGAAAAGTAGAAGGAAAAAATGGTTGATAAATGTAAAAAGAAAAAAACAAAAAAAGTTTAAGCGTACAAGATACAACAATTTTAAAAGGTACAACGCATCTTTAAAATTCATAAAGAAAGTGCAACCTGTTTGCTCCAATTTCAAATTTTGTCCCAATTTAGATTTAGTTCAAGCGAAGCAGAATTTTACTGGCGTTAAGCAAAACTATTCAAAAACAAATTTTGATTTTTTCAATTTTAATTAAATAGAAATTTCCTTAAATCATATTAGAATTAGTTAACCTGCGCTTTGATTATTATATTAACAGATATTACAATTATTTAATACAATAGTATAAATCTTTTTAGGGGCCTCGGTGGCCCAGTGGGTAACAGCGTATAAAAACGCTGCAAACACCGAGGGAGTGTGGGTTCGAATCCCACACACGTCGTAACAATGATTCCCCCTTACGACATTTACAGCCACGCCTTTTAAAATGCATTAAAAAAAAAAAAAACAGTACAGATCTTATAGAAAGGTGGAACACATTGGAATAATGATAAAATTGCTGATGGAAAAATAATATACAGCCAATCTTTAATAAAACAATGTAATGTTCAATTAAATTGCAAAAATATAACACCATCTGATGGAAATTATCACTATATAGCTTATATTAAATCATTATTAAATTATGGTACAGAGGCTGCTGCAACTTATTTAGAATGTGCAGTATAGATTTTAGTTAAAGCAAATATAGCAAAATCTGATAATAATGGATCAAAAGAGCGCGAAAAATTGTATCATAATAACAGTGTAGTGGAACTTATGAGTAAACTACATGTAGATATGTTTAATCAACCTACTCTACTTATAAATAATGTTAACATTCGTATAGTTTTAACACTTGAAAAACCAGCTTTTTATCTATTTGCAGATATTTCTGATGAATCACAATTAAAAATAATAGAAACCAC
Source organism: Poecilobothrus nobilitatus (assembly GCA_947095535.1). Taxonomy (NCBI): domain Eukaryota; kingdom Metazoa; phylum Arthropoda; class Insecta; order Diptera; family Dolichopodidae; genus Poecilobothrus; species Poecilobothrus nobilitatus. The sequence goes on along the minus strand of OX352774.1, from coordinate 152,577,951 downwards.
ACTATATATGAGGCATGTTACCGACCGTACTGTTAGCATTACTGTTATCCAAGCGTTAGCACACAATGCTGTTCTTGGGAAATCCAATGCTAAATATAATTATAAACGCGTTGAAGTAAAAAGTTTCAATATCACTTGATAATGTTTTTATTAGACAGTTTCCAAACACAATAATTTTTGTGTGACAGAAAATGATGGTTACTCTGGAAAAATATCAAAACCCCAGACAATTTTAATCATTTAGATATTTCACAATCTGTGTTAAACGTAAATGGTGTTCAAATACCTAATTCAGAAATGAAAACCAGTTTGTCAGATGAATATAATTCCTGTACAAGAGCATACGGTACACTTTTTTCAGAAACTGGAATTTACGGCAATGATAAAGGTCATGAGATAACAAAATCTATGTTTAGTAATGGATTTTTTATACAAACTTTTGATTTAACTCCAGATGCTTCTGGAAATGAAGTATGCCAAGGTTTACTAAACCAGGGTACAGTTAGAATTGAGGCAAGGCTATCAAAACCACTTACATCTGCACTAACTACTATTGTTTATGGAGAGTTTGATGCAAGCATACAAATTGATAAAAATCGAAATATATATCACAAATCTATAAATAGAATATTGAAACATGTATTTGAATATGCAACAAGATGTCATCGTCTTGTGCACTTATGGACGGAAAGTTTTGTTGTTATGATAAAAATACTTTATTTGTAAAATTTTTAATTAAAGTTTTAATTAAAGAACCTTGTAAAAAATTTGTAAAAGAGTTTACTTATAAATTCCCAACCAAAGAAAATTATAAATGGATATTACTCTTTTGCAACTGTACATAATAATAAAATTAATAAAGAATTAAGACGGGTACTAGAAAAATTTGATGTTATTATAACAAATGAAATATACGTTAATGAAATAAGTAGAGTGTATGATTTGAGTCAGTTTGAGTAATGAAAACTTTAGAAATAACTAGTGTTTTAAAATGTAGCAAATTTACAAACTAATATTTTAAATTCCAAAAATAATAGAAAAACTTACTTTTTTAATTGTAAATACTGACTAGATAAAAGATCTGGGAACACATTGGTGTGCCTTTTATATTCCAAAGCATGGTTGCACAGAATATTTTGATTGTATGGTGGAGTTCCAGATAAACGGGAAATTTTGAAATATTTGAAAAATCAATATATAGTTTATAATAATTGGCTGATACAATGACGTGCCCTTTCGAATGTATGTGTTATCACAAACATTCTGTATCAAAACCATCAGTCAGTCATCAGTCAGTTCTTGTCGGTTTTGATACAGAATCTTTTGCAACGACTTGCGTTTTTCATAGCATTGGAAAAAATCCAACTATTTTAAAATATCGTGATTTCTATCTGCAATTATATGAAAGGTACTCGAAACAATCAATGAAAAATACAAAATTACAATATGGGTTAAGAAAGGTTATTGGCCGATGTCTTAACATTAACATAGAGGAAGCTGACACATTTTACAACTTAATTGATTGTCTTCAAGCTGTAATGATACACAATAAAAATGCTGAATCAAATGTACGGGAATTTGTTATTAAATATTAAATGTTATTTGTTATTAAATATATAAAAACGTGTCAAGAAAAAACAGGTTGTGAAATTGCAAGAAGAAATTTGTTCCAATGTAACGTTGTAACGTTCAATGCAATTATTCTAGATTGTTTTTTGAAATACCTCTACTACTAGAAAATAAAATTTCTAATATTTTAAACAAGAACAACAATAAATTAAAGAAACTTTTAAATTTTATTTAATTTGTTTTTTATTACGAATTACTTATATATAGTAGATACATATACATTTACACAAATATTCTTACATATTGTTTTAGGCTATAAATTATTTCTAACAAGTTCTGCAAAATAGTCAGGATCTCCTTCTTGGTTATTTATTTCCCAAATTTGTTGCTCCACTATATCTTCATATAAAACTTGAAACGGTGATATGAATTCTTCAGTCTCCATTAATTCCTCCTTACCTACAGTAGATGTGATTTCAAACTTTTCAGAGTAAATAAAGAAAAGCAAAATTGAATTTTTAAACTAGTTAGATGGTGCAAAAACCATGTCAAGATCTAAAATAGTAAAAGAATTTCATACAGATCTGTAAAGAAAAGAATGCTACAAGGTTGAAAGCGGGGATTTTTATTCCGGTTCAAAATTTTAATGTATGATGTAATTTTTCTCGGCTCCTTATGAAATACCTGTGTTTTTACGAAAAAAATATTAAATAAATCAATTTTGTAACTATTTAGATACATATAAACATGAATCCGAAAAATAAAGTAGGTAAATAAAAGAAATTTATACCGTTTTTTAAATTTTATATTTATTTATGAGTAATAAAAACTTATAACTACAAACCAATTTACATCATTTATTGGTAATTTGCATATATTTTACCAAAAGACTCAGATATATCTACAATACTTAAATTTAAATTTTTATCTTTATATACAAAATTTTTTTTTTCTTTTATTTCTTTAACAATTCATTCTTATTTGTATCATTTGAGGTACAAATATAATTAAATTGCGGGTCGCAAAGACCCACTTAAAACCATACATGTTTTGATTTGTTTTACATTTATTATGTAATATAGAGCATCTTTCTCCATATCTTTTGTTTTTAAGAAACTCTTACTAGTTTCAATATTTTTGTTATTAAAAGCTTCTTTGAAGCTTTTTTTTTTTGCTGGTTGTTCTTCTTCTTGAAGAAGAATGATTTCTTCTTGTTGTTGAAATTGTTGATGTTTTTGCTGTTGTGGTTGTTGTTGGTGATGATGATGATGTTTTTGATGATGTTGAGTTCATTGAGTTCATTGGTTCTTGTTGAGTTCTTATTCTTTTTCTTTTAATTAGGGCCAACTCCCTCGTTGGCTCTATTTGTTGAGCGTAGGCGAAAATCTCTGTGTCTTTTCCATTTTGCTTTAGATTTTTATGCTGAGCTTGTTGTATTATTATGTTCAGCTTTTTTTTTGAATTGATATATTTGAAGAAAGATCCCACTTTATTTATACTAAATTTTTATTCTAAATAACTGTATTATCATTGTTTAGAAATCAAAATCCTTAAGAAAACTAGTTAAAAACAAAAAGTTGTAAAGTAAGTTGTTTATAAATGTAACAAATTCTAATTGATAATAATAAAACTAAAACAATTTTTTTAAATAGCATTTTTTGCAACATTGTTGCATTTAACAGTGTTCTAAAGTTAAGAAAAATCTTTTACATAAATTTTAATTATACTATTTTATGAAAGAATATCATATTTACTTATCCATTGCTTATGACTATTATCAAAGTCTAAATATTTCACGTATACTTTATTGCCTTTTCGTTTTAAAATTTTTCAACTAAATAAGCATTGGGGTCTTTGACACTAGTTAGTTCCTGTTCATAGAAGCCACTACGAACTAATTTATTTTTATAATATTTTACACTATATGTAATCGATATGTAATCTGTCTTGTTTTTGAAAGCTATTTTAAAAACTTTAGTTGAATAGTTAGGTTCATATCCTTCAAAAAATAAGAAAATCAAAAATATCTAACGTGGTAGAGGTTCACTTATTAGTCATGTATATTTGGCTTAAGAAATAGGCGCATATGAAAAGTAGAAGGAAAAAACGGTTGATAAATGTAAAAAGAAAAAAACAAAAAAAGTTTAAACGCACAAGATACAACAATTTTAAAAGGTACAACGCATCTTTAAAATTCATAAAGAAAGTGCAACCTGTTTGCTCCAATTTCAAATTTTGTCCCAATTTAGATTTAGTTCAAGCGAAGCAGAATTTTACTGTCGTTGTCTTCGTAAGAAGAAACGAGTGTGTGGTCGTCGGCCTCGGTGGCCTAGTGGGTAACAGCGTATAAAAACGCTGCAAACACCGAGGGAGTGTGGGTTCGAATCCCACACACGTCGTAACAATGATTCCCCCTTACGACATTTACAGCCACGCCTTTTAAAATGCATTAAAAAAAAAAAAAACAGTACAGATCTTATAGAAAGGTGGAACACATTGGAATAATGATAAAATTGCTGATGGAAAAATAATATACAGCCAATCATTAATAAAACAATGTAATGTTCAATTAAATTGCAAAAATATAACACCATCTGATGGAAATTATCACTATATAGCTTATATTAAATCATTATTAAATTATGGTACAGAGGCTGCTGCAACTTATTTAGAATGTGCAGTATAGATTTTAGTTAAAGCAAATATAGCAAAATCTGATAATAATGGATCAAAAGAGCGCGAAAAATTGTATCATAATAACAGTGTAGTGGAACTTATGAGTAAACTACATGTAGATATGTTTAATCAACCTACTCTACTTATAAATAATGTTGACATTCGTATAGTTTTAACACTTGAAAAACCAGATTTTTATCTATTTGCAGATAATTCTGATGAATCACAATTAAAAATAATAGAAACCACACAATTTATGAGGCATGTTACCGATCGTACTGTTAGCGTTACTGTTATCCAAGCGTTAGCACACAATGCTGTTCTTGGGAAATCCAATGCTAAATATAATTATAAACGCGTTGAAGTAAAAAGTTTCAATATAACTTGATAATGTTTTTATTAGACAGTTTCCAAACACAATAATTTTTTGTATGACAGAAAATGATGGTTACTCTGGAAAAATATCAAAACCCCAGAAAATTTTAAACATTTAGATATTTCACAATCTGTGTTAAACGTAAATGGTGTTCAAATACCTAATTCAGAAATGAAAACCAGTTTTTCAGATGAATATAATTCCTGTACAAGAGCATACGGTACACTTTTTTCAGAAACTGGAATTTACGACAATGATAAAGGTCATCAGATAACAAAATCTATGTTTAGTAATGGATTTTTTATACAAACTTTTGATTTAACTCCAGATGCTTCTGGAAATGAAGTATGCCAAGGTTTACTAAACCAGGGTACAGTTAGAATTGAGGCAAGGCTATCAAAACCACTTACATCTGCACTAACTACTATTGTTTATGGAGAGTTTGATGCAAGCATACAAATTGATAAAAATCGAAATATATATCACAAATCTATAAATAGAATATTGAAACATGTATTTGAATATGCAACAAGATGTCATCGTCTTGTGCACTTATGGACGGAAAGTTTTGTTGTTATGATAAAAATACTTTATTTGTAAAATTTTTAATTAAAGTTTTAATTAAAGGTTCTTTAACCTTGTAAAAAATTTGTGAAAGAGTTTACTTATAAATTCCCAACCAAAGAAAATTATAAATGGATATTACTCTTTTGCAACTGTACATAATAATAAAATTAATAAAGAATTAAGACGGGTACTAGAAAAATTTGATGTTATTACAACAAATGAAATATACGTTAATGAAATAAGTAGAGTGTATGATTTGAGTCAGTTTGAGTAATGAAAACTTTAGAAATAACTAGTGTTTTAAAATGTAACAAATTTACAAACTAATAATTTAAATTCCAAAAATAATAGAAAAACTTACTTTTTTAATTGTAAACACTGACTAGATAAAAGATCTGGGAACACATTGGTGTGCCTTTTATATTCCAAAGCATGGTTGCACAGAATATTTTGATTGTATGGTGGAGTTCCAGATAAACGGGAAATTTTGAAATATTTGAAAAATCAATATATAGTTTATAATAATTGGCTGATACAATGACGTGCCCTTTCGAATGTATGTGTTATCACAAACATTCTGTATCAAAACCATCAGTCAGTCATCAGTCAGTTCTTGTCGGTTTGGATACAGAATCTTTTGCAACGACTTGCGTTTTTCATAGCATTGGAAAAAATCCAACTATTTTAAAATATCGTGATTTCTATCTGCAATTATATGAAAGGTACTCGAAACAATCAATGAAAAATACAAAATTACAATATGGATTAAGAAAGGTTATTGGCCGATGTCTTAACATTAACATAGAGGAAGCTGACACATTTTACAACTTAATTGATTGTCTTCAAGCTGTAATGATACACATTAAAAATGCTGAATCAAATGTACGGGAATTTGTTATCTATAATATAATACACAAGATGTTGGCGAGACCTTGCCAACATGTAAAAAAATATATTTTATATCTATAATAAAACATTCACACTGAATGTAAACTAAACTGGCAATGATGATATTTTTGTATATTTATTTAATAATTTAAAATTTTATTACCAGAGACACAAATTTTTGACTCAAAGTATTATCAAGAGACACAAACCGTTCATTAAATATATAAATAAATTTAGTAAATATTATTAGTGACCAAATTTTCCGCTAGAAGTATTATCAGAGACACAAACCCTTCATTAAAAGTGAGTACAGTCAAAAAAGGAAAAGTACATACTTAAAAACACATTTTCAATCAAAATAAATTCAGCAAATTTTTAATTTTTAAATTTGACCGCTACGTCCATTATGAACTGGTCGCAGCGGTAAATTAAAAATAAATGATTAATCTTCTGTTGGCATTTTCAATCTTTGTTTTGGAAAAAAAAAAAAATAAAAATAGGTACTCTTAATAAAATTAAAACGCCTGAAAGTGAAAAAGTGAGAGTGAGCAAAGTTTATAGTAAACCTCATATTTATAAGAAAAAAATAATAGGCCGATTTTATTCTTGATTTTGTTTTCATTAGTATAAAAGCTGGTGAAAGCTTCGTAACGTACTTTAAAATAGTTTTGTTTATTTAGGTTGAAATTTAGATTTTTAAGCTAAATTTTCGGTAGAACTGGTATAACATAAAATATTCGAAATTTTTTTATTAATGTAAAATTCGACTGACTTAAATAATTATATTTCATAACAAAAGTCAGAAACTTACTAAATATTATAGAAACAGATATTTTTCTTAAAAAAAAAAGAAAAAAATAACATAGAAAATATCATTTTAGAAGCCTTCTCTCACAAAAGATTCATAATTTTGTACTAGACCATTAATAATATTGTTAGCCATGGAAAAAATAAGATTTATTAATCAGATCAGATTATAATACCTGAAATTAATGATTGAATTTCTGATAATGTACACAATATGATAAGACCTTGCCAACATGTAAAAAAAAAAAATTTTTATTTCTATAATAAACCACTCACACTGAATGTAAATTAAACTGGCAATGATGATATTTCTATATATTTATTTAATAATTTAAAATTTTATTATCAGAGACATAAATCTTCGACTAAAGCCTTATCAGAGACACAAATGTTTACTTTTTAAAAAGTACTTTCGACACAAAATTTAAAGCAAATTTTTAATTTTTAAATTTGACCGCCACATCCATTATGAACTGGTCGCAGCAGTAAATTAAAAATAAATTATTATTCTTCTGTTGGCAGTTTTCAAATGACTCTTTGTTTTGAAAAAAATAAAAATACTCTTAATAAAATTAAAAGACCTGAAAGTGAAAAGAGCAAAGTTTATAGTAAGCCTTATATTTATAAGAAAAAAAATTTTTTTTTTTTTTTTATTTAACTTTTTATTTAATAATTTACATTCTAATTTAACCTAAAAAAAAGTTACTACAAAAACGGGTTTATTTTCAAAATATTAATTAACATATAAAAATACAATATTTTTTTTTGTTAAATTTTTTTCATATGTTTTAAAATTTTTTTTGCATTTTCTTATATCTATTTTTGAGGATTAATTTATAATTGTTTTAACATTGAAAACTAGAATAAATTTAGTAAATATTATTACCAAAGACCAAATTTTCCACTAGAAGTATTATCAGAGACACAATCCGTTCATTAAAAATGAGTACAGTCAAAAAAGGAAAAGTACATACTTAAACACACATTTTCAATAAAAATAAATTCAGCAAATTTTAAATTTTTAAATTTGACCGCCACATCCATTATGAACTGGTCGCAGCGGTAAATTAAAAATAAATTAATAATTTTCTGTTGGCGTTTTCAATCTTTGTTTTAGAAAAAAAAATCAAAATAGGTACTCTAAATAAAATTAAAACGTCTGAAAGTGAAAAGAGCAAAGTTTATAGTAAGCCTCATATTTATAAGAAAAAAATTATAGGCCGATTTTATTCTTGATTTTGTTTTCACTATTATAAAAGCTGGTAAAAGCTTCGCAACAGACTTTATAGTAGTTTTGTTTATTTAGGTTAGAATTTTGATTTTTTAAGCTGAATTTTTGATGTAACATAAAATATTTGAATTTTTTTTATTAATATAAAATTCGGCAGACTTAGCCAATTATATTTCATAACAGAAATCAGAAACTTACTAAATATTATAGAAATGGAAATTTTTCTTAAAAAAAAAAGAAAAAATAACATAGAAAATATCATTTTAGAAGCCTTCTCTCACAATAGATTCATAATTTTGTACTAATTTATTATTAGACCATTAAATTAAAAAGCTGTCGAAAACGACCGTCACAAAAAAAAGACCCCGAAAATTTATGAAATTACATTATCAGAGACATGAATCTTTTATTAAATATACCAAAGACCTCTTCCAAAGTACATTTAAATAAAATAAATTCAGCTAATTTTTTTCAAGCAAAAAAAAAATAAACGCAAAAGACTTGAAAGTAGTTTTGGTAATTGAAGTAATTTCGCGGCGAAAACAACTGTTTTTCATCGACATAAAATTTTTTTTTTAAAACTAAAGAAAAATAATAAAATGTAACAAAAAATAAATGTCGTAGCGGTTGGTGTTGGTTGGTTTTTCGCCGGTTTTTATTGTGCACTTTATACATGTGTTTCAAACAATTTTTGAGATATCGGCACGAACTTTTACCCTGAATGTGTTTTTAGCTTGGACCATTTTTTCTCAATAATTATAAAAACTGTCAAAAATTATCGCCACGAAAAAACGGCGAGAATAAATTAATAAACTGTACCTAACATTTTTAATTTTATGTGTTTAGATTTGTTTTATGTTTTTTTTCTATTACAAGTAAGTAAGTGATTTCAACGTTTTTTTTAATGGTGCTGATGTAAAAATGAAATTTTTAGGTAGTTTTTTAAGGGAGTCAGTATGATAACGTAAATGTTTTTGAATCTATAGAATTTGTGCAATTGCACAGGGGATTTTCTAGTTAAATATTAAATGTTATTTGTTATTAAATATATAAAAACGTGTCAAGAAAAAACAGGTTGTGAAATTGCAAGAAGAAATTTGTTCCAATGTAACGTTGTAACGTTCAATGCAATTATTCTAGATTGTTTTTTGAAATACCTCTACTACAAGAAAATAAAATTTCTAATATTTTAAACAAGAACAACAATAAATTAAAGAAACTTTTAAATTTTATTTAATTTGTTTTTTATTACGAATTACTTATATATAGTAGATACATATACATTTACACAAATATTCTTATATATTGTTTTAGGCTATAAATTATTTCTAACAAGTTCTGCAAAATAGTCAGGATCTCCTTCTTGGTTATTTATTTCCCAAATTTGTTGCTCCACTATATCTTCATATAAAACTTGAAACGGTGATATGAATTCTTCAGTCTCCATTAATTCCTCCTTACCTACAGTAGATGTAATTTCAAACTTTTCAGAGTAAATAAAGAAAAGGAAAATTGAATTTTTAAACTAGTTAGATGGTGCAAAAATCATGTCAAGATCTAAAATAGTAAAAGAATTTCATACAGATCTGTAAAGAAAAGAATGCTACAAGGTTGAAAGCGGGGATTTTTATTCCGGTTCAAAAATTTAATGTACGATGTAATTTTTCTCGGCTCCTTTATAAAATACCTGTGTTTTTACGAAAAAAATATTAAATAAATCAATTTTGTAACTATTTAGATACATATAAACATGAATCCGAAAAATAAAGTAGGTAAATAAAAGAAATTTATACCGTTTTTTAAATTTTATATTTATTTATGAGTAATAAAAACTTATAACTACAAACCAATTTACATCATTTATTGGTAATTTGCATATATTTTACCAAAAGACTCAGATATATCTACAATACTTAAATTTAAATTTTTATCTTTATATACAAAATTTTTTTTTTCTTTTATTTGTTTAACAATTCATTCTTATTTGTATCATTTGAGGTACAAATATAATTAAATTGCGGGTCGCAAAGACCCACTTAAAACCATACATGTTTTGATTTGTTTTACATTTATTATGTAATATAGAGCATCTTTCTCCATATCTTTTGTTTTTAAGAAACTCTTACTAGTTTCAATATTTTTGTTATTAAAAGCTTCTTTGAAGCTTTTTTTTTTTGCTGGTTGTTCTTCTTCTTGAAGAAGAATGATTTCTTCTTGTTGTTGAAATTGTTGATGTTTTTGCTGTTGTGGTTGTTGTTGGTGATGATGATGATGTTTTTGATGATGTTGAGTTCATTGAGTTCATTGGTTCTTGTTGAGTTCTTATTCTTTTTCTTTTAATTAGGGCCAACTCCCTCGTTGGCTCTATTTGTTGAGCGTAGGCGAAAATCTCTGTGTCTTTTCCATTTTGCTTTAGATTTTTATGCTGAGCTTGTTGTATTATTATGTTGAGCTTTTTTTTTGAATTGATATATTTGAAGAAAGATCCCACTTTATTTATACTAAATTTTTATTCTAAATAACTGTATTATCATTGTTTAGAAATCAAAATCCTTAAGAAAACTAGTTAAAAACAAAAAGTTGTAAAGTAAGTTGTTTATAAATGTAACAAATTCTAATTGATAATAATAAAACTAAAACAATTTTTTTAAATAGCATTTTTTGCAACATTGTTGCATTTAACAGTGTTCTAAAGTTAAGAAAAATCTTTTACATAAATTTTAATTATACTATTTTATGAAAGAATATCATATTTACTTATCCATTGCTTATGACTATTATCAAAGTCTAAATATTTCACGTATACTTTATTGCCTTTTCGTTTTAAAATTTTTCAACTAAATAAGCATTGGGGTCTTTGACACTAGTTAGTTCCTGTTCATAGAAGCCACTACGAACTAATTTATTTTTATAATATTTTACACTATATGTAATCGATATGTAATCTGTCTTGTTTTTGAAAGCTATTTTAAAAACTTTAGTTGAATAGTTAGGTTCATATCCTTCAAAAAATAAGAAAATCAAAAATATCTAACGTGGTAGAGGTTCACTTATTAGTCATGTATATTTGGCTTAAGAAATAGGCGCATATGAAAAGTAGAAGGAAAAAACGGTTGATAAATGTAAAAAGAAAAAAACAAAAAAAGTTTAAACGCACAAGATACAACAATTTTAAAAGGTACAACGCATCTTTAAAATTCATAAAGAAAGTGCAACCTGTTTGCTCCAATTTCAAATTTTGTCCCAATTTAGATTTAGTTCAAGCGAAGCAGAATTTTACTGTCGTTGTCTTCGTAAGAAGAAACGAGTGTGTGGTCGTCGGCCTCGGTGGCCTAGTGGGTAACAGCGTATAAAAACGCTGCAAACACCGAGGGAGTGTGGGTTCGAATCCCACACACGTCGTAACAATGATTCCCCCTTACGACATTTACAGCCACGCCTTTTAAAATGCATTAAAAAAAAAAAAAACAGTACAGATCTTATAGAAAGGTGGAACACATTGGAATAATGATAAAATTGCTGATGGAAAAATAATATACAGCCAATCTTTAATAAAACAATGTAATGTTCAATTAAATTGCAAAAATATAACACCATCTGATGGAAATTATCACTATATAGCTTATATTAAATCATTATTAAATTATGGTACAGAGGCTGCTGCAACTTATTTAGAATGTGCAGTATAGATTTTAGTTAAAGCAAATATAGCAAAATCTGATAATAATGGATCAAAAGAGCGCGAAAAATTGTATCATAATAACAGTGTAGTGGAACTTATGAGTAAACTACATGTAGATATGTTTAATCAACCTACTCTACTTATAAATAATGTTGACATTCGTATAGTTTTAACACTTGAAAAACCAGATTTTTATCTATTTGCAGATAATTCTGATGAATCACAATTAAAAATAATAGAAACCACACAATTTATGAGGCATGTTACCGATCGTACTGTTAGCGTTACTGTTATCCAAGCGTTAGCACACAATGCTGTTCTTGGGAAATCCAATGCTAAATATAATTATAAACGCGTTGAAGTAAAAAGTTTCAATATAACTTGATAATGTTTTTATTAGACAGTTTCCAAACACAATAATTTTTTGTATGACAGAAAATGATGGTTACTCTGGAAAAATATCAAAACCCCAGAAAATTTTAAACATTTAGATATTTCACAATCTGTGTTAAACGTAAATGGTGTTCAAATACCTAATTCAGAAATGAAAACCAGTTTTTCAGATGAATATAATTCCTGTACAAGAGCATACGGTACACTTTTTTCAGAAACTGGAATTTACGACAATGATAAAGGTCATCAGATAACAAAATCTATGTTTAGTAATGGATTTTTTATACAAACTTTTGATTTAACTCCAGATGCTTCTGGAAATGAAGTATGCCAAGGTTTACTAAACCAGGGTACAGTTAGAATTGAGGCAAGGCTATCAAAACCACTTACATCTGCACTAACTACTATTGTTTATGGAGAGTTTGATGCAAGCATACAAATTGATAAAAATCGAAATATATATCACAAATCTATAAATAGAATATTGAAACATGTATTTGAATATGCAACAAGATGTCATCGTCTTGTGCACTTATGGACGGAAAGTTTTGTTGTTATGATAAAAATACTTTATTTGTAAAATTTTTAATTAAAGTTTTAATTAAATGTTCTTTAACCTTGTAAAAAATTTGTGAAAGAGTTTACTTATAAATTCCCAACCAAAGAAAATTATAAATGGATATTACTCTTTTGCAACTGTACATAATAATAAAATTAATAAAGAATTAAGACGGGTACTAGAAAAATTTGATGTTATTACAACAAATGAAATATACGTTAATGAAATAAGTAGAGTGTATGATTTGAGTCAGTTTGAGTAATGAAAACTTTAGAAATAACTAGTGTTTTAAAATGTAACAAATTTACAAACTAATAATTTAAATTCCAAAAATAATAGAAAAACTTACTTTTTTAATTGTAAACACTGACTAGATAAAAGATCTGGGAACACATTGGTGTGCCTTTTATATTCCAAAGCATGGTTGCACAGAATATTTTGATTGTATGGTGGAGTTCCAGATAAACGGGAAATTTTGAAATATTTGAAAAATCAATATATAGTTTATAATAATTGGCTGATACAATGACGTGCCCTTTCGAATGTATGTGTTATCACAAACATTCTGTATCAAAACCATCAGTCAGTCATCAGTCAGTTCTTGTCGGTTTGGATACAGAATCTTTTGCAACGACTTGCGTTTTTCATAGCATTGGAAAAAATCCAACTATTTTAAAATATCGTGATTTCTATCTGCAATTATATGAAAGGTACTCGAAACAATCAATGAAAAATACAAAATTACAATATGGATTAAGAAAGGTTATTGGCCGATGTCTTAACATTAACATAGAGGAAGCTGACACATTTTACAACTTAATTGATTGTCTTCAAGCTGTAATGATACACATTAAAAATGCTGAATCAAATGTACGGGAATTTGTTATTAAATATTAAATGTTATTTGTTATTAAATATATAAAAACGTGTCAAGAAAAAACAGGTTGTGAAATTGCAAGAAGAAATTTGTTCCAATGTAACGTTGTAACGTTCAATGCAATTATTCTAGATTGTTTTTTGAAATACCTCTACTACAAGAAAATAAAATTTCTAATATTTTAAACAAGAACAACAATAAATTAAAGAAACTTTTAAATTTTATTTAATTTGTTTTTTATTACGAATTACTTATATATAGTAGATACATATACATTTACACAAATATTCTTATATATTGTTTTAGGCTATAAATTATTTCTAACAAGTTCTGCAAAATAGTCAGGATCTCCTTCTTGGTTATTTATTTCCCAAATTTGTTGCTCCACTATATCTTCATATAAAACTTGAAACGGTGATATGAATTCTTCAGTCTCCATTAATTCCTCCTTACCTACAGTAGATGTAATTTCAAACTTTTCAGAGTAAATAAAGAAAAGGAAAATTGAATTTTTAAACTAGTTAGATGGTGCAAAAATCATGTCAAGATCTAAAATAGTAAAAGAATTTCATACAGATCTGTAAAGAAAAGAATGCTACAAGGTTGAAAGCGGGGATTTTTATTCCGGTTCAAAAATTTAATGTACGATGTAATTTTTCTCGGCTCCTTTATAAAATACCTGTGTTTTTACGAAAAAAATATTAAATAAATCAATTTTGTAACTATTTAGATACATATAAACATGAATCCGAAAAATAAAGTAGGTAAATAAAAGAAATTTATACCGTTTTTTAAATTTTATATTTATTTATGAGTAATAAAAACTTATAACTACAAACCAATTTACATCATTTATTGGTAATTTGCATATATTTTACCAAAAGACTCAGATATATCTACAATACTTAAATTTAAATTTTTATCTTTATATACAAAATTTTTTTTTTCTTTTATTTCTTTAACAATTCATTCTTATTTGTATCATTTGAGGTACAAATATAATTAAATTGCGGGTCGCAAAGACCCACTTAAAACCATACATGTTTTGATTTGTTTTACATTTATTATGTAATATAGAGCATCTTTCTCCATATCTTTTGTTTTTAAGAAACTCTTACTAGTTTCAATATTTTTGCTATTAAAAGCTTCTTTGAAGCTTTTTTTTTTGCTGGTTGTTCTTATTCTTGAAGAAGAATGATTTCTTCTTGTTGTTGATTTCTTCTTGTTCTTCCAAAATCCGAACTCATTTATCAAATCCTCTCAAATTTCAGAGACCTAAATCAAACATGAAAGAACACCAATCTGCCAAATTTAAAGGTTATATCTTTGTTGTTTTTGGAGATAATCTCATTTGCTCTGGGGCTAGTTCGGAAGCTTCCAAAATCCAAACCAATGGACCATATCCTCTTAAATTTCAGAGACATAAAGCAAACGGGGAGGAACATCATTGTAAAAAATTTAAAGGTTCCATCTTTGTTGGTTTTGGAGATAATCTCGTTTGCTCTGGGGCTCGTTCGGAAGCTTCCAATATACGAATCCATGGTTAAATTCTTTCAATTGTCAGTTTCCAATTTTATAGAAAAGGAAACATAACAACACACTCTTGTACTAAAAATAAAGGTTCTATCTTTGTTGGTTGTGGAGATAATACTTGTTTGGTTTGGAACTCGTTCGGAAGCTTCCAAAATCCGAACCCATGAACCAAGTCCTCTCAAATTTCAGAGACTTAAATAAAACATGAAAGAACACCACTCTGCCAAATTTAAAGGTTATATCTTTGTTGTTTTTGGAGATAATCTCATTTGCTCTGGGGCTAGTTCGGAAGCTTCCAAAATCCAAACCAATGGACCATATCCTCTTAAATTTCAGAGACATAAAGCAAACGGGGAGGAACATCATTGTAAAAAATTTAAAGGTTCCATCTTAGTTGGTTTTGGAGGTAATCTCATTTGCTCTGGTGCTCGTTCGGAAGCTTCCCTAAATCCAAACCCATGGACCAACTCCTCTTAAAGTTCAGAGACATAAATCGAATGGGAAGGAACATCATTGTACAACATTTAAAGGTTCTATCTTTCTTGGTTTTGGAGATAATCTCGTTTGCTCCGGAATTATTCGGAAGCTTCCAGAATCCGAACCAATTGTCTGATTTTGTCCAAATTCGAACTTAGCCTTCCTTTCGTTATTAGTAGCCTACTATATAAATTTCATCAAGATAGCTTCATTAGTTTTTGAGTTATCGTGCGAACGGACGGACGGACGGACATCGTTAAATCGACTCAGGAGGTGATCCTGATTCAGAATATATATACATGTCCATATCTAACTCGCTTTCTTTTGGTGGTTACAAACACCATACCAAAGTTAATATACCCCATACTTTAGTTGTAGGGTATAAAAAACAAGTAAATGTAACAGTAAGTCGATGCAACCGACTTGTTAATACCCTACACCTGAATAATTGGAAAAAATTAAAAATGCATAAGTTTTTTTGGCAGCTACTTGAACTTCTTCCCTTTTCTGTCTTATTCAACTCGAATTTCAGGAACGTAAAAGTAGCATCCTCTTGGGATATGCTTGAAATCTTTTTAAAAAATTTTAAGTTTCTATCTTTATTAATTTCGAAGATTGTTAGTCCTTGGGAGGTGTGTGTCAGGTACTCGAATTGCCACTCCAATTCATCGAATCCATCTCAGGAACATAAAGAAAACATGCCAGAACACCATTGAACTAAATTTAAAGGTTCTACTTTTGTTGGTTTTGGAGATATGCTCGTTGCTCTTGTGCTCGTCCGGAAGTTTCCAAAATACGAATCCATGGTTCAAATTCTTTCAAATGTCAGTTTCCAATTTTATAGAAAAGGAAACATAACAGCGCACTCTTGTACTAAAAATAAAGGTTCTATCTTTCTTCGTTGTGGAGATAATATTCGTTTGGTCTGGGACTCGTTCGGAAGCTTACAAGAACCGAACCCATGAACCAAGTCCTCTCAAATCTCAGAGACTTAAATAAAACATGAAAGAACACCACTCTGCCAAATTTAAAGGTTATATCTTAGTTGGTTTTGGAGATAATCTCATTTGGTCTGGTGTTCGTTCGGAAGCTTCCAAAATCCAAACCCATGCACCAACTCCTCTTAAATTTCAGAGACATAAATCGAATGGGAAGGAATATAATTGTACAACATTTAAAGGTTCTATCTTTCTTGGTTCTGGAGATAATCTCGTTTGCTCCGGAATCATTCGGAAGCTTCTAGAATCCGAAACCATGAACCGATTTTGTCCAAACTCAAAGTTAGCCTTCCTTTCGTGATTAGTAACCTACTATATAAATTTCATCAAGATAGCTTCATTAGTTTATGAGTTATCGTGCGAACGGACGGACATCGTTAAATCGACTCAGGAGGTGATCCTGATTCAGAATATATATACATGTCCATATCTAACTCGCTTCCTTTTGGTGGTTACAAACACCATACCAAAGTTAATATACCCTATACTTTTGGTGTAGGGTATAAAAAACAAGTAAATGTAACAGTAAGTCGATGCAACCGAATTATTAATACCCTACACCTGAATAATTCGAATTAAATTAAAAATCCATAAGTTTTTTTGGCAGCTACTTGAACTTCTTCCCTTTTCTGTCTTGTTCAACTCGAATTTCCGGAACGTAAAAGAAGCATCCTCTTGGAATATGCTTGAAACCTTTGTAAAAAATTTTAAGTTTCTATCTTTATTAATTTCGAAGATTGTTAGTCCTCGGGAGGTGTGTGTCAGGTACTCGAATTGCCACTCCAATTCATCGAATCCATCTCAGGAACATAAAGAAAACATGCCAGAACACCATTGTACTTAATTTAAAGGTTCTACTTTTGTTGGTTTTGGATATATGCTCGTTGCTCTTGTGCTCGTCCGGAAGTTTCCAAAATACGAATCCATGGTTCAAATTCTTTCAAATGTCAGTTTCCAATTTTATAGAAAAGTAAACATAACAGCACACTCTTGTACTAAAAATAAAGGTTCTATCTTTGTTGGTTGTGGAGATAATACTCGTTTGGTCTGGGACTCGTTCGGAAGCTTCCAAGATCCGAACCAATGAACCAAGTCCTCTCAAATATCAGAGACTTAAATAAAACATGAAAGAACACCACTCTGCCAAATTTAAAGGTTATATCTTAGTTGGTTTTGGAGATAAGCTCATTTGCTCTGGTGTTCGTTCGGAAGCTTCCAAAATTCAAACCCATGCACCAACTCCTCTTAAATTTCAGAGACATAAATCGAATGGGAAGGAACATAATTGTACAACATTTAAAGGTTCTATCTTTCTTGATTCTGGAGATAATCTCGTTTGTTCCGGAATCATTCGGAATCTTCTAGAATCCGAACCCATGGACCGATTTTGTCCAAGTTCGAAGTTAGCCTTCCTTTCGTGATTAGTAACCTACTATATAAATTTCATCAAGATAGCTTCATTAGTTTATGAGTTATCGTGCGAACGGACGGACATCGTTAAATCGACTCAGGAGGTGATACTGATTCAGAATATATATACATGTCCATATCTAACTCGCTTTCTTTTGGTGGTTACAAACACCATACCAAAGTTAATATACCCCATACTTTAGTTGTAGGGTATGAAAATGTACTGTCAAACCAAATCGCACTAAAACATTCAGCACAAATTAATGAAGTCACGCAAACATGTGTGTATATCACCATTGATAAATCTATTGATAATGATATGAATATGATTAGTTTGTTTTTTATCTCGGTTCGTGCGGAATTAAAATACTTGTGTTTAAATAACTTAAAATAATTAAAAGTGTTAACTAAAAGAAATTTTATTAAAATTGTACGATAAATGTCATGATAACAAGAATCAGAATAAATTACACAATTGTAGTCAAAAATGTACATATGTACAATTATGCAATTGCATATGCCATATTACAAAAATTAATGTAAAAATGTGTTTTTTTAATAATATCGTGCGTGCGATTTCAAATAATAAAATTGTTTTGATTTAGGTAGTGAAATATAATAATAATCAACCAAATATAGATTAATGAAATAAACAAAAAGAATGAATATCATTATTATAGAAAAAATCATTTTGAACCATTAGCAAGTTAAGTAACGTGTCATTGTAAAACGCACATTTTTATTTTAATTTTTTAAATCCGTTTAATTTTTTACTTTATGTACAATAAATAATCAAAAACAAAATAATTTAACTTTACATATTTTTACTATAATATAAAAGTGCTGACTTATAAAATTAAAAAAAAAATCTTAAGTTTGTTTACTTTTGTTTAAATTTTAAATTGAATTCTTAAAAAACTGACTTATATTGTTAAAATTGTTTTGCTGTTAAATTTTTATATATTACTGTTACTAATTAAAATGAATCAAAATAAATGCAGTGCCGTACTCTGTACAGATTCCAAAACAGATGTCATCGCATGCAATGGCATCTATAACAGAAATTTCCATGGGGTTTGCATTAATGCCTCCGGGGGCTGGCAAACATGTAACACGTTTATTTCGCATCATTTTGTTTGCGAAAGTTGCTTAGATTTAAACCAGCCTATTCATATTCGTAAAGACGAGTTGATGATTTACTTAAATGATATTAAAAGCGACTGCCAAGGTTGCACGGCCAAAGCAGTGGATGCTCTAAAAAGTAATTCGGTATGCTTTAACGATATGGCCAAAAGCTACAATAGCTTTAATCAAGCGTTATGCAGTTTTCTTTCTGACCAAAAAAAATATTTTAAGAATACATTAACAGATCTGGTTAATGATCTGAAAAATGAACTTCATTCGGCAACATCAAAAGAGATGGTTGGCATTCGAGAAGTAGTTGGACATATGAAGGACGACTTAAATCGCATGAACTTATCCCTTCACGCTATGAGTTCGGAGAAACAATTACCTAATCATAGCCAGAAGGAGATTCAATGCGATGTGAGTGAGTTAATAAAACAACAGTTTGATAAATTAAATAAACCATCCATAGTTTATAAAGACGTATTTATCCAAACTGACAATATCACACCTAGCACAAAGGCAAAGAGCAAAATAAATAAAGCAAAACCTGGGGCTAAGGCTACAATAGTCCCAGTGGCTAGAAAAAGCCTTCTTTTTCTCTTTGTATTTCAAGGTTAAATTGCAAAACTACATTAAAAAGCCTTGAGTGCTATATTAAACCAAAATTGAAATGTGATATTGCAGTATGTAAAAAGGTAACTCCCAAAAACATCCGAAATCCGAAATACTTGCCGTTTAAGGTGCACGTTCCTGAAAACATGATCATGAAGGGGAAAAATCTTAAGTTTTGGAATAAGGGGACCACAATTACAAAATTCCGGGATATTAAAGGTAAAGATGCGAAAAGCAAATTAGATAATAAGTTAAATATTAATGATAATAGTAATAAAAAAAATAATATTAAAAGTAATAAAATTAATAAAAATAATAATAGGAGTAATAATAATAATAATAAAAAAAATAGGAGTAATAATAATAAAAATATAAATATTTCTATTAATAATGTAAAAATAATAAGATTGCTTCTGATAATAGTAATTCTAATTCTAGCATTAACATTAATAATTTAACTGTTCATCCTAATAATAGTTAAACCGTTGACAAGTCATTAAACTCTAGCATAATAGACACAAATAATTCCTTAATCATAGTAAACACTAACTCAACCACTTACACTACTTCAAACATAAATCAGAACAACAAATACTGCAATCAAATAAAACAATTAATACTGCATCACTAACTAAAGATCCTAAAATTACCAATTCTAATTGTGTTTCAATAATTGAAACTCCTCCTTCTTCCTCAACTTCACCAAATGTTCCTTCTTCTTCTAAATTCATAAACTTTGTTCAAGGTGAAACTCTTCAACCTTCAATTATTAACCCGCTTTTACCACCGATAACAAGAATGACACAACAATCTCTTGCCAACAACGACTATACACACGCTCTTTCTAGGCTAAGAGAAGATAAAATCTATAACATGGTCAGATTATATTAGTCATATTTGTTTGATGATAAATGTAATATTGTGTTGGAAGATAAGGCCTGAACAAGTATAAAAGTTTTAATTGATAATGAAAGTTTACCAACCGAATACAAAGATTTATATAAATTATATTATATAAAATTTCACGAAACTAAAGGTATATCTTCCAAAGATGTCTCAGACGACTTAAAGGCACTTAAAGACAATTTTGTCATAAAATTTCACGAAACTAAAGGTATATCTTCCAAAGATGTCTCAGACGACTTAAAGGCATACCGCAGTCATTGTAATAGTAATTATTACAATCACTTACAAGTTTCGAACGATAATTATAATAATTTTTTTCGCGCCAATAAATAATGTAAATAAGATCTCTACATCTTTGATAGATTCTTCAATTTTTATAAATTTATCAATATAATCAAAATGTCAGAGGTCTTAGAACAAAAACAAGTCAAGTCTTAGTTAATTCAATAAGCTTAAATTTTGACGTATTTGCATTAACTGAAACTTGGCTAAATTCTTCTATAAACAATCTTGCTTTTCGATAGCTCATATTCTATTTTTAGGAAAGATAGATATGATGAACCTAATGTATCTGATAGTTACATTCCTAAAGGGGAGGTGTATTGATTGCTGTCAAAAACTCTTTTAATGCAAATAAAATTCCTATTTCTAACGCAGACGGTCTTAAAATAATAGGTGTGAATATAAAATTTTCAAACAAAAATGTAAATATTGTTAATATTAAACATTCCACCTTCTTCGGATTTAAATCTTTATATTACTCTTTTAAATGTAATAGATTCGGTTTCCTGTAATTTAGGTCCTAATGATGAGTTAATTTTATGTGGAGATTTTAATCTCCCTAATATAACATGGATTAATCATGACTAAGAATCTTTTTCGATTTATCCACCAAATTTACAACAGGTTTCCACTAATTCCACCAGGTTATAACAGGTTTGCCACCATCGTAATTTTAAAGAATTGGATTTAATATTTACCTCTGATTGGTATAATATCACTTTCAGTGATTCTGTGTTATCGCTTGTTACGTTGGACCTTTATCACCCTTCAATAAGTTTTACCTATTGTTTAACTAATTCCGTAAATCTTGAAGCAGCAGATTCTTATAGTTTTAATTTCAATAAAACCAACTTTCCCGGACTAATAAATTTTTTAAATACTTATGACTTCACGTCTATATTTAATAATATAGACCTAAATCAAATGACAATTAGGTTTTATGAAATTATGTTCGAAGATTTTACTCAATTCGTTCCTATTTCAAAAAAAAAGGGTCTTCACAATCTGGCCTACCATGGTTCACAAAGGAGCTTAGATCTCTCAGAAATAAGAAAAACAAAACCTGGCGTAAATATCTCAAATCAAAAGATATTAATGACTATAACAATTTTGTCATATTTTTTGATAATTTCAAAACGTCATCCGATATTCTTTACAATAATTACATTAACCAAATGGCAAGTAAACTAAAATCTGATCCGAAAAAATTTTGGAAATTCTAAACGTAGTTGTGATGATTACCATACATTTATGAATTTCAATTCTCTTTCAAGTAATGATCCTTTAGTTATTTCGAAATATTTTCGTGAGCTTTTCATCATTTCATATAGTGATTCTTCCTTTTCGCCAAATGAAAATTATTTCTCCTTTATGGACAGTTGTCAAAAAACGTCTCTTAATGACATAAATATAAATGAAGAAATAATTTCCAAATATCTAAATAAGCTCGGCTATAATACTTTTCCCGGCCCTGATGGTATACCGGAAATAATTCTGAGCAAGTGTTCTAACATTCTCACTACGCTTTTAACATTACTCTTCAAAAACTCTTTAAATTCCGGACTTTTTCTTCCTTTTTGGAATATGTCTTATATCAGACAAATTCATAAAAAGAATGCTAAAAATGAAATTACTAACTATCGTCCGATAGCCAAATTATCTGCTATTCCAAAGTTATTTGAACTAATTATAACGCATTCAATTTATAATCACTATAGTAGTATAGATATCGGGGTTCTGGATAAAAAGCAGTAAAGCTTATAAAGCTCGTTCGTTATATTTGAAAATTAAGTTCAACTGTAATTTTAAAGTTGAAAGTCATGGAGACTTTTTATTTGACTGTGAACTTGACTATAAAAGTTTAGAAATAAATAAAAATAAGTTTGAACTAGTTTCCTGTTTCTGTGATAATATGAGTTTATACTTAAAAAAATTTTTAAAAGAAATGAAATATAAAAAGTGTTAAAATCTTGGTTTAAATACAAAATTATTAAAGTATAAACTTAATTTAATATACATTTTTTAAAAGAAATGAAATATTAAAAATTTATAAAGCTCATCCGTTTATAAAAGTTTATAAAGCTTGTCCTTATGTTTGAAAATTAAGCTCAACTGCCATTTTCAATTTCAAAACCTTAAAAAAGCCATGCAGATTTTTTATTTGATTGTAAACTTGACTAAAAAACGGCTGAAATTATATTGTTAATTATAAAAGGCATGATCATGAAACACAAATTGAAAACGTAATCAAGTTCAAGTTAAAAGTAAACACAACTTTGGTTTAAAAAACTTATTTTTTAATATTAAATAACAGCATTGCATTTTTTACTAAAAGTTTAATAATTATTATTCATTAAATAATATCTTGTTTATTTATCCATGAATCATGTTTTTCATCAAAGCCAAGCCATCTACCCAAAACTTGATTTCCTTTTTTTCTTATTATTTTTGCTACAAGGTAAACATTAGGAAATTTAACAGATATAAGTTCAGGTTCATAAAAACTGCCCTTTATTTGCTTTTGCGTGTAATCAAGTAAATTGTATGTTACTGGATCAGTTCTTTTTATTTTCGCTATTGTATAAATTTCTGTTGACCAATTAGGCTGATAATCTTTTGCATATATACCTTTAAATTTACTCATATGAACAAAATCTCCAACTTTGTATTTTGCTTTTCGGAATACTTTTAATTTATTGTAGACAGTTTTTAATAATAATTTCTCATTTTTCTTTGTAACTTTTTTAGGTGGAAGTTCAATTGTATGATGGTATGTTGAGTTATATTTTTCTACTAGCGATGACAGAATAGTTAACCATTTATATGTGCCTTGTAAACTAAATTGTTTCCCCATCGTGTTTTTTAGGGTACGATTGAAGCGTTCTACAGTTGATGCTTTTAGTTCTGAATATGTATGGTAATGGTTGATTTTATTTTTCCTCATTAGATTTTGAAATTTTTTGTTGAAAAATTCCGTAAATTGATCAGATTGTAAATTTTTTGATTTTTTACCAGCACGCTTAAAAATATTTTTCATTGCGATTAAAACATTATCAGCACTTTTGTTTTTAACTGATTCAGCATATGCAAATTTTGAAAATGTATTAATAACTGTTAATAAATATAATACACTCTTATGATCATTTAATAAGACGGAGGAATAAATATTTAAGAACTCGTCTACTTCCATAGTTCAAAATGACTGTACTAAGAATATGTTCGCTGCTTTTATATTATTTCTCAATTGTATTTTAAATTCAGTTTCTTATCAGACACAGACCAAAAATGATTAACTTTATTCATCCATTTACAATGATGATTGCGGGACCATCTGGTTGTGGGAAAACAACATTTATGTGTAATTTAATTGAAAATATTGACAGATTGATTTATTCGAAAATTGAAACAATAAAATGGTGTAACCCAGAAATTTCTGCTATTCTGAAAAATATAGATATTCCTGATATAGACTTTTATACCAGTATTCCCAAACAGTTTAGTGGGAATGAAAACAAACCTACTTTAATTGTTTTAGATAATTTAATAATAGATTCCGCAAATAAACAGGTGTGTGAACTATTTACTAAAGGTTTGCACCATCATAATTTATCTATTGTATTGTTAATGCAAAACGTTTTTCATCAGGGGAAATTCTCAAGAGATATTTCATTAAATTGTAAATATTTAGTGCTGTTCGAAAACCCTAGAGACAAATCGCAGATTTTTCCTCTTGCTGAACAACTATATTCGGAAAATATAAAGAGTTTCTTGAGAGTATATAATGAGTCAACATCAAAACCGCATGGTTATATTGTGTTGGATTTAACACAAGACATTAACGATTTGTTTCGTATTAGAACTAATTTTTTTTCAAAAGAGTATTGCATATGCTTCTGTGATACGGGTAATTTGAACAACAACAACTGTCAAAAGTATGAAACGATTGAAGTACACACCAACATATATTACATGTACTAGAAAAGTGCAACAAAAAGAAATTTCGTGAAAATATTCTTAAATATTGTGATGATGATATTATAAAAACTATTGCTGAAATTGCAATTAATATATTAAATGGCAATAATAAAATTTCACCAACACAAAAAGAAAAATGAAAAAAACATAAAAAACAATTAAGATTTCTAGCCTGTGCTAAGAAAAGTATAAAAGCCAAACGAAAAATATTAGTTCAACATGGTAGTTTTTTACCAACTTTAATCGGTACTATATTATCTGATATAATAGGAAAATTGCTCAGTTAGACATAATGCAGCGAATTATTGTTATGTCACCAGAAATATTTTCAAAATTTAGTAAATTATTTCAAGATGATAAAAACTTGGATTTATTAGATCAAAAAATGGAAGAAGTTTTATATGATAAAAAATTAAAACCATTGCAAAAATGGTACTTATATCGTCAAAATTTCGTCAAATACGGAATTAACAAAAGACACGCAAAAAAATTACCAGAAAAGGACAATAATCTTTCTAATAAAAGGACATTTGATACAGGCACTCAAACAAAATTCTTTTCTAAGGGAAATGCATATACAGCAATTGAATTACCTAAATATAAATCAACATCAGCACAGACCAATTTCGTACCATTAGTTACTGATGATGTGTTTGAATATTACCCTAAAAAAGAACATTCAAATATGGATATCGATTTAACACATTATGATTTGGATGATGAAAATTCATTTAAAAAATTAGCTCAAACTGAAATGTTGAAAGATGAAAAATTACTAGTAAGACCATCTCTAAGCTCTGATTATCGAATTTTTGAAACACCAAGTGATGATGTAATTACCGTTGCTGTACTATCTCCTGAAAAAAAGAAGACACTAAGATCGGCCGGTAGTTCAATTTCCTCAACTATACTTTCACAGTTTCCTGAAAGAAAAAAACGAAAACTAAAACCATTACTAAGAAGTCCAAAACAAAAAACTTCGAAAATAATTTACCTGTTCCCTTTAATTTAAGAAATGAAAATTGGAAAGTTGATCTTTTATAAATATATCTGAACGATTTCCTACAAATAGAAGAATTTAACAAAGAGAAATGTGCTTTTATTAATATTGGACAGTATAATTTTTATGTAAGAAACATTGAAAAACCTCTTGAAAAAATCAAAGTAATCAAATCTATAGGCTACACATATGACTACACATAGGCTACACATTATTACTATGACGATTCAAAATTACTTATTATTATTTGATCGGATCCCGGATTTACTAGAAAACAAGTTTTCAAAGAATTTTTTAATGAAATTTTGATATATATCTCTAATCCTAAGAATTATGATGATGTGACATTTAAAAAAGTATCAGCATCTAACCGAGAGGATTTAATTCGAATATCGCAGATTTTTGATGAAGATAGTTTCTATATAAAAGCTAATCAGTATTATAATGCAAAAACATTATTAACTGAATTATTTCAACAGCTATTATCCAGCTTTTATCCAACAATAGCTTTTATCCAGCTATACAAATACGTCGCGGTTTTGGAAATATATTCGGAAGTTTAATTCGTTACTTAAAGCCAGTTTTTACATCAGGTTGGGACTTAATTAAAAAAGAAGCTATAAACACAAGTAAAAATATTTTTAATTATTTAGCATCTGGTTCAAACATAAAAGAAACTGTAATTGGTTAAAGCAAAGGCGGCGTAAAAAATTTACGAAAATCAGTAGTTAATCAACTGCATTCGATGTATGGTGGAAATCAAAGGGCTATAAAAAGACAAACCGTTTCTAAAAAGACACACTTAAAGTCGAAAAAGCGACGAAAAAAGCAAAATAAAACCTCCGATATATTTAATAAAAAAATGGAATGTATGAAATCTGAACTTGATATTTTTGCGTCATTACCCGTACAAACAAGTAGTTTACGTTCAGAAGAGGTAGCGTACAATCCTTTAGCTTCTTTAGAAGCGTCACCGTCAACTATTGAATATGTTTGGCTGGGAAATGGAGATACATATCGAGATTTCTCGTCAACATACATCAAATTTAAACTTCAAATATTAAAAAAAGATGGATCAGTTTGGAGTGCAACCGATAAAGTAGGAACCGGAACTGAAGCAAGGGCAGCTCCGCAGCCTTATGTTGTAAATAATTTATTGCACTCTTTAATTGAACAATGTAATGTAACTTAAACGGAAAAAACATTACTCCTTCAGATTCCTTATACCATTACAAAGAATACCTAACTACTTTACTAAATTATGGTACAGATTCCAGTCAAACACATTTGGAAGCATCTGGTTGGGAATTGGATAAACCAAATGTAAATGATTTCAACAATTCTGGTTCTAAATCAAGACAAAAAACATACAACAATTCTGCAAAAGTAGAATTAATGGGAAAATTACATGTAGAAAATTAATGGGAAAATTACATTTCTTCAATACCTCCAAATTACTTTTAAATGATGTTGATATTCGAATTTCTTCAGCATTAGAGAAACAAAATTTTTTTATTTTCTTTAACGATACCGATTGAAGCTATTTAAAAATTCTCGAAGCTATGTTATACATGAAACATTTAACAATTAATCCCAGCATATTGATAGCACATAATACTGTACTGGACAAGGATAACGCGAAATATTTTTATACCAGAAGTGAAATCAAAAAATTTACAATTCCAGCTAACACTTCTAACATATCATTAGATAATATATTTATAGGACAAATTTCAAAAGCTCTTGTATTTTGCATGGTAAACAATGAAAATTTCAATGGTAAAAGATCAAAAAATCCATACCATTTCGATCATCAAAATCTCACACAATTTCAATTATATGTAAATGGAGTGCCTACACCAAACTTTGCAATTGAAACAAGTTTTACATCGAATAATTTTTGCAATGCTCGTGCATATTTAACATTATTTAGCGGAACAGGTATATATCATTCCGATAGAGGACATCAAATTTCAAAAGAACGTTTTTCAAAAGGTTATACAATACTAGCTTTTGATTTATCACCAGATGGCTCGGGAACTTATACATGTCAGAGTTTATTAAACCAGGGAGTAGTAAAGATTGAGGTAAGACTCAGTGCTCCATTACCATCATCATTAACATGAATTGTGTTTGCAGAATTTGATGACAATATTGAAATTGATAAAAATCGTAACATCTACGTAAACGTAATATAAAAGGAAATTTAGTGGACCATCTCTATTCAAATGTCATGTGCTCTAGTAGATTTATCGTTCTGTGCGGACGATAACAATACAATATTTGTAAAAAATTTTGCTGTGGCTGGAATAAAAGAACAATGTAAAACTATTGTAAAGGAATTAAAATATAAATTTTCAACCAGAGATTTAAAAAAAACAGACATTAAGAATTACTCTTTTCGGCATGTGGAAAACAACTAATAATTTATTAAAATAAATCTTTATACTTGAAAACTTCGATATTGTGTTAACAAATTGAAAACTTAAATTTAAATTTTTAACAGCATATATAAGTGGAAATACTCGACTAATTGATATTTCTCATTTACAAAATAATGAATACACTTCAGATAAAGAAAGTGCTGAAATATAATAGTGCGACAAGTAAACTATTTATAGGAGTTTTTTCTCTTGATCAAATACCGAAAAATATTTTAAAACCTGGTATTTTAGTAATAAATACTGACACTTCTGATGAAAAAGGAACACATTGGCTAGCAATTTTTGTACCAGTTCAAGGCTGTGTATAATATTTTGATTCATTTGGAAATCCACCATTCCACAATGAGAATGTGAAATTCCTACAAACACAATTAAAATGTTTTATTTTTAACAACTAGTGTTTACGAAGTGACCTTACATCAGTCTGTGGACAATATTGTTGTTTATATTTATGGATGCGATGTAACTGTAAGAGTATGAAAAGTTTTATTAATTTATTCATATCATCCCCACTCAAAAATCATAGAAGGGTGGAAAAAATGTTTAGAAGAATTTTTAAAAACTGGAAAAAACTATAAATATAAAAATTATAAATTTAAATCATTAGTTTACAATGGAGCAAGAGCCGGCGTTATCTGAAGTTTCAGAAATTCAAAAAACTGAAGTTCCAAACCTGTTATTATCCTATATTTATTTTTTGGATAAAAAACAAACATCTAAAATACAAATTGGATTTGACTTGGAAACTTTTACATCAACAATCATTTTTCAGCGTCATCGAAAAGTTGTTTTCCTTATGAACTATTTAGAATGGTATGCATTTTATCAGAACTTTATTAACCATGAAACCAAGTTATCTGCTAAAGGAGTTTCGATAACATTTAATACAAATGAACAAACTAAGAAAATCACTCTACAAATGGAGGAGTACACTCGTTTATGTCTCATGTTGGATTTTATTGAAGCAGTGATGTTATACAACATCGGCGCTGAATTAAATGTACATGAATAAGTTTTTAAATATATTGGAAAATGTATTGGAAAAAATAAACTAAAGCTTGAACAAGAAGATTTCTACATTCCTATGAATTTACATCAGTGCAACTATTCCATTTTTAGCTCAGTGTAACTATTCCAGGCTTTTTTATGAAATACCAATGTTTTTATCAGAAAAAATATATTGTTCAACAATAAATAAAACAAACATTATTTTTTAAAATAAATTATTGTCTTTTATTAAATTCATAAATAAGTTCATGCAATTTTTTACAGCACATCTTAGCACATCTTTTACAGCACATCTTTTTCGTATTATGATGGTGAAGGCAAAGGCTGATGAAATTCCTTAGTTTTTGTAGAGGTGGAATTTTATTATGTAAATTGATAACTTCTACTGAACTCGAAATAAATTTGTCTAACAATTCTTTCTTCTTATATCCTTTTACATAAACGACATCAAATGGTGATGTTAAATGTTCCTCTAAGAAATTTTTAATTTCTAAATATTCTATAAATCCATTATCCCAGTCAATATCATTAATTTTCGTTTTATTGTTTAGCATCAATATTTAACTCTTCAAATGAATGCGGTGCTCTAAACACAACTAGATTTGGTACCAGAGAACCATCAGCTACAAAAGCCAATTCCTTAAGAAAATATTGTTTATTGGTACCAATAACAAATTGTAAATCTACTATTGCCTTTCTACAGCTCATTTTATGCTTTACTGTACTAAATAAACTCGAAAACCTCTATTTTATACCTAATATGATCAGCTGCCGGTCCTTTAAAGCCCGTTATCGGTCCTTTAAAGTCCGCTATCGGTCCTTTAAAGTCCGCTACCGGTCCTTCAAGGTCCGGTAACGTACCCTTAGCCAACGACTTTTAGAACCAGGCAACTCGCGGGCCCGCCTGGATATGAAAACGGTTCCGGTATGGTTTTGGTCCTTCAAGGTCCGGCTCCGCTCCTTTAAGGTCTGGTTGCGGTGGTTAAGGTCCGGTCCCGGTCGTTTAAGGTCCGTTTCTGGTTTTTTAAATGATTAGACGTTAATTGTATCTATATATATGCTAAAATCTGAAAAATATAAAATAAATCTTATTTATTTATATTCATATTATATTTCACATATGATAATGGGTTGAAGGGGGTTTAAAGCCATTGGAAAAAACTTGCTACCTGCGCAGGATTCGAACCCGCACTCCTTCGGTTAATAAGCCACGTGCTTAACCACTAGACCACCGAGACCCCTAAATCTTTTTTTGTAGTTTAATAAAAGTAACTAATTCATAATTAAACAAATCTCGGTATGAACACCAGTAACAATTCCAGTTAATGAGCCATTCAAGAATATTATTGCCAAATTTATGTTTCATACTTCTTTGTAATTGGGCAAGTTACCCATTAAAGATATTGAGCCTGTAGACTTATATTGCTATCAATGAAACAATGCCACCACAAGAAGAGGAGGAGCAGAACAAGAAGATGGACCTGTTGTGCTATGAACAAATGAAGAACATATTATAATAAAACCAAGAATTTAATAATTTTTACACTTTTTTTATTTTTATTTTTAAACATAATATAAATAACAAAATTATTTCTATCATAAAAAAATATTATTATAACAATTTATGTTGGGAATTAATTACTGTACTGGGGATGAGATCAAATAGAGCCATCTTCATTCGTTTTTCATTCCTTCCTAGATATCTAAAATAGAAATGTGCACCGTTTAACTGCCTCAGTTCCTTGTGGGTACTTACTGTTTTGGAAAACCGATCTGGCATGAATATTGTTTTTGGATCCTCTATATGTATAGAATCATGTAGCTGGCACAGTAGCTGACACGTTGTCCACGTTTTGTCTTGAGGAACTGCCAAGCAAGCACCTTGTATTTTTTTCCTATAACTAAAACATCAATCTTCTCCTATTGAGCGTTGCTTTTGCCTAATGTTATGACTTTATTTAAGAAATTCTAAAAATAAAAATAATAAAAAAAAATAAAAATAAAAAAATCAAAAAAGAATTAAATAAAATACATAAGAATACATACAATACAATACATTTTACAATTTCTGTTTTTTTTTTTTTAATTGAATTAACTAGCTAAATTAATAAGAAAAAATTGCAAATATACGATATTTGTTTACTTTATATACCTTTACAAAAAAAACAGCTTATCGTTTAGGATTTCATTTCACAAAGGCTTAATATGTAGAAAATTTCTACTTTAAAAAAGAAAAGTACAACAAGTTATCTTTTAAATCAAATGCAACTTTGTTAATATTTTTATTAATATAAAATTAGTTAACAAAGTTGCATTATTATCATTTTCTGATGATTGACAGTATATTTTATTGTAGTTGTTATTAAATTATAACTTAGTAAATCATTTATATAAATTGAAAATGATAACTTTTAACATTTTGTAGTTTTTATTATGTATATATTAATAGAAAAAATTCTATAATTAAAATTGAAAAGGTTAAAAATAGATCACATCTTATTAATTAAATAAAAAACAAAAAAAAACAATTATGTAATAAAACTTTGTTAATATTATTATTAATTTGAAATTACTTAACAAAGTTGAATTATTATCATTTTCTGATGATTGACAGCTTTCATATTTTATTTTAGTTCTTATTAAACTATAACTTAGTAAATCATCTATCAATTTAATACTTCTCGAACAAAAAGAAAAAGCGCATTATGTTTTTATAAAAAGTTTGTCAAAGTTACTTCATGTTAATTTTACTCAACATAAATCAAAAATTTATATTTGCAACAGCTGTTTACAACATATCTATTATCCAACACAACTTCAAATTCATAAAAAACAATGCAATAATGTAATAACACTTTTACCAACAGAGACTGAAAATATTTTAAAATTTAACAACCATAACCAGCAAATGGAAGCGCCTTTTGTGATATCACAAATGCATATATTGCAGATAGTGAAAGCATATTAAAACCAATTTCAACATGTCAACCAGATACAGAAAAACCATTTACTACAAATATTCAAGAACATGTTCCTGCGGCGTTTTCATATTTTATAAAATGTTTCTTTGATGCATCTTTAAATAAGTATGTAGAGTGCATTGGACCAACTTGTGACGAAAACTTTGTTAAAAGGTAAGTTCTTAAATTTTATTCGTTTTTCTTTATTTCTAATTTTGCATTTCTTACAGATTAACAAAAGACTGTACAATTATTTATTTAATACATTTTTAAAATTCAAAACCGATGACCAAAATGACTTTAAATGGAGAACTAAGACAATTTACGGAACCTACATGTCATATTTGCAGTAAGTTTTTAGATTTTACTAATCGAGTAAGGAATCATTGCCATTATTACGTGGGCAATATAGAGGTCCTACATATCTTAGTTGTAATATTTTATATAGAAAACCTTCATATTTCACTGTATTTTTTCATAATTTCTTCGCATATGATTGCCATTTCTTATTTAAGTCATTAAACGTAATACCAGGTAACATATCGGTCATTCCTTTGAATAAGGAAAAATATATATCCTTAACTAAAAATATTATAGTTCCTGAAGAAAACTTCTCTTTTGATACTAGATTTTTAGATAGTTTTCGTTTTATGGCCGCTAGTTTAGATAGTCTTACTAAAGATATAGATAAAAACGAGGAAGAATACAGTTGCCTTTGTCAACTCTTAGATACCCGTATGAACCGTTAGTATGTTCACAGCCTGTCAATATCTATCTATATCTCTGCTTACAGTATTATTTTTTTATAATTTTAGTATTTTAAAATAATTTGGGTGAATTTTATAATTTCTAGAACTATGGGTTGTACATATATTCAAACTATATGTTTATATGTACATTCTTCTAAAGCAGATTCTAACCTTCCACATAACGATTATCAATCCAAAACTTTTTCAAATATTCTATAGTACCATTTAATACTAAGCGGTAATTGTATATTAAATTTACTTAGTACAAAATAATAAATATAATTTTAAATATTATATTATATTATATTTAAATATTCCATTGACAGAATAATTTCTTATAAGTACAATAAAATACATATATGTATGTAAATACGGCGCTATATAATATACATATATACTCTTATCATTCATTCCCTAGTGACATATACGATATGTATATAAACATGATATTATATAAGTATGTATATATATCAATATCATATAAATAAAAATTCTTCAAGCAACCGTTATGTTGTTTATTTATTTACATTTTTTTATACTACACATTTTATCCTCAACAATTTCAAATTATCGAGTAAAACAAAATGGAAAAAATTCGTTTTAAAGAAATTTGTTAGAAAATTTGAAAAAATCAAGTAACACTTTCGTCAATTATAAAGTAACCCTATATTATTAAAAAAAGTTGTTAACAGAAATAAGAGTATAATGTTGAAGCTTTAATTTTTGTGTATTACTTCAAAAAAATTTTAACAGGTGTTCAAGTTACAGGTGTTTAAAAATAGGAAATTTTCAGTTTTTGACCCCTTACAGCTCCTAAACAGGGGGTGATACAAAAAAAATTTCTGAATTTTCTTATTTTTAAAGATCTAACTTCTGTAAAAATTTCAAGTTTCCAACTTAAACCGTTTAGAAGATAGAAGGGTTAAAGGATTTTGCAAAATTTGAGTTTCGCATAACGGTAAATTAAGACACCGTATGTCAAAAATATATATTTATTGTATATATACTTTTAAAGCTAATAAAAGTAGTAATCGTTTGGCGTTTTCAAAATGAAGATATACCTTATATAGCTTGTGCTATAACAATTTAAATATAGAGCTTTTTTGAACCTTTGGGGAGCTGTAGCTCCGTAACGGATGGGGCTACAAAAAAAAGTTATAAAAAATAAAATTAATATTTTTGTGAGATCTATCAGCTGTTATAATTTCATAGCTCTATTTCAAAAAAAATGTAGGGATCTAAAAGTTAGGTGTTCGAGAGCTACCCTAAGGCTTGGTCCAAACTGAACCAAAAAAAATAGGGAACCTACAAATTACTCCCAGAATATTTTGTGTAAATTTCAAGATTCTAGCTTTCTTAGTTTTTGAGTTAGCGTGCTGACGGACGGACGGACGGACGGACGGACGGACATGGCTCAAAAGTCTTAGAATTTTTTTCTGATCCGATCCATACCTTTGAAGGTATATCTAGCTCGCTTATTTCGAGGTGTTACAAACGGAGGAGTAATTTTATTATACCCGATCCTATCGTACGGGTATAATAATATGGAAGACATTTTGCATTCTTTTGGTATTGATTCTGATCTAATGCTTAGAAAAGGAGTTTTTCCATATGATTATTTGAACAGCTGGGAAAAACTAGAAGAAGAAAATTTACCGCCGCAAACAGAATTTTACAATAAAATTACGAACACTCCTTGTTCGATGGAAGATTATAATCATGCTATTACTGTATGGAATTCTTTTAATTGCCAAAATTTATTAGATTATCTTAAATTGTATTTAAAAACAGATGTTTTAATCTTAGCCGACGTTTTAGAAAATTTTAGAAAAATATGTAGAAATATTTATAATTTAGACCCTGCAAATTTTTACACTGCTCCAGGTCTGTCTTGGCAAGCAATGCTTAAATACACAGAAATAGAGCTACAATTATTTACAGATATAAACATGTACAATTTTATAAAATCAGGAATACGCGGAGCACTCAGTCAATGTTCATTGCGCCATTCTGTAGCTAATAATAAATATATGAAAGAAAAATTCAATGTAAATTATACATCCAAATACATAATTTATCAAGACACAAACAACTTGTACGGTTGGGCTATGTCCCAAAGTATACCATATAAAGATTTTGAGTGGGTTAATAACTCAATAAATGTTATAGAAATAGTTGATAATTCAGATGTTGGTTATATATTAGAAGTAGATTTAGACTACCCAGAGAAGCTTCACGACCTCCACAATGATTTATCTTTTTTCCCTGAAAATAGTATTCCTCCGACAGGAAAAGCAAGAAAATTGTTAACCAATTTAAATAACAAGAGCTAATATTTAGAAATCTCAAACAATGCCTTGAAAATGGGTTAGTTTTAAAAAAAATACACAGAGCTTTGAAATTTAAACAGGGTGATTGGTTGAAGAAATATATTGATTTAAATACTGAATATAGAAAAATTGCTAAAAATACCTTTGAAAAAAACTTTTTTAGATTAATGAATAATTCCGTGTTTGGTAAAAGAATGGAAAATGTTTATAATAGAAGAATAATTAAAATAGCTAATTCATGGGAAAACAAAGGAAGACATTTAGGAGCTAAAGCTCTAATAGAAAAACTTAATTTTAATACTGCCTAAGTTTTTGAGTCTAATCTAGTGGCTGTAGAGTTACAAAAAACTATAATTTATTATAACAAACCGATTTATATAGGATTCACAATTTTAGACCAATCTAAAATTTTAATGTATAATTTTCACCAAAGTTTCAAAATAATTTAACCCTTAAATATCTGACTCATGGCGCAGTAGTTAAGTCGCCAACCTTTCAATCGAAGGGTCTTGGGTTAAGGTCGGTTGGGTTAATAAATAAAAAAAAATATGTAGTACTTTTATATCGCAATAATGTATATCGTATAATTAATAGTAGTAATAATAACATTAATAATATTAATAATAATAGTAATAATAACAATAATTATAATAATAGTAATAATAATAATAGCTACTACAGTGGAGCTATCTTTGGTTATATCATGCTAGTAAGGTGTTATATACTGCTGCACGTTGTAATCCACTGATGGCGCTGACTCTGTAGTAAAATAATAATAATATTAATAAGAATACTAATACCAATAATAATAACCGCTACAGTGACAGTGGGGGTTGCCTTCAATAATTATATCATGTAGTTACTATATACTACTACTTGTTGGTAACTGTTGTGACGGTTGTAACCAATGTTTCCGTATCCATTTCCTATCCTTTCTTATCCCTACTCCCTAGCCAATAATCTGCGTTCGCAGGTTAGGGTTTCATCCCATTATATTGGCTAAAGGGGGAGGTGCGTTTAGTCAGTAAGAATCTGACACTACCAAGGGAGAAATTCTTGGTGTCTTTGGAAGATTCCCACCTCCCTTAGGAAAAAAAAAAAATTGTATAGATACTGATAGTTTTATATATACAATAAAACGGAAGTTTTTATAATGACATAAAATCAGATCTGAATCAATACTTTGATACATCAGATTATGCAAAAGATAACCCATATAATTTTCCTCAGCTAAATAATAAAGTTTTAGGTTTTTTTAAAGATGAAATGGGTGGAAAAATATTTACCGAATTATAGTTTAAGGTCAAAAATGTATTTTCTTCAGACTTTAGAAAATGAA
The DNA here is from genome assembly GCA_947095535.1 of Poecilobothrus nobilitatus. Taxonomy (NCBI): domain Eukaryota; kingdom Metazoa; phylum Arthropoda; class Insecta; order Diptera; family Dolichopodidae; genus Poecilobothrus; species Poecilobothrus nobilitatus. Next base: position 152,541,175 of record OX352774.1, on the reverse strand, counting down.
AGTATTAAAAAAGCAAAAGGGGTTATAAAATATGTTGTTAGTCACTTAAATATAGAGGATTACAAAAGTTCTTTATTTCATGATTTGATTATATATAGAAATATGAAGGTTTTTTAGATCGAAATTACATACTATTTATACGCAAAATCTTAACAAAATAGCTTTAAGTAGTTCAGATGAAAAAAGATATATATTGAATGATAATGTAAATACTTATGCTTAGGGACACTATACTTTAAAGAAAATGTGATGTAGGTAATATTTTTTTTAATATGTGTTTGATATCACACTTAAGATTGTAAAATTATTTATATATGTAATTATTCCTAACTACCTATGTATATATTAATTTCTATGAAAATAAACTCTATATAATAAAGTTTTGATAAACAGAAAATATACACTTTTTTATGTTTTTATTTATTTTTTTTATACTTGAACATAAAATTAAAATGCTTTCAAGTTCAAGTTAATCTTAAAACAACAATCTACTATTATAAATATAAACAAGCTTATTTATTTATTTTTTTAATTTTCCAGAAAAATATTAAATTAAGTTTAAACCAAGCTTTCAAAACTTTTAATATTTAATTTCTTTTAAAAAATGTTTAAGTATAAACTCATATTTTGACAGGAAACTTAACAGGAAACTTAGTTTATACTAGCTCAAGCTTGTTATTTATAAGTTTAAAAACTTTTTCAGTCAAGTTCACAATCAAATAAAAAGTCTCCATGACTTTCAACTTTAAAATTACAGTTGAACTTAATTTTCAAATGTAACGAACGAGCTTTATAAGCTTTAGAGCTTTTTATCCAGAATCCCCATATCTATACTACTCACTGTTCTAATCTTTTAATAGATAACCAACATGGTTTTGTAAAATAAAAATCTACTGTGACAAACCTAGTTGAAACAACGTCCCTCCTCCTCAATAAAATAGAAGAAGGCTTTCAAACAGATGTTGTTTATACTGATTTTAGTAAAGCATTTGATCTATTGCCACATAGTATTATATTACTAAAACTAAAAAAATATGGCTTCCCAGAGTTTTTTCTTAAGTGGATATATTCTTATTTGTGTGATCGCTTCTATAGTGTTATATTCAAAAATGTGATTTCAGAACCATTCGTGGCGCAAGGTAGCCACCATCCGGTGTTCCACAAGGTAGCCACCTTGGTCCTTTACTTTTTATCTGTAAATTATGTTACTTCTATCATTTCTAATTGTGAGCTTCAAGTTTACGCTGATGATATGAAAATCTTTAAAGAGATTACATCCAATAAGGACGCCGTCCTTATGCAGAATGACCTTCAAAACTTTAACAATTAGTGCGTTATTGCAAATTGCAAGAGCGAAGGCATTGAAGATTTCTAATATTAATTTTACTAGAAATTAAAGTAGATTTAACATAACCCTTGACAATCTCTGTAATGAAAATAACATCAGAAACCTCACGTATAAAACTTAAAGTACACAAATCAATTAACTTTAGCCTTTGTTCATATGGTGGCAAAATAATAGGATTTGACCATGACAATTGGCGTAAGGCAAATCTAAGAAAGTTTTTCTGTACTGCCTGGATCCTATCAATGTGTACCATATAAAATGGAGACCAAACCTGACTAGCATTTCCAGGTTCGGTCTTACAAGACAAGTGTACAACGATTTAAGAACAATGCACATTTACTAAAAGCAGCTAAAAGTTTGGGTTTTTTGTATCGCTGAAAAACTTACTTTTCCGCATCTGCTCTTCACAATTTCTATAAAACGTGCATTAGGCCGAAAATAGAGTATAATGAACACATTTGGGCTTCAGGCCCTCAAACAGCGCTGGGTTATTTAGATAATGTGTCTCACTCCACTCAGTCATCGTCGCACAGTTGGGTCACTGACCTTGCGTTATAGATATCTCGTATGGATTAACACCTGTTTCAAAGAAATAAAACAGTTCATGCCTCCACTCAAAGTTTTTCAACAAGAAACAAGGAGGGTAACAGAAGCTCATCCCTACCATGTAGAGCTATCAAGATGGCGAAATACAGCTTACGGAAATTCGTTGTATCGCCATCGCATGTATTCCCTAAAGTTGGTAATTTATATATGTACGAATTACTTAAGTTTAAGAACATTAACATCTTTAAAATATCCCTACAAATTTTCCTACATATCCCCCATAATCCAAATTCCCTTATTCCATTTTCCCCAATTATCCTTCCTACATCTCTATCCCCAAAACCAAACTGTAAATTTGTATTAAAGCTTCCATCCGAAAAGTTGGTTTTAAAAGGGGGGTGGTTTTGGTTGGTTAGAGTCCAACACTACCCTGAGGAAGTACGTGCAGTTCTCTTCCTGACTTTCGAGTTTTCCCCCGTAAAAAAAAAAAAAAACACATGCGCTAATATTTTACAGTTACCTCTAAGTAACTGTAAAATATTAAGTAATAGAGTAAGGTGATAAGATACTACTCCCCTTCTAAGACAAAACGTCCTCGGTTAGTGTGATTTCTCGTATGGCATTAATTGTTGTAATGAAAGTAACAGCGACTATTATTATGATAATTGTAGTGAATCCCAACGTTATAAAACTCGTGTTTACAAATTTCTTTTACTAGCGGAACTTTTAACAAAATGATTAATTTGGTTAATGAAACTGTCATTTTTACTTTTGACAATCTTACATCGAAAATTAATATTGAAAAATTTTTATCAGTTGTTTTATTTATTTCAAAAAATTTATTTTATTTATTACGTCGGAAATTCATATTGAAGGATTTTGATCAGTTCTTTATTTATTTCAAAAATATTTCAAATTAATTGAGTTGTAATATTCAGTTGTGAAAATGCAATCCCGTTATAATATTAATTAGGTCTAAATCTATTATTCTATTTGAGATCATGGCTAAAATTAAAATGACGTTATTATTAGAATTTTCTTCTATTATGTTTGTAAATTATTGGAAAATGGGTTGAGATTGTATTTGTGGATGATTCCATCATCAGTTTAACAGTCGAATCTAAGTTATCTAGAATTGGTCTATAGCGAGTAAGAGAAGTAATTGAGGTGTTGTATTTCTGACTACTGGTATGTAAGAGTATTTGAGTACTGCTACTTCTGAGTACTAGTGTAAGGTCTATTGTTATACTGTGATTTTTATTACACTTTACCATTTCAATAAGAGTTGAGTGAAATCTTTCCACTTGTCCGTTACTTGAACCTCGTAAGGATACTAAGGGCTTATCGTTTGCCCAAGTATCACAAGATAGTGCTAAAAATCGAACTAATGCATTAAAGGAAAATAATACAAAACAAAGTAACACGACAATGCAAAAATTAACTGATAATGAAAATGATGCATAATATGTTAAATACAATGAACCTAATCTTAAGAAGATTAAATAAGCTAGAATACATATATAGCAATAGTTATAAATATACACCAATAAACAGTATAAACAATGGTCGAAAACAAATTTAATATTGCTGCGTGGAACGCAAATGGCGTACTTAATAAAACGCCTGCACTAGAATTATTTTTAAAAGTTCAAAATATCTACGCGTGTCTACTATCAGAAACTAAATCAGAAACTATCAAAAATTAACTGAAAATAACATTGTAATGTGAGTGATGCAAAATATCTTAAATATAATGGATGAAATCTCGATAAGATTAAATAGTAAGAAAACATATATAGCAATAGTTATAAATATACACCAAAAAGAAATGATAAACAATGGTCGAAAAGAAATTTAATATTGCTACGTGAAACGCAAATGGCATTCTTAATAAAACACCTCCACTAGATTTTTTTTTAAAAGCTCAAAATATCGACGTCTCTCTACTATCAGAAACTCATATTACAAGTTAGTCATAGTTCATCAGAGTAGATGGCAACAAACACGTGATCCAGCTGATAAAGCGCTTTGAAATAGATTAATTCAAATTCTAAAATGAAAAACTTAGGAAATAAAGAGTAATAATTATAAAAATTATGTAGAAAATTTATGAGCTAAAAAGAAAAAACTTATTCTTTGTTGAAAGCAGCAAAGTGTCTAAAAAACCTATCTTGCAAGTTCCACCAATCAAGAACAAAGATGGTAAATGGGCAAGAAACAATCAGGAAGAGGCCAAAGCATTCGCAGATCATCTGGAAGAAATCTTTCGGCCGAATGAAATAGACTCTACATTGAAAATGTCGTTAGACAGAAAGAGAATATCAAAAAAGTACCCGGTTTTGATTTAATAACGGTGAATTCTTCCGCCAACAACTCCGAAAAAAGGACGAATAATGCTAATATACACAATGAATGCCTTATTAAGATTAATTTATGTACCTAATATTTGGAAGGTGGCAGAAATAATTATAAGCCTGGAAAGCCTCCAAACGAATCAAAATCTTATAAACCAATTTCTCTCTTACTGATAGTGTCAAAGCTTTTTGAGAAATTATTATTGGAAAGAATGAAACCGTTAATAGAAAGTAAGAATATAATTCCAAACTATCAGTTTGGAATTAGAGAAAAACATTCCACTATTGATCAAGTGCATAATTTTACAGATATAGCTCTAGAAGAAAAGCAAATTTGCAGGCATTCAATAAAGCAAATTTGCAAATCAATAAAGCAAATTTACAAATCAATCAGGCATTCGATAAAGTTTGGCATGAAGGCTTAATTTATAAACTAAGAAAAATACTAAATTTTTAATTGAAAAGACAGATAGTTTGTTGGATTATTAAAAGAATAAATACACAATAAAGGGTTTAAACGACGCGTAAAAGTAATAAAAGCACATTTGTTAATATGGAAACAACTTAAATTTTTTAGCTATGAATGCTAATGAATCATCTAACGATTTAATTTGTTTTTACATTTTCATATCATCAGTATAAATTTTAATCTGACTATTTAAAATTAAAGATGTGATGTCATTAATCGAAATAATGAACAATAGAGGACCAAGATACTTTGAGGAACACCAGTAATCGATAACTTAAAAATAATGATATTATGAGGAGGAACATCGAAAACTTTACTAAAGTCAGTGTAAATTACATATGTTTGAAAACCATCCTCCATATTTTTGAGAAAAGTTAATGTTGACTCAACAAGATTGGTAACAATGGATCTATTTTTCGTAAAGCCGTGTTGATTTGGCGACAAGAATTCTTGGATTGATCATAAATAGAATCAAAAACAATTAGTTCAAAGAGCTTATAATTAGTTAGCGATAACTAGTTACGTCATTTATTTTACCTTTTTTATGAGTAGGTATAATAAGAGTAGACTTCTAAATTAAAGGGAAGACTCCACAAGCTAATGAAATATTAAATAAAGTCGTAAGCGGGTTTGCTAAACATGCAATTAGGAATACCATCACTTTCAGGACTAGGATTATCGTTAATTTTATTTAAATAATTGAAAATCAAATTACAATCTATATTAATACTAGTAAGTGTACTTTTCGGAAAATTATCAGGATGATGGACATTTGTTTCGTTTACAAAAATAACTGATAGTGTCAAAGCTTTTTGAGAAATTATTATTGGAAAGAATGAAACCGTTAAAAACTGAAAGTAGGAATATAATTCCAAACTATCAGTTTGGATTTAGAGAAAAACATTCCACTATTGATCAAGTGCATAAAATTACAGATATAATTGAAAAAGCTCTAGAAGAAAAGCAAATTTGCAGGAATTCGATAAAGCAAATTTGCAAATCAATAAAGCAAATTTACAAATCAATCAGGCATTCGATAAAGTTTGGCATGAAGGCTTAATTTATAAAGTAAGAAAAATACAAAATTTTTAATTGAAAAGACAGATAGTTTGTTGGATTATTAAAAGAATAAATGTAGGATTGGATTAATTTAAATTTTAAATATAAATAAAAAAAGTCAAATTATATTTCATATAATTTAAATTCATTTATTGTTCTTATTTTTAGTTTTGCTTTTTAAAAAATTTATTATTATAAGTTAAGATTAAGTTCAATTTCAACTATTTCAAGAAAGAATTACACTTCACTATTACAAATTATATTTGATATTTTAATTGTTTTACTTTCAATAAAAATAAAAATTATTATACTGAATAAAAATTATTTCTGATTCAAATTACATTTCAAAAGTATTATTTCTTTGAATTAAAAAAATTTAAGAAACTAATATTACTCTTCCACGTCCACGTATATCTGTCCCGATTATCCTTTTTTCTTCCTATTTTATACCTTTGGGCATAACTGCTATTCTAAAAAAAAACCAAAAGGTTAATGACTCTTTGAACTTGAAATTTTAAATTAATCAATCTCCACTAATTGATTGATTTATTATTTATGTGATTTCGACTATCGATAACTAGCTCCACTAGCGGCTAACTTCATCATATGTTAATTAATTTGTTACGATGACAACTGTCAAATAACAAGTATTTTAATATTTTTGTAAACAACATGTTTACAAAAATTATTAAAACAATAATTCTAATTCTAATTAGAATTATTAAGAAGAAAGAAGACTGGATATCTCTGAGCTATTAGAGATAAGGAAATTAAAGATAAGTATCCCCTTTTTTTAAAAATATATTATGTTATATTAAACAATTTCTTTTTTAGGTGCTGTGATGTAAAAATAATGTTGGATGTAATTTCGCTTTCTGGTGAGTTGTTTATTTTTTTTTTATTTGTTATTATTTGTAATCGGGGAAAAATATCCACCCCACATTCGGCCGTCCTGCATTTCAATCCGTCTCGGATCCAGATCACTATCACTTTCATAGTGCATCCATAATTTAATTTTGTCAGCACTACATTCGGTGTTTATTGGACCTTCGTGTTCCCCTTCTTTTTGTACTGTGTACCTATCAAATCCTTTACTTGCTACGATTCGATATGGTCCTAAAAATTTTGGTTTTTTCGCTTTCTATTGTATGTTTTTTTTATTTTCCGCCTGCATTCTAGCAATGTCTCTTTTTGCTTGTTCTCTTAATTCGTTTCGATCATCTTGAAATTGTTGCATCCATTCTTCTTCAATAGTTTTGATTATGTTGATATCACCTTTCCCTTTCATTTTTATTCCGAACATTACTTCGAAGGGAGTCATCTGGATGGCACGATGAAATGTAGAATTAAAAATTCTTTGTAAATCTGCGACGTGTGTGTACCATTTATCAGGCTTGTTCAATGACATTTTCGTGAGTACTGCGATGGTGGTTGTGTGTAACTGCTCCACTTGACCATTGCCTCTTGGTAACCCTGTCGGAATAAAATAAAGCTTAACATCATGTGTTTTGCAATACTCACGAAAATTATTTGAAATAAAACCTCCGCCTCTATCTGCTATAATTCTTGCCGGGTACCCAAAAGTGTTTGATATGATCTCGCATTTTTGAACGACTTCTTCGGCATTTACTGTCTTGGTAGGAAACAACCAGCAGAATTTAGTGAATCGGTCTATAATCGCTAGGATATATCGATAACCCTTTTTTGTGGTACTTAGTGGCCCTAGATGATCTATATGGAAAGTGTCTAATGGTTTCTCTCCTTTTGGTATCGGATTTAAAAGGCATTCTTGTTTTCCACTTTTTCTTTCTGCCAAAATACATTTAATACAATTTCCGATGCAAGAAACTATCCTTTTCTTCATATCCGGCATATAGAATTCTTCTTCAATTTTCTTTTTCATCTTGGTAAAATGGAAATGACCATTTTCATGTATTGATCTTACCAATGAAATTTTCATCCCTTCGGGGACAACATATAAAATTTTTCCATTAATCTCCTTGCATAAAATGTTATGGCGGATGACAAAGTCTTTGTACTGGCCCTGTTTCAATATTTCCATTATGGCAGTTAATTTTTCGTCTTTCGCTTTTAGTTCCTGTAATTGACTTATAAAATCTTTTTTTATTTGTATGCAATACGTTACCGGATTTCTACTCAAAGCATCCACATGGCGGATGCTCGTGCCTTCTCTGTGTTCGACCTCGTAGCTGAACTCTTCTAGTAATAACGACCAACGTGCCACTCTGGTTACCAGATCCTTTTTGTTTAACGTCATGGTGAATGCTTTACAATCGGTTATTAATTTAAAATGCTTTCCTAATAAATAAGTCCTAAATTTCTTAATAGCCTCCACAACGGCCAAGACTTCCAGCTCGTAGCTGCTCCACTTTTGTTGTGCATCGGTTGTCTTCTTGCTTGCGTAATGAACAGGATGTAATGCTCCATCTTCTGGATTTCGTTGCAGTAAGAGAGCTGCTATTCCAAATTTACAGGCATCTGTATGTAATTCCGTATAGTCCTCATAGCTGAAAATTTTTAAAAGTGGTGATGTAGTTAGCATTATTTTTAATGCTTCAAAGGAGTTTCTTTCTTTTGTTTCGAACTTAAACTTGGCATCCTTCTTCATCAAATCACTTAATGGTTTTGCGATTATAGAATATTGCGGAATAAACTTTCTAAAATAACTCGTTAAACCTAAAAAGCTATGTAATTGTTTCACCGTTTTGGGTTCTGGAAAATTTTTTACTCCTTTGGTTTTAGCCTCAGAAGGTGAAACTATACCATTCTTTATTATGTAGCCCTAATACTCAACTTCCCGTTGTAAAAATTGACATTTTTGCCATTTGATTTTTAGTCCATTCTGAGCAGCAACATATAATACCTCTTGCAATTTTGTTAATGCTTCATCTTCGGATTTTGCTGGAATAATTAAATCGTCAATATAAGTTATTACAAATTCTTTCTTTATTAAATTTCTAAATGTAAAATTCACAAATCTTTGAAATACGCTGGGTGAGTTACACAACCCAAACGGAACCCGTAAAAATTCATATTGTCCTCTCTGGGTGACAAAGGCTGTATACTTTCGACTATTCTCCTCTATGGTCACGTGAAAAAAACCATTTTCCAAATCAAGTGTGTTGAAAATCGTTGCTCCTTGTAACTTATCAATTTGATCCTCTATTACTGGCAATGGGAAATGGTCCCTATAAATTTTCTTGTTAACAGCCCTGAAATCTATACAAAGTCTATTTGAACCATCTTTCTTTTTTACCAATACCACTGGACTAGCAAAATCTGACGAACTTTCAATAACAACACCATCTTTTAGCCATTCTTCTACTTGATCGTTAATTATTTTCTGCTCCACAGGAGGAAACCTTCTTGGACTTTGGAATACCGGTTTATCATCTAACGGAAGAATCTTCATTTGGATGGGTGACGTTTTCATCATTACCGGTGAGTAATTCTCCATCATGTTGACAAGCTTACTAACATTTTCTTCTTTTAGGTTACTTAATCCTGGCAGATCAGCGTAAGTAGATTCCTTATCCAGTTTTATTTTAGCCAAAAAACAATCATTTTCTTCTGTTTTAGTGTTTACGGTTGAACAACTACCTTTCTTCACGGAAATTATACCACCATTTATGCTGACCACCGAGTGTCTTAGTAAACTCATTCCTATAATTAGAGGGAACTTCATGAAGTTGTTTTCAATAATATGAACCTCAACATTTTGGTAAGAATCTCCATTAATTTCCATTTCAACATTACAGCAACCTTTGCTGAACACACTAGCACCTACGCCTGATATCACTATTGTATTGTTCCTAAAGATAGATAAAGGATTAATACATTTTAAATATGATTCTTTTATTAAACATATATCGCTGCCCGTATCAACCAAACCTTTCATTATCGTGTTATTTATTTTTACCAAAACGCAATTGTTGTTTGTATTTACCGGATGTGCTCTCATCGTTACTGGCTTTTTGTTTGGACAATTAGGCCTTTTATGTCCAAACTGGTTACATTCGAAACATTTTGGTCCTCGTTCCTTTTCCGGACATTGATGAAACTCGTGAGATGACGAACCGCAATTAAAACAATATTTATTTGGCCGCGACATATTATTATTATTATTTATTCGTTTTATTTCGTTATATTTTTTAGGTATGTCCATATTTCTCACGTCGACACTTTTCACGTTAATTCGATTTGTATCGGTTTTGATTTTTTCATAAATGCTTAATTTTTCTTTTAAATCACTATAATTTTTTGAACCGTAAAGCATTGCTTTATTTCCGGGCGTATCATTTATTCCGTTTATAACATATGAAATAACCGAAATTTCGTCTACTTCAGTTTGTGAGGCAATATCGATCATTTTATATAAATATTCCCGATACGATTCGTTCACTGTCTTTTTACGTGTTTGTAATAATTTATGTACCTCGGCACTATTTATTTTCGGCGCGAATTCACGGATTAGCGATTGTTTTAATTCTCCATAAGTGAGCGGTTTTGCTTCACATTCAACAAAAAGCTTTGCATCACCTATCAATGAACGTTGACAAAATATGTATTTTTGTAACTCCGAAAAACCGAACGTATTAGCGTATTGTTCAAATTCGTTCGACACTCATTGTTCCCGGAATATTCCCGGAATATTTTCTGATTACCGATTCAAAGTCGTTGAAGTTAAATTTTATTGATGACTCATTTTCTATACTGTAATTTCCGTGCAAGTGCTCGTTCAATACAGGTAAATCGCTGTTTTGCCGGCTAAATCTTCGCCTGGAACTCATTTTAAAAGTTTATATAAAAAAATAAAAAACACAAAATAAATTTATTTTTTTTCTTTTTTTATATAGAAAATATTTTTTTTTTTTTTATATATTCTACGGTTAATTATATATTTTTTAAAAATTTTTTTTTTTTTTACTTTAGTTTTTTCCTTAAAATAATAACACGCTTGTTTATAGTTCTACTAGTTCCACGATAAAAACAGTTTTTTTTTTTTTTAAATTCTTATTCTAACTTCAACATTATTTTTATAAACTTTTTTTTTCTTAAAATTAAAATTCTTATTTTCTAAATTAAATTTTTTTTTTTTTTTTAATTCTTATTCTAAATTCAATATTTTTTTTTTTTTTTTTTTAAACTTTTTTTGTTTTTTTATTAATTAAAATTCTTATTTTCTAAATTAAACTGTTTTTTTTTTTTTTTTTTAGATGACTTCCTCCAACACTCTTCAATATATGAAACCAAACCTGGCTCAATGTTTTGGATTATCCCGGTTGAGCCCCAAAATGTAGGATTGGATTAATTTAAATTTTAAATATAAATAAAAAAAGTCAAATTGTATTTCATATAATTTAAATTCATTTATTGTTCTTATTATTAGTTTTGCTTTTTAAAAAATTTATTATTATAAGTTAAGATTAAGTTCAATTTCAACTATTTCAAGAAAGAATTACACTTCACTATTACAAATTATATTTGATATTTTAATTGTTTTACTTTCAATAAAAATAAAAATTATTATACTGAATAAAAATTATTTCTGATTCAAATTACATTTCAAAAGTATTATTTCTTTGAATTAAAAAAATTTAAGAAACTAATATTACTCTTCCACGTCCACGTATATCTGTCCCGATTATCCTTTTTTCTTCCTATTTTATACCTTTGGGCATAACTGCTATTCTAAAAAAAAAACCAAAAGGTTAATGACTCTTTGAACTTGAAATTTTAAATTAATCAATCTCCACTAATTGATTGATTTATTATTTATGTGATTTCGACTATCGATAACTAGCTCCACTAGCGGCTAACTTCATCATATGTTAATTAATTTGTTACGATGACAACTGTCAAATAACAAGTATTTTAATATTTTTGTAAACAACATGTTTACAAAAATTATTAAAACAATAATTCTAATTCTAATTAGAATTATTAAGAAGAAAGAAGACTGGATATCTCTGAGCTATTAGAGATAAGGAAATTAAAGATAAGTATCCCCTTTTTTTTTAAAATATATTATGTTATATTAAACAATTTCTTTTTTAGGTGCTGTGATGTAAAAATAATGTTGGATGTAATTTCGCTTTCTGGTGAGTTGTTTATTTTTTTTTTATTTGTTATTATTTGTAATCGGGGAAAAATATCCACCCCACATAAATACACAATAAAGGGTTTAAACGACGCGTAAAAGTAATAAAAGCACATTTGTTAATATGGAAACAACTTAAATTTTTTAGCTATGAATGCTAATGAATCATCTAACGATTTAATTTGTTTTTACATTTTCATATCATCAGTATAAATTTTAATCTGACTATTTAAAATTAAAGATGTGATGTCAATAATCGAAATAATGAACAATAGAGGACCAAGATGACTACTTTGAGGAGCACCAGTAATCGACAACTTAAAAATAGTGATATTATCCTCATCGAACATCGAGGAACATCGAAAACTTTACTAAAGTCAGTGTAAATTACATATGTTTGAAAACCATCCTCCATATTTTTGAGAAAAGTTAATGTTGATTTGGCGACAAGAATTCTTGGATTGATCATAAATAGAATCAAAAACAATTAGTTCAAAGAGCTTATAATTAGTTAGCGATAACTAGTTACGTCATTTATTTTACTTTTTTTAAGAGTAGGTATAATAAGAGTAGACTTCTAAATTAAAGGGAAGACCCCACAAGCTAATGAAATATTAAATAAAGTCGTAAGCGGGTTTGCGAAACATGCAATTAGGAATACCATCACTTTCAGGACTAGGATTATCGTCAATTTTATTTAAATAATTGAAAATCAAATTAGAATCTATATTAATACTAGTAAGTGTACTTTTCGGAAAATTATCAGGATGATGGACATTTGTTTCGTTTACAAAAATAACTGAAACAGCGTAGCTAAAGGGAAAAAAATTGCGAAATAATTCAGAAATAACTTTAGAATCGTTGCTGACAGTATTCTTATATTTAAAGAAAGCAGGGTATTGATCACTTTTTCTCTTAGAGTTCACAAATATCCAAAAGAGTTTCGGGTTGGCTTTGATATTTGAGGACGTATTAAAAACATAATTTGCGTAAAGATTATCAGCCATTAATTTGAATTCATTAAAGATTGAAAGATCAAAAAATTATTATAATCATGGTTCAAATTACTTTTGACAAGTTTACGTCAAGTTATATTATTTTTTAAAGCAGGTTTGCAGCTTTTTTCAGAATATTTATATATAACAATATGTGATATTCTGAATTACATCCAAGATTTTGTCCTAGTAGATTTTGGAAAAAAGATTTTGTTTTAAAAGATTTTCGAAAGCAAGATTTTGAATGCAAGATTTTGTCGCATTAGATTTTGAAGTAAAAGATAATGTAGCAAACCCAAATATTAGTTTTGGTACGCAGGCCTGTACATTTTGATAAAAAATAGACAATTGGGAATAGGCAGTACAAGAGTTACCTAAAGTATGTTGATATGAATTGGTGTTAACAAGATTTTCTATTACTTGGGGGGAGACGAAAGTACTCATAATGATTTTCTTTTACCCTTTGAAGATTGAAAATTCTGTTAGAAGAAATGTGGGAGGCATATGATTCAAGTTCCGTTAAGGCATTATCCGGTGAAATATTAAACGTTTCATGATATTTTTATAAATTTACAGACATTTCTTTATTATAAACTTTTTACGTAATTCATTACAGTAGGTAATCCTGCACTTGGGGATGGGAAAAAATCATGCCATATCGCACCGAAGACCACGCCCACTGACCTATATTTTGATTGATGGGTTTAATGTAGGTTATTCTTGGTTAGTAGGTCGAAAACTTGTTTTGTTTGTTTTGGTTTAGGTTATAAGCATGGGATGTTAACTTATAAGTTGCAAGTGGTTGTATAGTAAGAAATGAAGGTTGTTGGTACTGTAGAAGTTGTTAGGCAAGATTAATGAACTGAACAAGTTTAGGTTATTTAGGTTTGTCAATAAATTCATTGATACTTTGTAATAGGATATCATACAAATAGAAAGACGATTTTTTTCAGGTCAAATCAAGTTTATTTTTTTAAATTGCGCAAAATCGCATGCTTAATAAAATATACCTACATACGTAAAGGAGATATAAAAGGAACGAAAAAAACTTATTTTTATTATTTAATAAGAAAAATATTCATAGGTACCAAGATGAAAACAATAAAAATAAAAACAAAATGTAAACAAGAAGTAGGTACAAAGTGTATTTTTGTTTATTAAAGAAGATCAATAATTGTTGTAAGTTGTTATTATAGTTTTAAAACTGCAAAATAAAAAAATAAAAATAAGAAAAATATGTTACCTATTTTAGGATATGAGTTGTTTCTCTATATTCTATATTTTGTTCTAAGTACATATGAACTTAAAAAATATTTTGCATTCTTCTAATTTCTGTTTAACATTTTGTATTCTTTTGGTATTGATTCTGATCTAATGCTTAGAAAAGGAGTTTTTCCATATGATTATTTGAACAGCTGAGAAAAACTAGAAGAAGAAAATTTACCGCCGCAAACAGAATTTTACAATAAAATTACGAACACTCCTTGTTCGATGGAAGATTATAATCATGCTATTACTCTATGGAATTCTTTTAATTGCCAAAATTTATTAGATTATCTTAAATTGTATTTAAAAACAGATGTTTTAATCTTAGCCGACGTTTTAGAAAATTTTAGAAAAATATGTAGAAATATTTATAATTTAGACCCTGCAAATTTTTACACTGCTCCAGGTCTGTCTTGGCAAGCAATGTTTAAATACACAGAAATAGAGCTACAATTATTTACAGATATAAACATGTACAATTTTATAAAATCCAGGAATACGCGGAGCACTCAGCCAATGTTCATTGCGCCATTCTGTAGCTAATAATAAATATATGAAAGAAAAATTCAATGTAAAATATACATCCAAATACATAATTTATCAAGACACAAATAATTTGTACGGTTGGGCTATGTCCCAAAGTATACCATATAAAGATTTTGAGTGGGTTAATAACTCAATAAATGTTTTAGAAATAGTTGATAATTCAGATGTTGGTTATATATTAGAAGTAGATTTAGACTACCCAGAGAAGCTTCACGACCTCCACAATGATTTACCTTTTTGCCCTGAAAATAGTATTCCTCCGACAGGAAAAGCAAGAAAATTGTTAACCAATTTAAATAACAAGGGCTAATATGTAGAAATCTCAAACAATGCCTTGAAAACGGGTTAGTTTTAAAAAAAATACACAGAGCTTTGAAATTTAAACAGGGTGATTGGTTGAAGAAATATATTGATTTAAATACTGAATATAGAAAAATTGCTAAAAATACCTTTGAAAAAAACTTTTTTAGATTAATGAATAATTCCGTGTTTGGTAAAAGAATGGAAAATGTTGATAATAGAAGAATAATTAAAATAGCTAATTCATGGGAAAACAAAGGAAGACATTTAGGAGCTAAAGCTCTAATAGAAAAACTTAATTTTAATACTGCCTCAGTTTTTGAGTCTAATCTAGTGGCTGTAGAGTTACAAAAAACTATAATACATTATAACAAATCGATTTATATAGGATTCACAATTTTAGACCAATCTAAAATTTTAATGTATAATTTTCACCAAAGTTTCAAAATAATTTAACCCTTAAATATCTGACTCATGGCGCAGTAGTTAAGTCGCCAACCTTTCAATCGAAGGGTCTTGGGTTAAGGTCCTAAATAAAAAAATATGTAGTACTTTTATATCGTAATAATGTATATCGTATAATTAATAGTAGTAATAATAACATTAATAATATTAATAATAATAATAATAGTAATAATAATAATAATTATAATAATAGTAATAATATTATTAGCTGCTACAGTGGGGTTATCTTTGGTTATATCATGCAAGTAAGGTGTTATATACACTGCACTTTGTAATCCACTGATGGCGCTGACTCTGTAGTAAAATAATAACAATAATAACAATAAAAATAATAATATTAATAATAATAATAGTAATAATAATAATAATAATAATAATAAAAGTAATAGTAATAATAACAATAATTATAATAATAATAATAATAATAGTAATAATAATAATAGCTACTACAGTGGAGCTATCTTTGGTTATATCATGCAAGTAAGGTGTTATATACTGCTGCACGTTGTAATCCACTGATGGCGCTGACTCTGTAGTAAAATAATAATAATAATATTAATAAGAATACAAATACCAATAATAGTAACCGCAACCTACAGTGACAGTGGGGGTTGCCTTCAATAATTATATCATGTAGTTACTATATACTACTACTACTTGTTGTAACTGTTGTGACGGTTGTAACCAATGTTACCGTATCCATTTCCTATCCTTTCTTATCCCTACTCCCTAGCCAATAATCTGCGTTCGCAGGTAAGGGTTTCATCCCATTATATTGGCTAAAGGGGGAGGTGCGTTTAGTCAGTAAGAATCTGACACTACTTCAAAATTTTCTTCAGACTTTAGAAAATGAAAGTATTAAAAAAGCAAAATGGGTTATAAAATATGTTGTTAGTCACTTAAATATAGAGGATTACAAAAGTTCTTTATTTCATGATTTGATTATATATAGAAATATGAAGGTTTTTTAGATCGAAATTACATACCATTTATACGCAAAATCTTAACAAAATAGCTTTAAGTAGTTCAGATGAAAAAAGATATATATTGAATGATAATGTAAATACTTATGCTTAGGGACACTATACTTTAAAGGAAATGTAATGTAGGTAATATTTTTTTTTAATGTGTTTGATATCACACTTAAGATTGTAAAATTATTTATATATGTAATTATTCCTAACTACCTATGTATATATTAATTTCTATGAAAATAAACTCTATATAATAAAGTTTTGATAAACAGAAAATATACACTTTTTTATGTTTTTATTTATTTTTTTTATATTTGAACATAAAATTAAAATGCTTTCAAGTTCAAGTTGATCTTAAAACAACAATCTACTATTATAAATATAAACAAGCTTATTTATTTATTTTTTTAATTTTCCAGAAAAATATTAAATTAAGTTTAAACCAAGCTTTCAAAACTTTTAATATTTAATTTCTTTTAAAAAATGTTTAAGTATAAACTCATATTTTGACAGGAAACTTAACAGGAAACTTAGTTTACACTAGCTCAAGCTTGTTATTTATAAGTTTAAAAACTTTTTCAGTCAAGTTCACAATCAAATAAAAAGTCTCCATGACTTTCAACTTTAAAATTACAGTTGAACTTAATTTTCAAATGTAACGAACGAGCTTTATAAGCTTTAGAGCTTTTTATCCAGAATCCCCATATCTATACTACTCACTGTTCTAATCTTTTAATAGATAACCAACATGGTTTTGTAAAATAAAAATCTACTGTGACAAACCTAGTTGAAACAACGTCCCTCCTCCTCAATAAAATAGAAGAAGGCTTTCAAACAGATGTTGTTTATACTGATTTTAGTAAAGCATTTGATCTATTGCCACATAGTATTATATTACTAAAACTAAAAAAATATGGCTTCCCAGAGTTTTTTCTTAAGTGGATATATTCTTATTTGTGTGATCGCTTCTATAGTGTTATATTCAAAAATGTGATTTCAGAACCATTCGTCGCGCAAGGTAGCCACCATCCGGTGTTCCACAAGGTAGCCACCTTGGTCCTTTACTTTTTATCTGTAAATTATGTTACTTCTATCATTTCTAATTGTGAGCTTCAAGTTTACGCTGATGATATGAAAATCTTTAAAGAGATTACATCCAATAAGGACGCCGTCCTTATGCAGAATGACCTTCAAAATTTTAACAATTAGTGCGTTATTGCAAATTGCAAGAGCGAAGACATTGAAGATTTCTAATATTAATTTTACTAGAAATTAAAGTAGATTTAACATAACCCTTGACAATCTCTGTAATGAAAATAACATCAGAAACCTCACGTATAAAACTTAAAGTACACAAATCAATTAACTTTAGCCTTTGTTCATATGGTGGCAAAATAATAGGATTTGACCATGACAATTGGCGTAAGGCAAATCTAAGAAAGTTTTTCTGTACTGCCTGGATCCTATCAATGTGTACCATATAAAATGGAGACCAAACCTGACTAGCATTTCCAGGTTCGGTCTTACAAGACAAGTGTACAACGATTTAAGAACAATGCACATTTACTAAAAGCAGCTAAAAGTTTGGGTTTTTTGTATCGCTGAAAAACTTACTTTTCCGCATCTGCTCTTCACAATTTCTATAAAACGTGCATTAGGCCGAAAATAGAGTATAATGCACACATTTGGGCTGCAGGCCCTCAAACAGCGCTGGGTTATTTAGATAATGTGTCTCACTCCACTCAGTCATCGTCGCACAGTTGGGTCACTGACCTTGCGTTATAGATATCTCGTATGGATTAACACCTGTTTCAAAGAAATAAAACAGTTCATGCCTCCACTCAAAGTTTTTCAACAAGAAACAAGGAGGGTAACAGAAGCTCATCCCTACCATGTAGAGCTATCAAGATGGCGAAATACAGCTTATGGAAATTTGTTTGTCATACGCACGTCCCGTTTGTAGAACCATATGCCATCGCATGTATTCCCTAAAGTTGGTAATTCATGTATGTACGAATTACTTAAGTTTAAGAACATTAACATCTTTAAAATATCCCTCCAAATTTTCCTACATATCCCCCATAATCCAAATTCCCTTATTCCATTTTCCCCAATTATCCTTCCTACATCTCTATCCCCAAAACCAAACTGTAAATTTGTATTAAAGCTTCCATCCGAAAAGTTGGTTTTAAAAGGGGGGTGGTTTTGGTTGGTTAGAGTCCAACACTACCCTGAGGAAGTACGTGCAGTTCTCTTCGTGACTTTCGAGTTTTCCCTCGTAACAAAAAAAAAAAAAACACATGCGCTAATATTTTACAGTTACCTCTCATATTAAATAAATTACAAGTTAAATTTATTCTTTGAATAATTTATTTTTTGAACAAATATTTAAAGAGAAATCTGATCATTGATTACATTTCAATTAACGATAACAGTGAGCATGCTAAATAAAATAAAGTAATTGAGTAAGGAGATAAGATACTACTCCCCTTCTAAGACAAAACGTCCTCGGTTAGTGTGATTTCTCGTATGGCATTAATTGTTGTAATGAAAGTAACAGCGACTATTATTATGATAATTGTAGTGAATCCCAACGTTATAAAACTCGTGTTTACAAATTTCTTTTACTAGCGGAACTTTTAACAAAATGATTAATTTGGTTAATGAAACTGTCATTTTTACTTTTGACAATCTTACATCGAAAATTAATATTGAAAAATTTTTATCAGTTGTTTTATTTATTTCAAAAAATTTATTTTATTTATTACATCGGAAATTCATATTGAAGGATTTTAATCAGTTCTTTATTTATTTCAAAAATATTCCAAATTAATTGAGTTGTAATATTCAGTTGTGAAAATGCAATCCCGTTATAATATTAATTAGGTCTAAATCTATTATTCTATTTGAGATCATGGCTAAAATTAAAATGACGTTATTATTAGAATTTTCTTCTATTATGTTTGTAAATTATTGGAAAATGGGTTGAGATTGTATTTGTGGATGATTCCATCATCAGTTTAACAGTCGAATCTAAATTATCTAAAATTTGAAACTTTTTATAGTTATTTTTAATTTTACTTGCTAATCTGTTTTTGGTCTTTAGTAAAGCCTTTTTTCCAAATGTTTTTTCTATCTTATTTCAATTATAATACGAGTATTGTAGGTTTTTACTTTAGGCTATTGTTAATTGATTCAAAACTTCGGATTGGAGTTTTCTCTGATTGGTTTTTTAAATATCACTTGGTCTGTAGCGAGTAAGAGAAGCAATTGAGGTGTTGTATTTCTGACTACTGGTATGTAAGAGTATTTGAGTACTGCTACTTCTGAGTACTTGTGTAAGGTCTATTGTTATACTGTGATTTTTATTACACTTTGCCATTTCTATAAGAGTTGAGTTAAATCTTTCCACTTGTCCGTTACTTGAATCTCGTAAGGATACTAAGGGCTTATCGTTTGCCCAAGTATCACGAGATAGTGCTAAAAATCGAACTAATACATTAGGGGAAAATAATACAAAACAAAGTAACACGACAATGCAAAAATTAACTGATAATGCAAATGATGCATAATATGTTAAATACAATGAACCAAATCTTAAGAATATTAAATAAACTAGAATACATATATAGTAATAGTTATAAATATACACCAATAAACAGTATAAACAATGGTCGAAAACAAATTTAATATTGCTGCGTGGAACGCAAATGGCGTACTTAATAAAACGCCTGCACTAGAATTATTTTTAAAAGTTCAAAAAGTTTTAAAAGTTTAAAAGTCCAGTTTTTCCTTTCAAACTTTAAACACGTACTTGTGGTTCTTAATTTAATTTAATTTCTTGTTTTTTTTTAAACTTTCGATTTTAACCTAAGTGCGATTTAATTAATTTATTAAATACATTATTATACAAAGTAAATTTAAGTTTACCAAATTGATAAAAAAAAAAATAAAAAGGTGTAATTTTGATCTCATAAAATACTTTTTAATTTTTATTGCATTTCGTTCTTGAACTTGAATTTTATTTGAATTGCAATTATATGAACTTGAATTATTTTTAAATTTTAATTTAATTTGCGTTGACTGTGCACTTTTTCTTTTTAACTTATTCTACTTTAAGAATTACAAATAATAAATAAAAACTCTTTGTGTAAAATGGAATTTAAATGCAATTTAGAAAATTGTTATATTAATGATAATAAATCTAAATTTGTTATTTGTAAAGAGTTCTGCAAAAGGAAGCTGCATGGAGTGTGTATGGGTTTAAGTAGAGATTGGTATTATCCAACTCTAGACTCATATTTTATTTGTGACGATTGCCAAAATTACGAAGGTTTGTTGAGAAGTATGTTTGATAACATACATAATTTATTCACAAATCTGGATAATGCGAAATCTGGTTTGGTTTCTAAAACTAACCAAACTATAGACTCTAATACAAACGTATTTCATGATATGGCAAAATCTTTTGATACATTTTGTAACAAGTTTTCTAGTCACAAAAATGAGCACGATATTTTAAATGCGATTGATTCGGTTAAAAATGAAGTGTTAACAGCCCTTCCGAATCAATGTAACCGACTGGCGCGTAACAAATTAAATAAAAATAATTATTCCTCGTCAACATCTAAACATGATATGATTAAACTGTACTTTTGATGAACGTAGGATGCGTCAATTTATAAAACGTGAATTTAACAACTTATCAGTTTCCTGTCTCCTGTCTAGTCACACCAAAGTGCATCAAATTTAATAAATTAAAATATCATTGTTTTTTACTTTCTGGTCCAGATCGCAGCATTCAAACACTTAATTTCTCAAGCAATAAAAATATATGGAAGAAAATTGGTGCAACTATTAATATTAGCAAGCCCCGAAAAGAAAATGTAAAATATTCATCAAAAAGAAGAGAATCCTCTAATAAAGTAAGTAACACTTCTCAAGACATGAGTATAAATTTTACTAAACCTAATAACATTCGTAATAAAAATTCTTCTAAAACTAAAAAGGTTCCCATAAATTTAAAACAGTCTATTACTAACCCTATTCCTTCAGCTACACCTAAAACTAATATTAAAAGTTTACTTGATTTACATTTCCCCGCTGAAACAATTCCACCTATTAAAACTTCTAATCATTTTTCTTTAAGAAATTCTACTAACTCTTTTAATAATCCCAAATCCTTTACTAATAAACATCATAGTGACTCATTCTTAAACAATAAGCTCTCCAAATTTAAAAAAACTATTTCAAATAAATATTATAATTTTATTTATGGAGAAACAATTAATTCCCGTGATCCGCCCACTTCATTAAATTCATCACCAATTTCTTCCGGAACTCATTCTTCTGCTCTACAACCTAAATCGAATTCGAAGTCCTCCCCAGCCAGTGCAGTTTTAAAAAATATAAATTCATCTACAACGACTGCTATTTCAGCAGTAGCTAACCCTAGTATTTCTACTCCAAACCCACCAATTTTCGATCCTCTTTTACCACTTGTAGTTAAGTTAACTCAAAAATCTATTCAAAATAATAATGATAGTAGATATGTTTTGGCTAGATTAAGGGATACTAAGATTTTTGAAAATATAAGGCTGTATTTAGCTTACTTACATGATAAATCTAATGACGTTTGTATAGGCGGTAAAACGAACACTTCGTTAAAAGTAGCAATCCAACAAGAGGGTCTTCCGACGGATGTAAATGAACTCCGTAATATTTTTGTAAGATACCATCAAACATTTGATATTTCTCCACAGAGTGCTCTAACTGATCTTGAATCTTATGCTTCCCACATTTCTTCTAATAGAATCGATTATCTGCAAAGACAACCATATCAACAAGAGACAACCATATCAAGTACTTTTGCCCCCATACAAATGGGTAGAAATTTAGTTAATATCAACTCATCTCAATCTATCCTCTTTAATTGCACTCCTTCTAAATTTTCCATTTATTATCAAAATGTTAGAGGACTTCGCACTAAAACTAAAATGGTTTTTTCCAATTGTTCTCTGCTAGACTTTGATATTTTTATTTTAACTGAAACTTGGCTTAATTCTTCTATTAATAATTTAGAAATTTTCCCGGTATTATATACTGTTTACAGAAAAGATAGATATGGATCAATCTTGTCTGGAAATCTTAGAAAAGGTGGAGGTGTTCTGATAGCTATTAAAAATACATTTAATTCATACGAAATAATAATTCCCCCAGGTGATGCTCACGATATAATAGAAATTGTTGCTATAAAAATTCAATTGCAATCAGCTAATCTTTTCATTGTCACTTGGTATATTCCTCCTGCTTCTAATATTGATCTTTTTATTAAGTATATGATATTATTGAGTCAATAATTGGTGATCTTAAGAACAACGATGATATAATTCTTTGTGGGGATTTCATCCTTCCAAACATTAACTGGGTAGAGCATGATGAAGAAGCCAATCTTTTTCCTTTAGAATTAGTGAATAATACAGAATGTCTTTTAATTGATGCATTTAATTCGTTTAATCTTCAACAGATATCATCAATTTGTAATCATCAAGGTAATCAATTAGATCTTATATTCACTACTAACTGGAATAATATTTGTTTTTTTAATTGTCCTTTGGAACTTGTAAAAATTGATGTTTATCATCCTCCTATTTGTTTTTCTTTTAGCTCTTTTTTACTTCCAAATATTGAATCAGCACTTTCTTATCGTTACAATTTTCTCAAAGCTAACTACGATGGTATTAATTATATATTAAGCACCTATTATTTTGAGTTTTTAAATACCGTCGATATTAATATTTTAGTAAATAATTTTTATTCAACCATTTTTTCTATTATTTCACAATTTGTACCGTTAGTTATTGACAGAAGTAATAATTCTAGTCCGCCTTGGTTCACTAAAAATCTTAAAAAAATAAAAAATAAAAAAAATAAAGCCTGGCGGAAATTTATTAAGATTAATGATAGTTACGACTTTAACGCTTTTATCGTGTTATTTAATGAATTTAAACTATTGTCCGATAACCTTTATTCAATTTATCTGCAGAGTATGTCTTTAAATATCAAATCTAATACAAAATTGTTTTGGAATTTTGTGAACTCTAAAAGAAAATGTGATCAATATCCCACTTTTATGAATTATAATAATAATAGTAGCTGTGATTCCTCAATTATTTCCGAATGGTTTCGTGACTTTTTTTCAGCAAGCTATTCCCCATCGTTCTTTTTTCCTATTTTTTCCTATTTCAATAATTTTCCTAAAACAACGCTTAGAAATATTACTATTGATCCTAATTTGGTACTATGTTACTTGAATAAATTGGATGATAATTCTAGTCCCGGAACTGATGGTATTCCCAATTTATTTTTAAAAAATTGTTCTATGTTTTTGGCAGACCCCCTATCTAAGATATTTAATCTTTCTTTATCTTCGGGAATCTTCCCATCACTTTGGAAAATGGCTCTTATTAAGCCTGTCCATAAAAAAAATCTCAAAAATGACGTTATCAATTATCGCCCGATCGCAAAATTATCTTCTATTCCTAAAATTTTTGAATTAATAGTATTCGATTCTATATATGATCATTGCACTAGCCTTTTATCACCCAATCAACATGGCTTTGTAAAAAGTAAATCTACAGTCACCAATCTTGTGGAATCCACAACTACATTTCTGAAACATATGGAGGATGGTTTTCAAACGGATGTAATTTACACCGACTTTAGTAAAGCATTCGATTTACTTTCTCATAGTATTATTATGGTTATGGTAGTATTATATTAGGTTTCCACAATATTTTATTAATTGGATCTATTCTTATCTTTCTGATCGTAGCTACCGTGTTTCTTTTAGATCTTCAATTTCTTCTCTATTTAAAGCTCCTACAGGTGTTCCTCAAGGTAGCCACCTTGGACCCCTTTTGTTTATTATTACAATCAACGATGTCACTTCCGTAATTCAACATTGTGATATTAGAATTTATGCTGATGATATGAAGATTTTCAAGAAAATTACTTCCTTCGACGATTCGAAAGCATTACAAGCTGACGTTAATTGTTTTTATAATTGGTGTAATATCAACAATCTTCAACTAAATATTACTAAATGTGCTCATATTACTTTTACTCGCCGTTCTAATCCAATTTCATATAATTATTGCTTTAACCTTCAAACTATCCCTAAAGTTAATTCTATAAAAGACTTGGGTGTATTTTTTGATAGTAAACTTTCTTTTCATACTCATTATACATATATTTTAAACAAATCCAACTCTATGCTCGGTTTTATTAAACGATGGGCTAGAGAGTTTGATGATCCTTATGTTTTTAAATCTCTTTACACTTGCTTAGTTCGTCCCAATTTAGAATATGCCAGCCAGGTGTGGAGTCCATTTTATAAAACCCATATATTCAGAATGGAATCTGTTCAAAAAAAATTTCTTAAATTTGCCCTACGTCATCTCCTTTGGGAAGATCCTTATAATCAACCTCCATATGAACATAGACTAAACCTTTTACATATGTGTACGTTTGAAAAACGTCGTAACGTCGCAGACATATTATTCTTGACAGAATTGGTAAAAGGTAATATTTTATCTGCACAATTATTAGCCAACATTACCTTTTGTACTAATACTAGGCTAAGATCGGTTAACCTCTTTAATTTGAAGTTTCACCGCACTAATTATGGTAAGTATGAACCACTTAATAGAATGATCTCTCTCTGTAACTTACACAAATCCCATATTAACTTTCAACTAACCAAAGAATCTTTAAAAAGAGATTTATATTCATGTCATTGAAACTGTATTATCGAGATATATTTTTATTGTTTATATCAATCGATGGTTAATTTTGATTTGTAATTTTATGCAGTTTGTTAATAATAACTATGATTTTAATGTCATACGTATTATTTAATTAAAAATTATTGTTTTTTGTAATAAATTTTTATCTTTAACTTGTTCTTTTTTTTCCTTTTAAATTTTATTTTTAATTAAATTATAAATTTAATTATAATGTAGTATTTACGAGTATTAATTATTACATTAAATGTCATAAAATATTTTGTAAAATTTTTATTTTATATAATTATTGTTTAAATTTAATAATTTTTTTGTAATTGAATTATATTATAACTAGATTGTGTTAAGCTTGAACTAAATAAATAAATAAATAAAATATCTACGTGTGTCAGAAATTAAATCAGAAACTATCAAAAATTAACTGAAAATAACATTGTAATGTGAGTGATGCAAAATATCTTAAATATAATGGATGAAATCTCGATAAGATTAAATAGTAAGAAAACATATATAGCAATAGTTATAAATATACACCAAAAAGAAATGATAAACAATGGTCGAAAAGAA
This sequence comes from Poecilobothrus nobilitatus, assembly GCA_947095535.1. Taxonomy (NCBI): domain Eukaryota; kingdom Metazoa; phylum Arthropoda; class Insecta; order Diptera; family Dolichopodidae; genus Poecilobothrus; species Poecilobothrus nobilitatus. Next base: position 152,515,361 of record OX352774.1, on the reverse strand, counting down.
ATTTAATATTGCTACGTGAAACGCAAATGGCATTCTTAATAAAACACCTCCACTAGATTTTTTTTTAAAAGCTCAAAATATCGACGTCTCTCTACTATCAGAAACTCATATTACAAGTTAGTCATAGTTCATCAGAGTAGATGGCAACAAACACGTGATCCAGCTGATAAAGCGCTTTGAAATAGATTAATTCAAATTCTAAAATGAAAAACTTAGGAAATAAAGAGTAATAATTATAAAAATTATGTAGAAAATTTATGAGCTAAAAAGAAAAAACTTATTCTTTGTTGAAAGCAGCAAAGTGTCTAAAAAACCTATCTTGCAAGTTCCACCAATCAAGAACAAAGATGGTAAATGGGCAAGAAACAATCAGGAAGAGGCCAAAGCATTCGCAGATCATCTGGAAGAAATCTTTCGGCCGAATGAAATAGACTCTACATTGAAAATGTCGTTAGACAGAAAGAGAATATCAAAAAAGTACCCGGTTTTGATTTAATAACGGTGAATTCTTCCGCCAACAACTCCGAAAAAAGGACGAATAATGCTAATATACACAATGAATGCCTTATTAAGATTAATTTATGTACCTAATATTTGGAAGGTGGCAGAAATAATTATAAGCCTGGAAAGCCTCCAAACGAATCAAAATCTTATAAACCAATTTCTCTCTTACTGATAGTGTCAAAGCTTTTTGAGAAATTATTATTGGAAAGAATGAAACCGTTAATAGAAAGTAAGAATATAATTCCAAACTATCAGTTTGGAATTAGAGAAAAACATTCCACTATTGATCAAGTGCATAATTTTACAGATATAGCTCTAGAAGAAAAGCAAATTTGCAGGCATTCAATAAAGCAAATTTGCAAATCAATAAAGCAAATTTACAAATCAATCAGGCATTCGATAAAGTTTGGCATGAAGGCTTAATTTATAAACTAAGAAAAATACTAAATTTTTAATTGAAAAGACAGATAGTTTGTTGGATTATTAAAAGAATAAATACACAATAAAGGGTTTAAACGACGCGTAAAAGTAATAAAAGCACATTTGTTAATATGGAAACAACTTAAATTTTTTAGCTATGAATGCTAATGAATCATCTAACGATTTAATTTGTTTTTACATTTTCATATCATCAGTATAAATTTTAATCTGACTATTTAAAATTAAAGATGTGATGTCATTAATCGAAATAATGAACAATAGAGGACCAAGATACTTTGAGGAACACCAGTAATCGATAACTTAAAAATAATGATATTATGAGGAGGAACATCGAAAACTTTACTAAAGTCAGTGTAAATTACATATGTTTGAAAACCATCCTCCATATTTTTGAGAAAAGTTAATGTTGACTCAACAAGATTGGTAACAATGGATCTATTTTTCGTAAAGCCGTGTTGATTTGGCGACAAGAATTCTTGGATTGATCATAAATAGAATCAAAAACAATTAGTTCAAAGAGCTTATAATTAGTTAGCGATAACTAGTTACGTCATTTATTTTACCTTTTTTATGAGTAGGTATAATAAGAGTAGACTTCTAAATTAAAGGGAAGACTCCACAAGCTAATGAAATATTAAATAAAGTCGTAAGCGGGTTTGCTAAACATGCAATTAGGAATACCATCACTTTCAGGACTAGGATTATCGTTAATTTTATTTAAATAATTGAAAATCAAATTACAATCTATATTAATACTAGTAAGTGTACTTTTCGGAAAATTATCAGGATGATGGACATTTGTTTCGTTTACAAAAATAACTGAAACAGCGTAGCTAAAGGGAAAAAAATTGCGAAATAATTCAGAAATAACTTTAGAATCGTTGCGGACAGTATTCTTATATTTAAAGAAAGCAGGGTATTGATCACTCTTTCTCTTAGAATTCACAAATTTCCAAAAGAGTTTCGCGTTGGCTTTGATATTTGAGGACGTATTAAAAACATAATTTGCGTAAAGCTTATCAGCCATTAATTTGAATTCATTAAAGATTGAAAGATCAAAAAATTATTATAATCATGGTTCAAATTACTTTTGACAAGTTTACGTCAAGTTATATTATTTTTTAAAGCAGGTTTGCAGCTTTTTTCAGAATATTTATATATAACAATATGTGATATTCTGAATTACATCCAAGATTTTGTCCTAGTAGATTTTGGAAAAAAGATTTTGTTTTAAAAGATTTTCGAAAGCAAGATTTTGAATGCAAGATTTTGTCGCATTAGATTTTGACGTAAAAGATAATGTAGCAAACCCAAATATTAGTTTTGGTACGCAGGCCTGTACATTTTGATAAAAAATAGACAATTGGGAATAGGCAGTACAAGAGTTACATAAAGTATGTTGATATGAATTGGTGTTAACAAGATTTTCTATTACTTGGGGGGAGACGAAAGTACTCATAATGATTTTCTTTTACCCTTTGAAGATTGAAAATTCTGTTAGAAGAAATGTGGGAGGCATATGATTCAAGTTCCGTTAAGGCATTATCCGGTGAAATATTAAACGTTTTATGATATTTTTATAAATTTACAAACATTTCTTTATTATAAACTTTTTACGTAATTCATTACAGTAGGTAATCCTGCACTTGGGGATGGGAAAAAATCATGCCATATCGCACCGAAGACCACGCTCACTGACCTATATTTTGATTGATGGGTTTAATGTAGGTTATTCTTGGTTAGTAGGTCGAAAACTTGTTTTGTTTGTTTTGGTTTAGGTTATAAGCATGGGTTGTTAACTTATAAGTTGCAAGTGGTTGTATAGTAAGAAATGAAGTTTGTTGGTACTGTAGAAGTTGTTAGGCAAGATTAATGAACTGAACAAGTTTAGGTTATAAGCATGGGTTGTTAACTTATAAGTTGCAAGTGGTTGTATAGTAGGAAATGAAGGTTGTTGGTACTGTAGAAGTTGTTAGGCAAGGTTAATGAACTGAACAAGTTTAGGATATTTAGGTTTGTCAATCAATTCATTGATACTTTGTAATAGGATATCATACAAATAGAAAGATGATTTTTTTCAGGTCAAATCAAGTTTATTTTTTTAAATTGCGCAAAATCGCATGCTTAATAAAATATACCTATATACGTAAAGGAGATATAAAAGGAACGAAAAAAACTTATTTTTATTATTTAATAAGAAAAATATTCATAGGTACCAAGATGTAAATAATAAAAATAAAAACAAAATGTAAACAAGAAGTAGGTACAAAGTGTATTTTTGTTTATTAAAGAAGATCAATAATTGTTGTAAGTTGTTATTATAGTTTTAAAACTGCAAAATAAAAAAATAAAAATAAGAAAAATATGTTACCTATTTTAGGATATGAGTTCTTTCACTATATTCTATATTTTATTCTAAGTACATATGAGCTTAAAAAATAATTTTGCATTCTTCTAATTTCTGTTTACCTGGTGTAAAATAAATTATTAAAACTAGTTGGACTTTTTTAAACGATGTTAAAATTTATGAATGCAGTAAAAAAGTAAAAATAAAAACAAAAGAAAGTAAAAAATTATATAATTATTGGTGCATTTGTTATGTAGGATTTCTTTTTTCTGTTCTAGAAGAAGATTGAGAAAATAACCTGAAATCTTCGATTTTACTTTGTTTTGTTATTATTACGGTCCATTTTATTATATCCATACGGTAAAGAATTTATTATTTTAATTTTAAAATTTTATTATATCCATACGGTAAAGAACTACCATCTTCATTAAATTTTCGTTTTTCCGATTTTGGTTGATATTTTTTTATTTCAGGAATCGTAAGTACATCGTGATTTTTATTTCGACGAATATTTTCTGAAATGACGTATGTGTCTGTTCTATTCAATGAATTTAAAACTGCTTCCTTTATGCTATTAAAAATAATTTTTAGTGAAGCTTCATAACTAAGAGAGAATCCTTTAACTTTACAAACAATTTTTTCGGTATTATGTTTTGTACAGTAAATTTTGTAAGCGTAGTTCTTAGGACCACCACTTACAAATTCTGTAATATAACTCCCTATATCATAACACTCTAACTTATCTGTTATGTCTCCTATAAATTCCCCTGTTTGTCGTTCATATTCTCCTTCTCGACTAATATACAACACCGAATCGGTGTCATAATATAATACTCTACTATCTAGCTTCTCTAGATAACTGTAAAGTTGAAGACGAGCCTGTTTTGTTGTATAAGCAGCGATACTTACGTTGACAGTAGATAAAGAAGTTGCTGCTTCTTTTTTATACTTCCAGCTAGCCACTATGTTTTCTTCATTTACTGAAAATATGTGACATACTTCTACAGAGGGGTTTGTTATTAACTCGTAAAGTTTAAAAGGTTGATTTATAATGGTGGTTTGTTGTTGATTTTCCTTTTGCCCAAATTTTCCCTAAAATGAGTTTAAAATAATCTTAGCAAAAGATCTTAAACCAGGATTATTAACTACTTTATCGTATTCTAATTTAATTTTTTCCTTTTCAAAAAAACTATCAATATATTCTTCCTTTTCTTTTTGAGTTTGATATTTTATTGGCCACCTAGAAGCTTCTTGTTTAATCTTTATAAATTTATTCATCATTTTAGTGAATAAACCATCAATACCATTGCAATTGTCATATTTTACTGTTTCGTATTCCCAAACTTCATAAATATTTAAAAGTTTATACCCTTTTTCAATTGCTTTTTTAATTTCATCAATTACCCAAGTTCCTACTAATGCTCTTTCATTGTCTGTATGTTCACAGTATTTTCCTTGATATTTTTGTTCACTACAAGTGTTACATAGTGAGAACATCAATTTATTATTTTGTTTGACAGATAACACGGGGTGTAATAGATTTGTTGGTGGTAAGATTTTACATTTAATAATACCGTCAATAGTCATTCTGTTTAACTTAGAGCAAGTATCTTCTCCAACATAAATTAGGATGGTATCTTAGGATGGTTTATGGGAAATTTTCCTCCTTTGCAAACATATGGGTATAAGGAACATACATCTATGTATTTAATTTTTTCTCCTTGTTTACATTTATAATATGTGTAAGTATTTCCCGTTCTTCCGCCATAAAATGCATCACGAGGATTTAAAGGAACTAAATTAATTAATGAATGATTTTCTAAATATCTCATATTTTCATTCTATCTCATTAGCTCCCGGAATTCACATTCCCACATCTCAATAACTTTATATCCACATGATTTTATAAACTCTGATCTCATTAATGTTTTTTCATATCGTAGATTCAAAGTATCGCCAGAGTTATCATGTAATGTTATATCCCTCTAGTTTGTTAAACATTTTGGATGTCCATGATAATAGCAACCGTAAAATTTAAATATTTCTTTAGTCTCTTCGCAAAATTCATCGACTTTAACATTTCCGATTTGTTTTTCTTTTCCATTAAATGCACATTTCAAATCAATTTTTCTCAAATCTTTTTCCCAAATAAGCCATTGCCAGCCCTCCTTTTCTTGGTATAATCACTATAGTATTCGATTTGAGAAAGTTTCTTCTATATACAAGATTACAGGCTGAAGCTATTGTTGTTACTTCTACAAATGGTTCCACATTACATTCTTCTATAAAAAAAATTTCTGAAAACCAGACATGCTCTAGTTAGAATTTCAACATCATTTATACAGTATTCTAAAATATCTTTCTCCATATTAAATTCTGAGTTTCTATTTTGTTCATACCACATTAAAAATTCATTACGCTCATCTGCTTTCATTGTATTAGAGTTATAGTATTTAATTGTTGGAAGTGGGCCAATGTAATTTTCATTTTCCAATTTATTAAATAGATGCGGAAAATAACCCTTTTTTATATTGATTGATAAATTAAAAGCTTTTGGTAATTTTGCCAAGGCCATAGGAAAGTAATTCATAGAATCTATAAATTTAATAATATCAATTATCATAACAATAATTTTTGTACCTCGCATAATTAACTTTGGTTCAAGTACAGTTTTATTGAGTATATAATTCAGAATAAATTGATGGTCAAACGCCTGACCATTATGACCAATTATGACAATCTTTTTGAATTCCTTTTTTAATTTTAAAATAAATTCCATGAAATCCTCTATCACATTTTTCGTTTTAAAAATTCTCTCTCTTAATTTACATTTTCCACAGAAGTATAGAGAATCAATGTTAATACATTTAAAGCATCTTAGTTGAGCCACACATAAACTTGGAACATGTTCTTTTATTTTTGTAGAGCTAATTTCTTCTTGTCTTGTTTCTAAATCATAAAATACGTAAATGCAATTTTCAAAATTTACTTTTGTTTTGTCTTGCTGAATGAAGCATTTATGGTTTTCAGGAACATGATTATCGCAAATCTTACAAAAATATTCTCCACATATATGGTTGGTTGGTTGGTGTGAGTGGCTGGCCACCTCCGCTCCTGGCAGTGACCCCAATTAGCGCGTTAGCACCGTTTTGCTACCACTTTCGTGACCACAAGGCTTATAATAGGGCTATATTAGTTTAATTTTAGATCCATTTCGTTGCGTTAAGAAACCTTACCATTTCTGCAGGTTGCTTAACCGCTAGATCACTAAGATCGTTAAATTGATGGCTACCCAGAATTGCTATTCTGGCCCTTGCCAGAGCTGGGCACTTACAGGTGAAGTGTGTAATGGATTCTTTCTCATTTTGTTCACCACAGCTGCGGCATGATGAATTGAATGGGATAGTGGCCAGTGGTCCGTCAACACACTTATTGTTCTTGCTATGTTCCGTCGGGATAGCTTCAATAGATTTTCGGTTCTTTTTTTTATCATACGATGGCCAAACTTTCCTGGCCGTACAACATGTGGTTAGTTCGTTCCACCTTGTATTTGCTAAGAACAAAAAGTGGAGGAAGATATCTCTCTTAACGCTGTTTAGCAGGGGCTCTACCTGTTCCGCCAGTGCACATTTAGGCTGAAACCCCTCCTTGCTAACTCATCAGCATGTTCATTTCCTGCGATGTTCCTATGTCCCGGAAGCCACAGTAATGTAACATTGAATTGATTACTTACATTCTTCAGCTCGTCAAAGCATTTTCTGACGAGCTTAGATGTTATTATTGCAGAGTTGAGAGCCGCAATTGCTGCTTGGCTGTCCGTAACTATTGCAGTGCTTCCTCCCAGAGAAGAATTGTTCCCTAGTATTTGGCATGCTTTCAAGATTCCTAGCATTTCAGCTAGAAATACACTCGCTTTATCTGGCAGACGGAAAGCATGTTCTATTTTTAGTGATTCTGAATAGACACCCGCACTAACACCACACTCCATCTTTGAACCATCAGTGAAAAGTGCGGTGTCAATTTCTCCCAAGGGGTTTTTCTGTTTCCATTCCCTTATTGATGGAAACTTGGATTTAAAGTTCTTGGTAATTTCCAAACTTGGCATTACGTAGTCTGTGGAATCTGGCAGATCATAATATATCGAGCTTAGAATACTGCTGTGTCCATAGGGTTTTGCACGCCAGTATCCATTCTCTCGAAGTCTGATTGCACTACAATAGGCTAGAAATTTAATATGAAGGTCAGCCGGGAGAAGGTATAGAAGTGCATCCAGTGCATTACTTGGCGTTGACCTTAACGCACCCGTAATACTTACACATGCATCCCTCTGTACTCTACCAAGCTTGGTTCGAATATACTCCTTCTCCAGCGCTGGCCACCACACTAGTGACCCGTAGGTAAGGATGGGGCGTACTATAGCTGTGTACATCCATAAAGCCATTCTTGGCTTTAATCCCCATTTTTACATAACATTTTCCTACAAGAATACAGGGCTACATAGGCCCTTTTGGCTCTTTCTTCGGTATTAGCTTTCCATTTCAATTTTGGGTCAAGTACCACTCCTAGGTATTTAACATTCGAGGCTAGATTCAGATACACACCATCCAATTTTGGCTTAGTGTATTCCGGAATCCTGGTTCTGGTTGTAAATAGCATTAGTTCTGTTTTACTCGGATTGATACGTAGGCCACAACCATTAGCCCATCCACCAGCCCTGGCTAAAGCTCTTTCCATAATTCCACTGATTATATCAAGATACTACCCAGACACTAATACTGCTAGATCATCTGCGTATGCGATGGCTTTGATTCCCTCATCCTGAAGGTCTTTAAGAATTCTGTTCATTACTAAAAGCCACAGTAGTGGTGATAGCACCCCACCCTGGGGTGTACCCCTGCTTACTCTTCTAGTAATCTTATGGTTGCCGAGTTCCGACTGAATCTCTCTTGATTGCAACATATTAATGATCCACTGTCTAAGGGCAATTTCTACCCCTAGATCTTCCAGTGAATCCTGTATAGCCGATACACAAATATTGTTGAAGGCACCTTCTATGTCTAGAAAGGTGGCCAATGTATATTCTTTGTATTGTATCGATTGCTCAACGCTCCGTACTAATTCACTTAGTGCCGTCTCGGTTGACTTGCCTTTACAGTAAGCATGTTGATACTTACATAATGGAGTACTCTCTAGTACTCTTCGAAGTTCTAACTCTAGTGTTCTTTCGAGAGTTTTCAGTAAGAAGGATGATAGACTTATCGGTCTAAAGTCCGTAGCGGTTTCATGACCTCTTTTTCCAACCTTTGGTATAAGACCACCTTCACCCACCTCCATAGCAGAGGAATATGGCCTAGTAACGGGCTACTTTTGAATAGTTTCGCGATTAAGGGAACCACAAGTTCCTTAATTTCTTGAAGCATTTTTGGAAAAATACCATCCAAACCTGCAGCTTTGTATGGGGAAAAATTATCAATTGCCCAGGCAACCTTTCGCTCCGTTATAACTAAGTTAACCCATTCATCAGAGCCTCTTCGGATCTTTGTGTCAACCGCTTGGTTGATCACATGAGTGTCATTTGTCCACCCTGGAAAATGAGTACGCACTAAAAGATCTAGGATTTCAGCGGTTGAGTCAGTCCATGTTCCTTCCACCGTTCTAAGGAAGGATGGATTGGAATGTTCTTTGGATAAGACTCTACTAAATCTAGCTGAGTCCCTAGTTTTCTCTATGGATTCACAATAATCTTTCCATGACCGTGTCTTGGCCAATCGGATTTCTCTCTTATATTTCCTAAGTTGGTCCTTGTAGAGTTGCCATTTATTCTGTTTATGGCAGATGTTATAGGCATCTCTAGTCTCCTTCTTTAGGTTAGTTAAATCCTCGTTCCACCAAACCGGGAATATTTTTTTGCTACGTTTGACAGAACATAACATCTTAAATGAGAACTCCATGGCCTTTGTAAACATGTCAGTCCTCTTTTCTAACTCAATCTTATTTACAATATCTAAGCTAGCTACTACCAAAAGTTGTTTTGCTGCTTTCTTTCTAAACTTTCTCCAGTTAGTAGCTCTAGGATTTCTATAGGGTTGGGGATTTTCAGGCTTATGATTGACATTGAAGAGTATCCAGCTGTGATCCGAAAAAGATCTCTTCTCCGATACTCTCCATTTTTTAACTCCGACTTTAGTAAAGCATTCGATTTACTTTCTCATAGTATTATTTTGGTTATGGTAGTATTATATTAGGTTTCCACAATATTTTATTAATTGGATCTATTCTTATCTTTCTGATCGTAGCTACCGTGTTTCTTTTAGATCTTCAATTTCTTCTCTATTTAAAGCTCCTACAGGTGTTTCTCAAGGTAGCCACCTTGGACCGCTTTTGTTTATTATTGCAATCAACGATGTCACTTCCGTAATTCAACATTGTGATATTAGAATTTATGCTGATGATATGAAGATTTTCAAGAAAATTACTTCCTTCGACGATTCGAAAGCATTACAAGCTGACCTTAATTGTTTTTATAATTGGTGTAATATCAACAATCTTCAACTAAATATTACTAAATGTGCTCATATTACTTTTACTCGCCGTTCTAATCCAATTTCATATAATTATTGCTTTAACCTTCAAACTATCCCTAAAGTTAATTCTATAAAAGACTTGGGTGTATTTTTTGATAGTAAACTTTCTTTTCAGACTCATTATACATATATTTAAAACAAATCCAACTCTATGCTCGGTTTTATTAAACGATGGGCTAGAGAGTTTGATGATCCTTATGTTTTTAAATCTCTTTACACTTGCTTAGTTCGTCCCAATTTAGAATATGCCAGCCAGGTGTGGAGTCCATTTTATAAAACCCATATATTCAGAATGGAATCTGTTCAAAAAAAATTTCTTAAATTTGCCCTACGTCATCTCCTTTGGGAAGATCCTTATAATCAACCTCCATATGAACATAGACTAAACCTTTTACATATGTGTACGTTTGAAAAACGTCGTAACGTCGCAGACATATTATTGTTGACAGAATTGGTAAAAGGTAATATTTTATCTGCACAATTATTAGCCAACATTACCTTTTGTACTAATACTCGGCTAAGATCGGTTAACCTCTTTAATTTGAAGTTTCACCACACTAATTATGATAAGTATGAACCACTTAATAGAATGATGTCTCTCTGTAACTTACACAAATCCCATATTAACTTTCAACTAACCAAAGAATCTTTAAAAAGAGATTTATATTCATGTCATTGAAACTGTATTATCGAGATATATTTTTATTGTTTATATCAATCGATGGTTAATTTTGATTTGTAATTTTATGCAGTTTGTTAATAATAACTATGATTTTAATGTCATACGTATTATTTAATTAAAAATTTTTGGTTTTTGTAATAAATTTTTATCTTTAACTTGTTCTTTTTTTTCCTTTTAAATTTTATTTTTAATTAAATTATAAATTTAATTATAATGTAGTATTTACGAGTATTAATTATTACATTAAATGTCATAAAATATTTTGTAAAATTTTTATTTTATAAAATTATTGTTTAAATTTAATAATTTTTTTGTAATTGAACTATATTATAACTAGCTTGTGTTAAGCTTGAACTAAACAAGTAAATGTAACAGTAAGTCGATGCAACCGACTTATTAATACCCTACACCTGAATAATTCGAATTAAATTAACAATCCATAAGTGTTTTTGGCAGTGCTTGAACTTCTTCCCTTTTCTGTCTTATTCAACTCGAATTTCAAGAACGTAAAAGAGGCATCCGCTTGGGATATTCTTGACACTCACCCCTTGTATAAAATTTTAAGTTTCTATCTTAATTATTTTCGAAGATTGGTAGTCCTTGGGATGTTTGTGTCAGCTACCCGAATTGCCACTCCAATTCATCGAATCCATCTCAGGAACATAAAGAAAACTTGCCAGAACACCATTATATTAAATTTAAATGTTCTACTTTTGTTGGTTTTGGAGATATGCTCGTTGCTCTTGTGCTCGTCCGGAAGTTTCCAAAATACGAACCCATGGTTCAAATTCTTTCAAATGTCAGTTTCCAATTTTACAGAAAAGGAAACCTAACAGAACACCTTTGTACTAAAAATAAAAGTTCTATCTTTGTTGGTTGTGGAGATATACTCGTTTGATCTGGGGCTCGTCCGGAAGCTTTCAAGATTTTAACCCATGGACCAAATCCTCACAAATTTCAAAAACATAAATCAAACATGAAGGAACACCATTCTGCCTAATTTAAAGGTTATATCTTTGTTGCATTTGGAGATAATATCATTTGCTCTGAGGCTCGTTCGGAAGCTTTCAAAATCCGAACCCAAGGACCAAATCCTCTCAAATTTCAGAGGCCTAAATCATACATGAAAGAACACCATTATGCCAAAAGTAAAGGTTATATATTTGTTGTTTTTGGAGATAATCTCATTTGCTCTGGGGCTCGTTCGCAAGCTTCCAAAATCCAAACCCATGGACCACATCCTCTTAAATTTTAGAGACATAAATCAAACTGGAAGAAACATCATTATAAAAAATTTAAAGGTTCTATCTTTATTGGTTTTGGAGATAATCTCGTTTGCTCTGGGGCTCGTTCGGAAGTTTCCAAAAGCCGAACCCATGGACCAAATCTTCTCACATTTCAGAGACTTAAATAAAACATGAAAGAACACCACCCTGCCAAATTTAAAGGTTATATCTTTGTTGGTTTTGGAGATAATCTCATTTGCTCTGGTGCTCGTTCGGGAGCTTCCAAATCCAAACCCATGGACCAAATCCTCTTAAATTTCAGAGGCCTAAATCATACATGAAAGAACACCATTCTGCCAAAAGTAAAGGTTATATCTTTATTGGTTTTGGAGATAATCTCATTTGCTCTGGGGCTCGTTCGGAAGCTTCCAAATCCAAACCCATGGACCAAATCCTCTTAAATTTCAGAGACATAAATAGAACGGGAAGGAACACCACCCTGCCAAATTTAAAGGTTATATCTTTGTTGGTTTTGGAGATAATCTCATTTGCTCTGGTGCTCGTTCGGAAGCTTCCAAATCCAAACCCATGGACCAAATCCTCTTAAATTTCAGAGGCCTAAATCATACATGAAAGAACACCACCCTGCCAAATTTAAAGGTTATATCTTTGTTGGTTTTGGAGATAATCTCATTTGCTCTGGTGCTCGTTCGGAAGCTTCCAAATCCAAACCCATGGACCAAATCCTCTTAAATTTCAGAGGCCTAAATCATACATGAAAGAACACCATTCTGCCAAAAGTAAAGGTTCTATCTTTATTGGTTTTGGAGATAATCTCGTTTGCTCTGGGGCTCGTTCGGAAGTTTCCAAAAGCCGAACCCATGGACCAAATCTTCTCACATTTCAGAGACTTAAATAAAACATGAAAGAACACCACCCTGCCAAATTTAAAGGTTCTATCTTTGTTGGTTTTGGAGATAATCTCATTTGCTCTGGTGCTCGTTCGGAAGCTTCCAAAACCCAAACCCATGGACGAAATCCTCTTAAATTTCAGAGACATAAATCGAACGGGAAGAAACATCATTGTACAAAATTTGAAGGTTCTATCTTTGTTGCTTTTGGAGATAATCTCGTTTGCGGAGATTATCTCCAAAAGCCCGGAATCATTCGGAAGCTTCCAGAATCCGAACCCATGGACGGATTTTGTCCAGATTCGAACTTAGCCTTTCTTTCGTAATTAGTAACCTACTATATAAATTTCATCAAGATAGCATCATTATTTTTTGAGTTATCGTGCGTACGGACGGACGGACGGACGGACATCGCTAAATCGACTCCGGCGGTGATCCTGATTCAGAATATATATACATGTCTATACCTAACTCGCTTCCTTTTGGTGGTTACAAACACCATACCAAAGTTAATATACCCTATACTTTAGGTGTAGGGTATAATAAATAAATAAATAAAATATCTACGTGTGTCAGAAATTAAATCAGAAACTATCAAAAATTAACTGAAAATAACATTGTAATATGAGTGATGCAAAATATCTTAAATATAATGGATGAAATCTCGATAAGATTAAATAGTAAGAAAACATATATAGCAATAGTTATAAATATACACCAAAAAGAAATGATAAACAATGGTCGAAAAGAAATTTAATATTGCTACGTGAAACGCAAATGGCATTCTTAATAAAACACCTACACTAGATTTTTTTTTAAAAGCTCAAAATATCGTCGTTTCTCTACTATCAGAAACTCATATTACAAGTTAGTCATAGTTCATCAGAGTAGATGGCAACAAACACGTGATCCAGCTGATAAAGCGCTTTGAAATAGAATAACTCAAATTCTAAAATGAAAAACTTAGGAAATAAAGAGTAATAATTATAAAAATTATGTAGAAAATTTATGAGCTAAAAAGAAAAAACTTATTCTTTGTTGAAAGCAGCAAAGTGTCTAAAAAACCTATCTTGCAAGTTCCACCAATCAAGAACAAAGATGGTAAATGGGCAAGAAACAATCAGGAAGAGGCCAAAGCATTCGCAGATCATCTGGAAGAAATCTTTCGGCCGAATGAAATAGACTCTACATTGAAAATGTCGTTAGACAGAAAGAGAATATCAAAAAAGTACCCGGTTTTGATTTAATAACGGTGAATTCTTCCGCCAACAACTCCGAAAAAAGGACGAATAATGCTAATATACACAATGAATGCCTTATTAAGATTAATTTATGTACCTAATATTTGGAAGGTGGCAGAAATAATTATAAGCCTGGAAAGCCTCCAAACGAATCAAAATCTTATAAACCAATTTCTCTCTTACTGATAGTGTCAAAGCTTTTTGAGAAATTATTATTGGAAAGAATGAAACCGTTAAAAACTGAAAGTAGGAATATAATTCCAAACTATCAGTTTGGAATTAGAGAAAAACATTCCACTATTGATCAAGTGCATAATTTTACAGATATAGTTCAAAAAGCTCTAGAAGAAAAACAAATTTGCAGGCATTCAATAAAGCAAATTTTGCAAATCAATAAAGCAAATTTACAAATCAATCAGGCATTCGATAAAGTTTGGCATGAAGGCTTAATTTATAAACTAAGAAAAATACTAAATTTTTAATTGAAAAGACAGATAGTTTGTTGGATTATTAAAAGAATAAATACACAATAAAGGGTTTAAACGACGCGTAAAAGTAATAAAAGCACATTTGTTAATATGGAAACAACTTAAATTTTTTAGCTATGAATGCTAATGAATCATCTAACGATTTAATTTGTTTTTACATTTTCATATCATCAGTATAAATTTTAATCTGACTATTTAAAATTAAAGATGTGATGTCATTAATCGAAATAATGAACAATATAGGACCAAAATGACTACTTTGAGGAACACTAGTAATCGATAACTTAAAAATAATGATATTATGAGGAGGAACATCGAAAACTTTACTAAAGTCAGTGTAAATTACATATGTTTGAAAACCATCCTCCATATTTTTGAGAAAAGTTAATGTTGACTCAACAAGATTGGTAACAATGGATCTATTTTTCGTAAAGCCGTGTTGATTTGGCGACAAGAATTCTTGGATTGATCATAAATAGAATCAAAAACAATTAGTTCAAAGAGCTTATAATTAGTTAGCGATAACTAGTTACGTCATTTATTTTACCTTTTTTATGAGTAGGTATAATAAGAGTAGACTTCTAAATTAAAGGGAAGACTCCACAAGCTAATGAAATATTAAATAAAGTCGTAAGCGGGTTTGCTAAACATGCAATTAGGAATACCATCACTTTCAGGACTAGGATTATCGTCAATTTTATTTAAATAATTGAAAATCAAATTAGAATCTATATTAATACTAGTAAGTGTACTTTTCGGAAAATTATCAGGATGATGGACATTTGTTTCGTTTACAAAAATAACTGAAACAGTGTAGCAAAAGGGAAAAAAATTGCGAAATAATTCAGAAATAACTTTAGAATCGTTGCTGACAGTATTCTTATATTTAAAGAAAGCAGGGTATTGATCACTCTTTCTCTTAGAATTCACAAATTTCCAAAAGAGTTTCGGGTTGGCTTTGATATTTGAGGACGTATTAAAAACATAATTTGCGTAAAGCTTATCAGCCATTAATTTGAATTCATTAAAGATTGAAAGATCAAAAAATTATTATAATCATGGTTCAAATTACTTTTGACAAGTTTACGTCAAGCTATATTATTTTTTAAAGCAGGTTTGCTGCTTTTTTCAGAATATTTATATATAACAATATGTGACATTCTGAATTACATCCAAGATTTTGTCCTAGTAGATTTTGGAAAAAAGATTTTGTTTTAAAAGATTTTCGAAAGCAAGATTTTGAATGCAAGATTTTGTCGCATTAGATTTTGACGTAAAAGATAATGTAGCAAACCCAAATATTAGTTTTGGTACGCAGGCCTGTACATTTTGATAAAAAATAGACAATTGGGAATAGGCAGTACAAGAGTTACCTAAAGTATGTTGATATGAATTGGTGTTAACAAGATTTTCTATTACTTGGGGGGAGACGAAAGTACTCATAATGATTTTCTTTTACCCTTTGAAGATTGAAAATTCTGTTAGAAGAAATGTGGGAGGCATATGATTCAAGTTCCGTTAAGGCATTATCCGGTGAAATATTAAACGTTTCATGATATTTTTATAAATTTACAAACATTTCTTTATTATAAACTTTTTACGTAATTCATTACAGTAGGTAATCCTGCACTTGGGGATGGGAAAAAATCATGCCATATCGCACCGAAGACCACGCTCACTGACCTATATTTTGATTGATGGGTTTAATGTAGGTTATTCTTGGTTAGTAGGTCGAAAACTTGTTTTGTTTGTTTTGGTTTAGGTTATAAGCATGTGTTGTTAACTTATAAGTTGCAAGTGGTTGTATAGTAGAAAATGAAGGTTGTTGGTACTGTAGAAGTTGTTAGGCAAGGTTAATGAACTGAAAAAGTTTAGGATATTTAGGTTTGTCAATAAATTCATTGATACTTTGTAATAGGATATCATACAAATAGAAAGATGATTTTTTTCAGGTTAAATCAAGTTTATTTTTTTAAATTGCGCAAAATCGCATGCTTAATAAAATATACCTATATACGTAAAGGAGATATAAAAGGAACGAAAAAAACTTATTTTTATTATTTAATAAGAAAAATATTCATAGGTACCAAGATGTAAATAATAAAAATAAAAACAAAATGTAAACAAGAAGTAGGTACAAAGTGTATTTTTGTTTATTAAAGAAGATCAATAATTGTTGTAAGTTGTTATTATAGTTTTAAAACTGCAAAATAAAAAAATAAAAATAAGAAAACTATGTTACCTATTTTAGGATATGAGTTCTTTCTCTATATTCTATATTTTATTCTAAGTACATATGAGCTTAAAAAATAATTTGCATTCTTCTAATTTCTGTTTACCTGGTGTAAAATAAATTATTAAAACTAGTTGGACTTTTTTAAACGATGTTAAAATTTATGAATGCAGTAAAAAAGTAAAAATAAAAACAAAAGAAAGTAAAAAATTATATAATTATTGGTGCATTTGTTATGTAGGATTTCTTTTTTCTGTTCTATAAGAAGATTGAGAAAATAACCTGAAATCTTCGATTTTACTTTGTTTTGTTATTATTACGGTCCATTTTATTATATCCATACGGTAAAGAATTTATTATTTTAATTTTAAAATTTTATTATATCCATACGGTAAAAATCTACCATCTTCATTAAATTTTCGTTTTTCCGATTTTGGTTGATATTTTTTTATTTCAGGAATCGTAAGTACATCGTGATTTTTATTTCGACGAATATTTTCTGAAATGACGTATGTGTCTGTTCTATTCAATGAATTTAAAACTGCTTCCTTTATGCTATTAAAAATAATTTTTAGTGAAGCTTCATAACTAAGAGAGAATCCTTTAACTTTACAAACAATTTTTTCGGTATTATGTTTTGTACAGTAAATTTTGTAGTCGTAGTTCTTGGGACCACCACTTACAAATTCTGTAATATAACTCCCTATATCATAACACTCTAACTTATCTGTTATGTCTCCTATAAATTCCCCTGTTTGTCGTTCATATTCTCCTTCTCGACTAATATACAACACCGAATCGGTGTCATAATATAATACTCTACTATCTAGCTTCTAGATAACTGTAAAGTTGAAGACGAGCCTGTGTTGTTGTATAAGCAGCGATACTTACGTTGACAGTAGATAAAGAAGTTGCTGCTTCTTCTTTATACTTCCAGCTAGCCACTATGTTTTCTTCATTTACTGAAAATATGTGACATACTTCTACAGAGGGGTTTGTTATTAACTCGTAAAGTTTAAAAGGTTGATTTATAATGGTGGTTTGTTGTTGATTTTCCTTTTGCCCAAATTTTCCCTAAAATGAGTTTAAAATAATCTTAGCAAAAGATCTTAAACCAGGATTATTAACTACTTTATCGTATTCTAATTTAATTTTTTCCTTTTCAAAAAAACTATCAATATATTCTTCCTTTTCTTTTTGAGTTTGATATTTTATTGGCCACCTAGAAGCTTCTTGTTTAATCTTTATAAATTTATTCATCATTTTAGTGAATAAACCATCAATACCATTGCAATTGTCATATTTTACTGTTTCGTATTCCCAAACTTCATAAATATTTAAAAGTTTATACCCTTTTTCAATTGCTTTTTTAATTTCATCAATTACCCAAGTTCCTACTAATGCTCTTTCATTGTCTGTATGTTCACAGTATTTTCCTTGATATTTTTGTTCACTACAAGTGTTACATAGTGAGAACATCAATTTATTATTTTGTTTGACAGATAACACGGGGTGTAATAGATTTGTTGGTGGTAAGATTTTACATTTAATAATACCGTCAATAGTCATTCTGTTTAACTTAGAGCAAGTATCTTCTCCAACATAAATCTTAGGATGGTTTATGGGAAATTTTCCTCCTTTGCAAACATATGGGTATAAGGAACATACATCTATGTATTTAATTTTTTCTCCTTGTTTACATTTATAATATGTGTAAGTATTTCCCGTTCTTCCGCCATAAAATGCATCACGAGGATTTAAAGGAACTAAATTAATTAATGAATGATTTTCTAAATATCTCATATTTTCATTCTGTCTCATTAGCTCCCGGAATTCACATTCCCACATCTCAATAACTTTATATCCACATGATTTTATAAACTCTGATCTCATTAATGTTTTTTCATATCGTAGATTCAAAGTATCGCCAGAGTTATCATGTAATGGTATATCCCTCTGGTTTGTTAAACATTTTGTATGTCCATGATAATAGCAACCGTAAAATTTAAATATTTCTTTAGTCTCTTCGCAAAATTCATCGACTTTAACATTTCCGATTTGTTTTTCTTTTCCATTAAATGCACATTTCAAATCAATTTTTCTCAAATCTTTTTCCTAAGCCATTACCAGCCCTCCTTTTCTTGGTATAATTACTATAGTATTCGATTTGAGACAGTTTCTTCTATATACAAGATTACAGGCTGAAGCTATTGTTGTTGCTTCTACAAATGGTTCCACATTACATTCTTCTATAAAAAAATTTCTGAAAACCAGACATGCTCTAGTTAGAATTTCAACATCATTTATACAGTATTCTAAAATATCTTTCACCATATTAAATTCTGAGTTTCTATTTTGTTCATACCACATTAAAAATTCATTACGCTCATCTGTTTTCATTGTATTAGAGTTATAGTATTTAATTGCTGGAAGTGGGTCAATGTAATTTTCATTTTCCAATTTATTAAATAGATGCGGAAAATAACCCTTTTTTATATTGATTGATAAATTAAAAGCTTTTGGTAATTTTGCCAAGGCCATAGGAAAGTAATTCATAGAATCTATAAATTTAATAATATCAATTATCATAACAATAATTTTTGTACCTCGCATAATTAACTTTGGTTCAAGTACAGTTTTATTGAGTATATAATTCAGAATAAATTGATGGTCAAACGCCTGACCATTATGACCAATTATGACAATCTTTTTGAATTCCTTTTTTAATTTTAAAATAAATTCCATGAAATCCTCTATCACATTTTTCGTTTTAAAAATTCTCTCTCTTAATTTACATTTTCCACAGAAGTATAGAGAATCAATGTTAATACATTTAAAGCATCTTAGCTGAGCCACACATAAACTTGGAACATGTTCTTTTATTTTTGTAGAGCTAATTTCTTCTTGTCTTGTTTCTAAATCATAAAATACGTAAATGCAATTTTCAAAATTTACTTTTGTTTTGTCTTGCTGAATGAAGCATTTATGGTTTTCAGGAACATGATTATCGCAAATCTTACAAAAATATTCTCCACATATATGGTTGGTTGGTTGGTGTGAGTGGCTGGCCACCTCCGCTCCTGGCAGTGACCCCAATTAGCGCGTTAGCACCGTTTTGCTACCACTTTCGTGACCACAAGGCTTATAATAGGGCTATATTAGTTTAATTTTAGATCCATTTCGTTGCGTTAAGAAACCTTACCATTTCTGCAGGTTGCTTAACCGCTAGATCACTAAGATCGTTAAATTGATGGCTACCCAGAATTGCTATTCTGGCCCTTGCCAGAGCTGGGCACTTACAGGTGAAGTGTGTAATGGATTCTTTCTCATTTTGTTCACCACAGCTGCGGCATGATGAATTGAATGGGATAGTGGCCAGTGGTCCGTCAACACACTTATTGTTCTTGCTATGTTCCGTCGGGATAGCTTCAATAGATTTTCGGTTCTTTTTTTTATCATACGATGGCCAAACTTTCCTGGCCGTACAACATGTGGCTAGTTCGTTCCACCTTGTATTTGCTAAGAACAAAAAGTGGAGGAAGATATCTCTCTTAACGCTGTTTAGCAGGGGCTCTACCTGTTCCGCCAGTGCACATTTAGGCTGAAACCCCTCCTTGCTAACTCATCAGCATGTTCATTTCCTGCGATGTTCCTATGTCCCGGAAGCCACAGTAATGTAACATTGAATTGATTACTTACATTCTTAAGCTCGTCAAAGCATTTTCTGACGAGCTTAGATGTTATTATTGCAGAGTTGAGAGCCGCAATTGCTGCTTGGCTGTCCGTAACTATTGCAGTGCTTCCTCCCAGAGAAGAATTGTTCCCTAGTATTTGGCATGCTTTCAAGATTCCTAGCATTTCAGCTAGAAATACACTCGCTTTATCTGGCAGACGGAAAGCATGTTCTATTTTTAGTGATTCTGAATAGACACCCGCACCAACACCACACTCCATCTTTGAACCATCAGTGAAGAGTGCGATGTCAATTTCTACCAAGGGGTTTTTCTGTTTCCATTCCCTTATTGATGGAAACTTGAATTTAAAGTTCTTGGTAATTTCCAAATTTGGCATTACGTAGTCTGTGGAATCTGGCAGATCATAATATATCGAGCTTAGAATACTGCTGTGTCCATAGGGTTTTGCACGCCAGTATCCATTCTCTCGAAGTCTGATTGCACTACAACAGGCTAGAAATTTAATATGAAGGTCAGCCGGGAGAGGGTATAGAAGTGCTTCCAGTGCATTACTTGTCGTTGACCTTAACACACCCGTAATACTTACACATGCATCCCTCTGTACTCTACCAAGCTTGGTTCGAATATACTCCTTCTCCAGCGCTGGCCACCACACTAGTGACCCGTAGGTAAGGATGGGGCGTACTATAGCTGTGTACATCCATAAAGCCATTCTTGGCTTTAATCCCCATTTTTACCTAACATTTTCCTACAAGAATACAGGGCTACATAGGCCCTTTTGGCTCTTTCTTCGGTATTAGCTTTCCATTTCAATTTTGGGTCAAGTACCACTCCTAGGTATTTAACATTCGAGGCTAGATTCAGATACACACCATCCAGTGTTGGCTTAGTGAATTCCGGAATCATGGTTCTGGTTGTAAATAGCATTAGTTCTGTTTTACTCGGATTGATACGTAGGCCACAACCATTAGCCCATCCACCAACCCTGGCTAAAGCTCTTTCCATAATTCTACTGATTATATCAAGATACTACCCAGACACTAATACTGCTAGATCAACTGCGTATGCGATGGCTTTGATTCCCTCATCCTGAAGGGCTTTAAGAATTCTGTTCATTAGTAAAAGCCACAGTAGTGGTGATAGCACCCCACCCTGGGGTGTACCCCTGCTTACTCTTCTAGTAATCTTATGGTTGCCGAGTTCCGACTGAATCTCTCTTGATTGCAACATATTAATGATCCACTGTCTAAGGGCAATTTCTACCCCTAGATCTTCCAGTGAATCCTGTATAGCCGATACACAAATATTGTTGAAGGCACCTTCTATGTCTAGAAAGGTGGCCAATGTATATTCTTTGTATTGTATCGATTGCTCAACGCTCCGTACTAATTCACTTAGTGCCGTCTCGGTTGACTTGCCTTTACAGTAAGCATGTTGATACTTACATAATGGAGTACTCTCTAGTACTCTTCGAAGTTCTAACTCTAGTGTTCTTTCGAGAGTTTTCAGTAAGAAGGATGATAGACTTATCGGTCTAAAGTCCTTAGCGGTTTCATGACCTCTTTTTCCAACCTTTGGTATTAAGACCACCTTCACCCGCCTCCATAGTAGAGGAATATGGCCTAGTAACGGGCTACTTTTGAATAGTTTCGTGATTAAGGGAACCACAAGTTCCTTAATTTCTTGAAGCATTTTTGGAAAAATACCATCCAAACCTGCAGCTTTGTATGGGGAAAAATTATCAATTGCCCAGGCAACCTTTCGCTCCGTTATAACTGAGTTAACCCATTCATCAGAGCCTCTTCGGACCTTTGTGTCAACCGCTTGGTTGATCACATGAGTGTCCTCTGTCCACCCTGGAAAATGAATACGCCCTAAAAGATCTAGGGTTTCAGCGGTTGAGTCAGTCCATGTTCCTTCCACCGTTCTAAGGAAGGATGGATTGGAATGTTCTTTGGATAAGACTCTACTAAGTCTAGCTGAGTCCCTAGTTTTCTCTATAGATTCACAATAATCTTTCCATGACCGTGTCTTGGCCAATCGGATTTCTCTCTTATATTTCCTAAGTTGGTCCTTGTAGAGTTGCCATTAATTCTGTTTATGGCAGATGTTATAGGCATCTCTAGTCTCCTTCCTTAGGTTAGTTAAATCCTCGTTCCACCAAACCGGGAATATTTTTTTGCTACGTTTGACAGAACATAACATCTTAAATGAGACCTCCATGGCCTTTGTAAACATGTCAGTCCTCTTTTCTAACTCATTCTTATTTACAATATCTAAGCTAGCTACTACCAAAAGTCGTTTTGTTGCTTTCTTTCTAAACTTTCTCCAGTTAGTAGCTCTAGGATTTCTATAGGGTTGAGGATTTTCAGGCTTATTATTGACATTGAAGAGTATCCAGCTGTGATCCGAAAAAGATCTCTTCTCCGATACTCTCCATTTTTCTATTTTTAGGGCTTCATCGGTACCTATACATGTAATATCTATCACATCCGCCCAACCCGAAAAACTATCCAAGCTTGGGAATGTGAATGTGAGGGTACTTCCCCTGTTGCATATATTAAGGTTAGCGTTTAGAATAAAATCGAACAATGACTCACCTCGTTCATTTGTTTCCGAGCTTTCCCATATCGTATGCCGAGCATTAGCATCGCAGCCCACAAGCAGCTTGCTATCTGTGGCACTTACCAACTGCTGAAAGCGGGGGGGTGGAGCTTGTTCATCATGTGGCATGTACACAGAACTTATGTACATGCTCACATCGTTCTTCATCTCCAGTTTGACAACTGTCAAATCTTCGTAACTGAAATTAGAACAGAGATGTGCATTGATGTGTTTTTTTACCAGAATACAAGTTCTTGGCTTACCTTTTTCTAAACCCATATTCTTGTAGAATAGATTGTAGTTACCGTTGTTTAACCCCCTGGAGGCGTTAACGCATGGCTCCTGAATAAGGGCTATGTCGAGATCCTCCTCGCCAAGAAGGATGGCCAGATTATTCAAGGCACACTTTGAGTGTTTTAGATTAATCTGCACCACCCGCATCGTTTGTTCCACTGGCTGCTTCTGCTGCAAACTCTTTGTCGACTGACATTTCTTCTAGCAGCCCGTTCACCTCGTCAAGGTAGTCTACGTCTGGACTACCTGACTTAAATATTTTCAGTTTGGTATGACGTATACCAAACCTTAGCTTGTTTCCCAGCTTCTCCAGGGGTTCGAGACTCACTTCGCTGATAAGAAGGAGAAACGATATACTGTTCTTTAACAGTTCTTCGGATGATTTCTCCTTCACTATTACCGACCAGTTCCCCATTGGAACCGTCGTGTTATGGATTCGGAGGCACTCGAGAAACTTTTCTCCGCTTATCTCCACCCTAGGCAACCAGATGCGGGCTCTAGGTCGTCTTGGGATTTCGCTAGCTGGGATTCGCCTAGCTTAGCGATGCTGTTGCTAAAGAAATCGAAAGAGAACTGTTCCTCGCATCGGATTACCCTGTAGCGCCTGACTAATTCAGATGAATCAAAGCACGGAAGAGTCCCTCCAGCCCCTCCTAGAATATGCTCATTCACCATTTCAGACAACCTCACCTCAAGTTTAACCCACAGATCGCTTGATACTTTACGATCTGTGGCTTTTTCGTTGATAACAGCAACACATAAACAATCTTTTACAATATCATTGTAATTTTTATGTGCTCAGCTTTCGAACTGCTGTGGAGACTCGTTTTCGGCACCTTAGTTCTCTCTGTACCCGGACTGGGTACATCTTTCGACCTATTTCTTTTCGAGGACGAGTCTTTACCTGAGTTGTGCGACTCATACGCTCGCACAACCTCGCTGTATCGCTTTTTGTCCTCTAGATCCCTTTCGTGAACAACACCTTTGGCTTCATTCTGGGCTATCTTGCCCAATATGAATTTAGCCTTCTGGAATTGTTTCCTGAAAGCGGATCCGAGGCCGCTATTGATTTTGCTCGTTGTAGTGCGAGTACCGCTCTTAGTACTTCCACTACCACTAACCCCTGATGGTTTTGGAGCACTCTGGCTGGTGCTTCCTCCACCAACACTAGGCCCTGATGCTTTTGGAGTACTTTAGCTGGTGCTTCCTCTACCAGCAGGTGTTTTTCTGATTATTCGAGGAACCCGGCTGGTTCCTAGTTTGATGTCTACAGGGGTACTTTGACTGGTACCAATAATTGTCTCCTGGCTGGAGGCAAGTAACTCATCCTCAGAAGATGAGTTTGTGTTTTTTTGAATTTTTGAACTTTTCATTTTGTTCCCAAGAGTATGGCGACAAATAACGGTTGACATATGCAGAGCTCCCGTACATATGCAAGGCTAATTACAATGGGGTGGCGCCTGGTGCCCCAAGGAGACCGTTAGCGATACCACCTTTATACACCTGGTACCATGCAGCCCTCGGCACGGTTTTCTTTCACACCTTGGCTTGAGTGTACATCTATAATCAGCCATTGACCTGTATCCAAAAAGTATTGAAGAATTTGAGGATCGCAGGTAACGTTGCCCGGGTACACCGCATGTAGGAGTATAGATGATTAACCGTACCCCCACATATATGAGTCCTACTGCTTTTATGAACTTTAAAACAAGATTTGCATTTTCTAATTTCTTTACAGATGCTTCTATTTTTGAACTGGAAGCCTTATGGCTTTCAAAACATGTTTGACCACGAAATCTTCGATTACACTGCATACATAAAATATTTTTAACATTAAGTGAACAAACTGGCGAGTTTTGACAGCAAGGGAAACTTTTCGAACATCTATGTTAATTTCTCTTAGAATACGGAATATGACATTCTTCACAATAAAATGCTGTGCAAAAAGTAGCTGTTAGTGAGGTTATTACATTGTAATGATTATTATGATATAACAAGTTAATTTTTTTCCCATTATTCAATCCTTCAAATATTATTTCTGCACCCCTTGTTCCATATTTATTTACAACAATCTTGTGTTTGCGTAAAAATTTTTGAAATTGATTCAATTTACGAATTCCGCAACCTTCAGATGGAATTGTTATTTTTGATTTTTCTAATAATTTTAAAGCTGTTAAAGTTTGAAGTTTTCCTATATTTTTTCAAATTTTTTCATAATCATTAAATTTTTCAATTTTAGGTATTGAAACAACAAGTGCACGCGGTAAACATAAATTATCGCTATTTTTTATTGTTATTATTCCTCTCCTTTTTAAGCATTCCTCATCAAAATTTGAATATTTATTACTTCTACCTCAACCAACGGGTAATTTAACATGGGTAACTGTTAAACAAAAAGTGTCTGTACTTAAACCTGTAGACGTAAAATAAAAATAGTTTATAATAAATGAAGTCAAAAATGTATTATAAATAACTACCTTCAGAATTACTTTGGAAAACATTAGAAATTACATCCCAAACGTCGCTAAATTTTAGTTCATGAGCGGATTTAAAACTGAGATAGGCAGGACCTTGATGTTTAAAGCTCTCTCCACAAAATGTTAACCCAATCTTATCCCTGGAATTCACATCTTTCACAGCAATGTTGATTATTTGATTTATAGCATCCTCAATCCAGCTAATTGGTTCTCTATTGTCAGGTACTGATTTAATTACAAATTTTATTTTGTGCCCGTTCATATTAAACCGTTTAACAAATGTCGAATTTTCACTTTCGATTATATAAGGTGTTATAGTTTCGGTAAGAAACTTTTGACAATAATTTTTTTCGACATTTTCTTTATACGAATTTTAGATGTTAAATGCTTGAATAACAGAATAATATTAAATTTTTAATACAGATTCACTCTGTTAAATGAACAATTACATTGTAATCAATGGTCGTTTTAATAAATTGTAGTTGTTTAACTGGAATCCCATCTTAATACTATCTTAAAATAGAAAGAATTGAAAAACAAAAAGCAATCTAAATTTATCTTCAATACATTTTAATTAGTATAAATACATCAGGATTTTATACAAAAAATATCAGTTTAATTTCAAACAAGCAAGATATGGCACAGGAATATTTAAACTTCTTCATGACTGCAGAAGAGGCTGCAACTGCTACAACTGCTACCACTAGTACAGCAGTGCGTCTTCCTGCGAAAAGGGGAAAGGCGAAAAATGAAGATGACCCTTCTACTCATCTTCATCAACAACAACAACAACAACAACTACATCAACAGCATCATCATCAACAACAACATCAACAATCACAACAACAGCAACAACCGCAGCAGTAGCAACTACTACAACAACAACAACAAGACTATCAGAGTAAGGCAACATCAAATCCCATCAGAAAAAAAAACTGGCGGAATTATTTAATTTAAAAAAAAAAAATTTAAAAAATTTTTAAAAGTTAAAGATATGGAGCCAAGTAGGCTCTATAAAATAAATAAAATTAAAAAGTTAAACGCCGTTTACGGTGAAAAATGGGTCTTCGAGAGCCTAAATAATATTATATTTATACCGCATCAAAAAGTTGGGGTATTTGAAGATAATGATTTCCGTGAGGAAATCGAAAAAAATGAATATTTCCTTATAAATGAGGAAAGCCAATTAAATTTAAAAGAAGAACGTGGTGATTTTGAATTCGCCACAAACCAGTAATAGTTTTAGACTAATTTTATATAAAAAATTTTATTTAATAAAAAAAATTTTATTTCAAAGAAATTTTCTACTGTTTTTAATTTATTTTCATTTTTCAGATGTTAAGATTTTATTTCATTTTTCAGGTGTTAAGATTTTATTTTATTTTTCAGATGTTTTCAAGTTTTATTTTCAGGTGCTTATTAGAGTTTTATTTTACAGATATTAAACAATTGTTGAATTTGTCCAAGTATTATATGTTTCATCAAAACCTAGCCATTTAACAAAAA
Source organism: Poecilobothrus nobilitatus (assembly GCA_947095535.1). Taxonomy (NCBI): domain Eukaryota; kingdom Metazoa; phylum Arthropoda; class Insecta; order Diptera; family Dolichopodidae; genus Poecilobothrus; species Poecilobothrus nobilitatus. The sequence goes on along the minus strand of OX352774.1, from coordinate 152,488,128 downwards.
CTCTATTTCCTCGCTTTTTCAGAATTTTTTCTACAAGATAAGTATCTGGGTATTTAACAGGTGTAAGCTCAGCTTGATAAAAAACCCCAGAAATTGCCGTATCAGTATAGTCCGATAATTGATATGTAACAGGATAAGTATTATTGATTTTATCAATCTTAAATACTTCAGTTGACCAATTCGGTTGATAACCTTTTTCGAAATGACTTTTATATTTACTTATTCTAACAAAATTTCCAGTTTTATATTTACTTTTTTGAAAAATTTTAGGCTCAGTATATATTCCGCAGTATATTTTTTTCGTTTTTTTTTGTAATTTTTTCAGGAGGAAGTTTTGTTATGCTATGTTTTGTTGAATTATATTCTTTTATTAATGATTGTATAATAGGTAATCATTTATAATTCCCGTTTAAACTAAATTTTTTCCACATAGAATTTTTCAATGTACGGTTAAATCGTTCAACAATTGATGCTTTTAATTCGCTAAATGTGTGATAATGATTGATTGATTTTTCTTTCACATAATTTTGAAATTGTAAATTAAAAAATTCCTTGCCTTGATCAGAGTGAATATTTTTTGGTATAACTTTAGCTCTAATAATAATTGTTTTTAAGGCATTTAAAACATTTTCAGCATTTTTTGTTTTCACAAGTTCAGCATAGGCATATTTGGAAAAAGTATCAATGACCGTCAGCATATATTTATAACCATTATTAAATTTTCCATAAGGTATCATTTCGACTAAATGGATTTGCCACGTGTCATTTAGACCTTTCTGTTTGAATTTTCTTCTAAGAAATTTACGTCTTGCCTGTCTATGAATTTCAGTCACTATTTGAGCTCTTGACATTTTGTTTTAAAAATGTTAAAGGTAATGTTATAATAATTATTATACATAAAATGATAGACCAAAGCATGGTTTAAACTAATCATCTAATTGAGTTTAATTTGCTTTTATACTTTTCTACATGAGTATATAACTCAACTTTTATTTTCAAATTTAATTCACTTCCATTCTGCCTGTTCAACAACTCACTGAAATGCTGCCTGATTCCACATCATTTCCATTTAAAGAAACTGTAGATGAGGTAAATACACAAGGCCAGATACAAGAAAATGAAATTACGTCCACCATGGACGACGAAGATTTAGCAGAAACTGAGGAATTTATACCACCGTTCCAGATAGTTGAATTAGAAGACGGAGAAGAAGAAGTGGAAGAAGAAATTGAGGAAGATGAGGAAGCAGTTCCATTTAATGAAATTTGGGACATAAATAATCAGCAGGGAGATCTTGATTATTTCAATGATTTAATAATCCTAAATAATTTTAATTAAATAATTTAATGAAAGGTGTACAGAAAAATATTTGTCTATCTAAAACATATAAATAAAAAATAAAAATTTTTATATTATTTGTTGTGATTTATTTTGTTTGTTTTATGTAGTATATTACAGATTTGTTCCTTTAAAATTACAGAAATTTCAAAAAATAACCTTGAATAATTACATTGTACATTAAAACGTTGTATTGGTACATAAATTTCTCTTTCTAACCTAAATACTTGTTGTTCGACACATAAATTTAGATATTCCTGAACATAGTCTTTTACATTTAACTCAGCAGATTTATAATAGATCATCACTGCGTGAAGAAAATCGCTTAAATTGTAAAATTGCTCTGCTTCTTCTTTGTTAATACTTATACTTTGTCCGTTCGCTGATTTTAGTCCATGATGAAAGTTCTGTTTTATATCTTTTATTATCAGCTTATCGAGTTTTTTGTTAAATTCGTAATAAAATTTATTCCATTAATGATATTTTAAGACAATTGACTTTTTACCGATACGGTGAATTATACTTGAGGCTTCAAATGACTCACAGTCAAATCCAACAGCAATTTTTAATGTATGACTCTTATTGAGAAAATATGTGTAACTTAGGAATAAATTTGTGTTCTGACCTAGTGCTTCCATTCGTTTAATTTTACTAAAACCTGTTTATATTGTTTTTATTATTTATACGTTTTAGGAACACAAATTTGTAATGAGTTATATTTTCCAAATATATTTTGAAAGGTACTTAAAATATACTTATCGTTTTCTAGTTGATTTCCTTTATTAAATTTTTTTAAAAAAGGGTTCATACTATAACCGCAACATCTATACCATGTATAAACACAACAATATTGCCCACAGACATCTGAATAGTTACTTTGTAACTGTTTCTTATTAAAAATTATACATTGGTTTTTTAAGTAACTTAAAATTTCTAATTTATCTGGTTTTCTACCAAACGAATCAAAATATTCAACACAGCCATTCTTTGGCTTAAAAATACCTAACCAATGTGTTCCCGGATCTTTTGATTTATCAGTGTTTACAATTAAAAAAGTTTGTTTTTCAATTATTCTGGGGAGGCGATCCTGAGCAAAAACTCCTTTAAAAAATTTACGTGTGTTTTTGTTACATCTTAATATGTCACTTATCTCTAGGGTATTCATCAATCAAATTGACTCAAGTCATATACTTTAGTTGTTTCTTTAATATAATTTGATAAAAAATCTTTTTTGATTTTTTTATTTGTTATAATAACATCAAATTTTTCTAGTATTTGACAGAGCTCTTTATTATTTTATCGTTGTACACAGTTCCAAAAGAGTAATTATCAAAATTATCATTTATAAAATCCCTAGTTGGAAATTTATACATGAGCTCTTTTACAAGCTTTTTACAAGGTTCTTTAAAACCAACTATACAAATATCTTTCGAAAACAAGATATTATTATCATCAAAATGTTACATCCAGAAGTGCACAAGACAGTGACATTTTGTACATAAAATTAATTTTATGTATGCTATTTATAGGTTTGAGAATATATTTCGGTTTTTATCAATTTGTAAACTTGCATCAAATTCTCCATAAACAATAGCAGTCAGTGTAGATGTAAGTGGTTTTGATAGCCTTGCCTCAATTCTAACTGTACCCTGATTTAGTAAACCTTGACACACTTCATTTCCTGATGCATCTGGAGTTAAATCAAAAGCTAGAATGAAAAACCCATTACTAAACATGGTTTTTGTTATCTGATGACCTTTATCATTATGGTAAATTCCAGTTCCTGAATGCTCTTGTACAGCAATTATTTTCATCTGAAAAACTGGTTTCAATTGCTGAATTAGGTATTTGAACACCATTTACGTTTAACACAAATTGTGAATTATCAAAATGTTTAAAAATGTTTAGGTTTTTTGACCTTTTTCCAGAGTAACCTGTATTTTCTGTCATACAAAAAATGATTGTGTTTGGTAACTGTCCAATAAAAACATTATCAAGTGATATTGATGAACTATTCTGTGGAATGGTAAGAGTTTTTACCTCTACCCGTTTGTAATTGTATTTGGCATTAGTTTTTTCCAATACAGCATTATGTGCTAATAGCACACTAGGATTAATTGTTACATGTCTCATAAATAGGGTGGCTTCTAAAATTTTCAGTTGAGATTTATCAGTATCATCTGCAAAGAGTTAAAAATCTGGTTTTGCTAATGTTAGGATAACTCGTACATCGACATTGTTTATGAGAAATGTAGGTTGGTTAAACATATCTAAATGTAGTTTCCCCATAAGTTCCACTACATTGCTATTTTGGTATAATTTTTGACGTTCTTTTGAACCACTATTATCTGTTTTTGCTATATTTGGCTTATCTAACATCCATCCACCACACTCCAAATGCGCTGTAGCGGCATCCGTACCATAATTTAATAATGATTCAATATAAGCTCTGTAATGACAATTGTCATCTGATGGAGATATATTCTTTCCATTTAGTTGAACATTGCATTGTTTTATTAATGAATGTAACATATTATTAACCACACTTGGTTGTTGTATAGGTGTTCCATCAGTTTTTTTATCTTTATTCCATCGAGTTCCATCTTTTTTTAAAATTTGTACTTTTAATTTTAGATATGTCGAAGACAAGTCTCTATATGTATCACCGTGCCCTAGTGAAACAAATTCTATGACAGATGAATTATCTAAAGCAGCAATAGGATTATAAGAAACTTCTTCAGATCGTAAAATACTTGACTGAATAGGCTGTGTTTTAAAAATATCAAGCTCTGATTTCATACATTCAATCATAATTATTCAAAAATATCTTTTTGTTTGTTTTTGTTATTAACTTTGCGTCGCTTCGACGTAAAATAATTTAAATTATTAATGAGAGGTCTTTTTATAGGTTTTCTTCGTTTTCTTTTGCCTTGTCAATACATTTCATTGAGTTGCCGAACTGTACCTCGTCTTACATTTTTCATTATCTCTTTACTGCGATCTTGAAACACTTCTTTTACATTTGCACCTGTGGCAATATCAGATAATACATTAATACCAGCTCCAGACGTAAATATTGGTTTAATATCTAAAAAGACCACCCAAAAAGCTCCGTAACCCTCGTCCCCTTTGGTAAGGTACAATTGAGGGTAACAAAGGACCAATATCCTCAAGACCTTTTCCTGATTGAACTAAAAAATATTTGTAGTACGCTCTCTCCATAATGAATAAAATAAAATAATATATAGTTTTGTAAAATCGCTTTTATTTATTTTTTTTTAAAATGTAATACAATTTTTGTTGGAATTGAACTATTGGAAAAGTTTATTTTGTATCCATATTTATCACATAAAAGTAATGAAATGTTATTAAATGATTTCTCCACATTGCAATATTGAATATTACTGAATTCTTTTACAGTATCAGTGAAAGAATTTTGTATGTTAACAGATCTTAAACACCTTATATCTTTATCACCTATTTTTTGCGGTTCAATTATATCTGTGTATATAAAAAACATATCTGGTTTAATAATGGGAATCAATTGTACACTATCTATAAAAGTTTTGAAAGCTTCTATTACACGTGATTTATATTTTTAAAAATCTGTAACTTTAAAAGATACTTGATTGAAACATGTTGTCAAAAGTCCTTCGAGGGTATAAGCGTAATTTGCTCTTATTTTTATATCTATTTTAGGCTTAGTAACACATATTGTGGTGTAACTTAAATTTTTAGGCATCTCCTCAGCTTTTGTTGGTTGTGTATAATGAACTTCATCGTTTATAAAATTAAAAATTTCCCAAATCAACTGTCGTTCAACTTCTTTTCTTGTAAACCTATTAAGTGGGCGTATATTTTGAATTAGTGTTGGTAGTAGAAAAACTTTCCAGTCGCATATCATTTGTTTTTCTATGTATGGAATATATGATGTTCCAACTCCTATCATATCTTTCTGCATACCTTTAAAAAATATTTGAGTACTTTTTTCCCATTCTTCACCATACACATTTGAAACGAAATCATTAACATACATTTCTGAAATACCGACTTTCCACCTTGAATCACACATGTATTTATTCATTTTATTTGTAAAAGATGATAATGAATTTTCTGGATAATAGTTGATAGATGAATCACTGAGTAAAGTGACATAAAATTCATCATTTACTTGTATGTTGTCCATGAGCTTGCGGATTTATTCTTACGAATTGGAAAATTAAGTTCTGTTTGAGTATTACCTACTGCTGACCTTAAAACACGTCTTGATGAATTATTCAATCTTTGCTATTTATAGTTTTTTCTTTATTCGTTGGTGGGCTTGGGCTATCTAAAGGAACAGTTATAATGTCTTATATACTTATAATTATAAGTTTCAAAAATTTGTACATTTTGATTTCTAATTGATTTTCTTTTCTAAGACGTTCTCCAACTGAAGCAGCTGACAATGCTTTTGTTAAAACATTTTCCTGAATTTTATCATCAAATACTGCGTCATCAGCTTCTTTTTCATATACATCTTCTTCTTGAGGAATAACTTGTATTCCAACATTCTTATATTCAGGGAAATACGATTGAGTTTCCGCATATATATATATTGGTTTTGCACGAGTTTGAGTACCTTTTGTTTCCGTAATTTTTATTTTCTCCCCTTTATTTCTAGGAAGTTGTCGTTTTTTGTTTCTTATTTTAAATAAATTTTGTCTGTATAAATACCATTTTTGAGTATCCGTGAGATGTTTATTTAACAATATTTTTTTCATATTTATCCAATTCATTGAGTTCAATGTCTGCATTTTGCTTCATTCTTTCATAAATTTCAGGTTTTAAAATTATCATTTTATTAAATGTTGTATTATTCATTTTATAAAATTTTCGATTATCCCTGATAGTATTGCACAAAGAAGTGTAGGTAAAAATCCACCACGTTGAATAATAATTTTTCTTTTGCTATTTATAGATTTTTTCCGGCAAATAAGTGATCTTAATTCTTTTTTATACTTTCGTAATTGGGTTGTTGCTTTTTTACTCAGATTACAATTACCTTTTAAAATATTTAAAGAGATTTCGCAAAATGTTTTTATTACTTCAGGGTCACAGTGTTTTATAATTACTTTCTGGAATTTTGGTTTAGAGGTTTTTAATAGGTGCAATATATGTCGATTGGTCTTCAAACGTTTCATATTCCTCCCCAAATTGTTCTAATTGATCTCTCGTACAATAACACAAACCTTTCCCAAATATATCACTTCTTAATCGAAATATATCATTAACGTCTTGAGTAAGATCTATTAATATATAGCCATATGGGACTGACGTCACATCATTATATACTTTTTCAAATGCTTTTATATGATTGGGATATATTTGGCGAGCTAGAGGTAATATCTGCGATTTATCTCTTGGATTTTTGAAAAGTACTAAATATTTACAGTTGAGTGAAATATCTCTTGAAAATTTACCCTGGTGAAAAACATTTTGTGTTACAAATATTACAGATAAATTTCTATGATGTGATCCTCTAGTAAATAAATCACATACAAACTTATCATGAGAACTTAACATCATAACATCGATAATAACTAACAAAGGTTCTTGATTATCAATAAAATCTGGAATAGTGTTACTATATTCAACATCTTTCATATATAGTGGAACAGCATTTTTGTCTGGATTACACCAAATAATTCTATTAATATGTGGTAGTATATTTTCTCCTTTATATTTTATTAAATTACGAATAAATGTGGTTTTACCACAGCAGGATGGCCCCGCCACCATCATTGTGAATGGGTGAAACAACATAGTTGTATTAGTTAAAACAATCATTGCTAACCTATATTTATATGAACAGCTCTTTTTCGAAATGAATATAAATGTAAATTTAGTTATTTCATTGAACATTCTTTTACAAACCTTTCGGCATGGTTAAACAAATTTTTATAGTTGACCTACAATTTTTGAAAAAGGAAGTTTAATTCCAACTGTGTATCACTTCAAAGCAGCGTACCCCGCAGAAGAGCTTAGTCAAGATGTGAAATATAATAACCAGTATTGCGAAAATAAAATAAATGGACTTAAATGGAATAACGGCTTAGTTGAATATTTAGATGTAAAATGTATATTAAAACACTATTTAGAGTCAGCGGAAAAAATTTATGTTAAAGGAGAACAAAAAAAAATTTTCCTTCAAAAGTACATTGACAGTGTTAAAATAGAAGATCTAAGCAGAGACTTGCCATCATTACAAAAGATTGAAAACTTTAATTCAAATTGTCCTATACATTTATCAAACAAGAGTTTCAGATGTGCTGTTAAAAATTGTTTTAATGTATATATGCATCTTTTAAAAGAAAAAATGTTAGATTAAGACCATCAATTTTCATACTTGCACAATATGAATTTAAATAACAAAAAAAGTTTACTTCAACATAAAACAAGAAATTCACGTTATGCATGTATGGATCTATGCTTACAGATCAGCAAGGAAAGGTCATTGGGAAGAATACGCACGTGATAGAAGTAGATTTCAAAGACGTAGAGAAAAAGTTGGTCTCGCTATTTCTAAAATCTTAACATCTGATCATCGTAAAAAAATTTTCCAACACAGATTTCTGTAAAATTGTAAAATATTTTCAAATACAAAATTATTTAAAACATATAAATAAATTTGTTTTATTTTTGTTTTGAAATAGATACCAAAAGCAATTAACTTCTTTTTCATTTTTATTATTTTTTAGTTTTTCATTTCTTACAGCATAGAATGGAACGTAATAATAACAAAACAAAGTAAAATCGAAGATTTTAGGTTATTTTCTCAATCTTCTTATAGAACAGAAAAAAGAAATCCTACATAACAGATGCACCTATAATTATATAATTTTTTTCTTTCTTTTGTTTTTATTTTTACTTTTTTACTGCATTAACAAATTTTAACAATGTTTAAAAGAGTCAAACTAGTTTTAACAATTTATTTTACACCAGGTAAACAGAAATTAGAAGAATGCAAAATATTTTTTAAGTTCATATGTACTTAGAACAAAATATAGAATATAGAGAAACAACTCATATTCTAAAATAGGTAACATATTTTTCTTATTTTTATTTTTTATTTTGCAGCTTTAAAACTATAATAACAACTTACAACAATTATTGATCTTCTTTAATAAACAAAAATACACTTTGTACCTACGTCTTGTTTACGTTTTGTTTTTATTTTTATTATTACATTTTCGTATTCAAAAGTACCTATGAATATTTTTCTTATTAAATAATAAAAATAAGTTTTTTTCGATTGTTTTATATCACCTTTACGTATGTAGGTATATTTTATTAAGCATGCGATTTTGCGCAATTTAAAAAAATAAACTTGATTTGACCTGAAAAAAATCATCTTTCTATTTGTATGATATCCTATTACAAAGTATCAATGAATTTATTGAAAAACCTAAATATCCTAAACTTTTTCAGTTCATTAACCTTGCCTAACAACTTCTACAGTACCAACAACCTTCATTTTCTACTATACAACCACTTGCAACTTATAAGTTAACAACACATGCTTATAACCTAAACCAAAACAAACAAAACAAGTTTTCGACCTACTAACCAAGAATAACCTACATTAAACCCATCAATCAAAATATAGGTCAGTATGGCATGATTTTTTCCCATCCCCAAGTGCAGGATTACCTACTCATTACAGTTGACAATCTTTCTTGTTGAATAGCAATTTTTAAAGATGTATTGGTTTTGCCACCTATACATACAACATTAGGCTTATTATGAAGGTAGGTTAGACAAATCTCTTACTATAGCTAAAACATACCTACTGTTATTATTTTCTAATGATTTAAGTGTAATTTTAACAACAGTTGGTTGGTTCTAAAATGGGTTGCATTGTAGGAACTGCATTGGTGGACAGTTGATTGAGGGCCAGAAACTTCTTTTGAGGGCGGTAATTTATAATTTTTTGAACTGTTACAATGAGGATTTAAATTTGAACTATTCGATACATTATAACTTTTAGCTAACCTTGACGGTTTATTATAAGGATTTAAGGTTTCACCTTGAACAAAATTTTAATATTTTGTCAGAGTGGTAGAAATAGATCGTTTATATTTAAAAATTTCAGTTTTACGAAAAGAATCTAACATGTTTATTTACAGAGGATTTCGAGTGTTCTTTAGAGAGTGTATTATTGTTAGATTTAGATTTTATTTTATTATTAGAAGAATACTGAGTAGGATTATTTTGTTAGTAGCCGTTAAATAATTATTTACATTATTATAGTAACTGATTAAAAGTATTAAGTAGAGTATTAAAATACTCTAGTAGTAGAGAATTAGTAGAGTATTAAAATGCTTAATCTTACTAAATGAAGGTGCATTAACCTACCAACGGTTAGGTTAAGAAGGCTGTTTTTATTATTTTATTTTATTTAAGGCTATTTATATTATTTTATTTAAGGCGATTTATATTATTAGTACCAGTGGGAGGTGAAACTTTTGGTAAGTCAAAAAGACTGATTAAATCATTATCAATTATATTATTATTATTTATATGGCTAGAATTACCAGCACTAGGAGGAGTCATTATTGGTAAGTCCAATAGACTAATTAAATCCTTGTTATTAGTAATTTTGTTTGCGTTAAAATTTGTTTTGTTAGTATGAATAGCGGATTGGTTATATAGATCACCTATTAAACTTAATGAATATTTAAGGTCAGCTTTAGCATTTGGTTTAATTAATTTGAAAGGTAGAATTAAACTGGACGACCTCCCGGAATTTTGTTCCAAATGTATACATTATCAGGATCTTGCAACAACTCCAAAGTTTTATGCGGTCTAGTTAATTTAATCTTTTTTATCCGAGTATACAATGAGTACAAATTCCACATGTTTTCAAAATATTTTGTATTCCACCTTAAACTATTTCCGGAACCTCTTGCGAATTAAAGTTTTTGTATTCATCAAGTACATCTAACAAAAACAGATTTGAAAAGTTATGCAAAAACTCCATCTTCTCTACAAAAAAATTATACTGCGATGACAGTAATTGGTTAACCGAATACAGATCAATAGACATATTAAGGTAACTGGGACCAGGTTCGAAAATATCTCCGATCTTGTTCTCCAAATTTTGGAAATGGTTAGGAAGAGTTGAAGAAGATCAATTTTGATTTTATTAATTGTAACCGAGATATCATTCTCCTGAACACCACTGCTTTAAACAGAAATATGGCTGCATAATGAACCGAACGATTTACACCTTGACAATAAGCAAATCATTTTAGTTCTGATATGTACATTCCATCATGATTTTAGTCATCATGAGGCTTAATTGCTTCTCAACCTTATCGTAATAAGTACCGATAAAAACCTTACCTGACGTAGAAGGTTAAGTTCTTGTTTAAGTATGTATAAAGGACGTGTCTGCGTAAGCGTGGTCAAGCCTAGCTTTATGCTCAAGTCTAGCTTCTGCTTTGAGTACACTATTATACTCGGAGAATATTTGTTAAACAGATCCAATTGTTTTTGTCCTAATTATTAAAAGCTTGAGCATAAAGATTTGTTTCTTTATAAAAATCCCTATTATAAAGAAAAGACGTCTTCAAGAAGAATATTATATTCTTTCTTCGTTAAATTTCGGTAGGTTTCGGACTGTATCGAGAGTTGAAGTTGAATTTACATAGTGACATATAAACACTTTATTAATTTACACTTAAATTAAATTAGGTACTAAAATTTTCAATTCAAAATATCTCAATAATTTTTACTTCTATCAGTTTTATATATATTTGACGTAATAATCATTGTAATTGGAATAATTGGAGCAATTATGTTATTTAGAAAATTTTGATATTTTCAAATTAATAAAGGAATTGAAAAGAATTCTAATTTAAATGAAGTTACTTATTCGTCAAATCCTTCATCTAATAAAATAAATTCTTTTCCAATAAGTTATTTTCATTTAAAAAGAGAAGTTATATGGCAGCTACCCAAAGTTATTGCACCAGCAGAACCTAATTTTACAGAAGTTGTTGACATAAAACTGGATCGTAATTTCTAAGACTTCAGACTCCAAGCTTCATTAAGTTCCAAGAGGTGCAAGAAGCGTGAACCGGCTGCTTTAGACGAACCAAATTTCACAAAAGTTGTTGGCATGTAACTCGACACCTCTTTACTAAATTTCAGATTCCTAGCTTCAATAGAGACTGAGTTATTTTCATTTAAAAAGAGAAGTTGTATAGCAGCTATCCGAAATTGTCATACCATCACAACCAAATTTTACAGAAGTTGTTGCCATAAAACTTGATCATCATTTGCAAAATTTCAGAAACCTAGCTTGAATATATACTGAGTTATTTCTATATAAAGAAAGAAGTTGTATGGCAGCTACTCGAACCGGCCGACCGAAAATGTTGGATTTAAATGGCAAAACTAACAATTTTGCAAAAGTGACGTAAAAAAGTTTCAGCCTCCTACCTCCTTTGAGTTATCGTGCGGACGGACGGACGGACGTACATGGCTTAATCGGCTCAGAATTCGATTTTGAGCCGGTCCATACCTTTGACACTTTATCTAGCTCGACTCCTTTAAGGTGTCACAAACGTAATGGTAAATTTATTATACCCTTGAACATAGTTCATACAGGTATAAAAAGTAGTTTACGACAAGATACGTAAACTAAACCTTAATTTTTCTACGCAACAAATATAACTACTAAAGAGTATTTTAAACAATACTAATATATTAATCAAAGAAAATATAAAAAATGAAACAAATAAATACTGGCAAAATAGAATTCGCAAAATCTCACCCATAAACTCGAATATGTTTTCCGAAATAAGTAAAAGTAATAAGTAATAAGTATATAAAAAACAAAAATTAAACAAAACTCAAACTTTAGCTAAACAAAACTCAAATATTAACAATCTACATATATCGATTCTAATTTACTGCTAATAACAAACGACATCTACCCAACCAAATTGAATAAAACTAGGGAAAACAAATATATCCAAAATGAGCAAACTGATATATATAACGTTTAAAGCTCTTTTATTGAAAGCACTCACAAAACTATCATTCCAAATGACTCTTTTCACAACAGAATAAGAAGTAAAATAAACTCATTTAAAAATAGTAATGAAATAAAAAGGGCAATAATATAACGCTTTGTAATTTTAATGAAAACAACAAATCATCACAGCAAAATGATGTAAACTATTAAAAATAAAAAAAAAAATTATATACATATCCATATTTATTTGTAATTTCCCTTTTTTTTAATTTTTTCTAGATTTTATACTAAAGCCTGTTCTTCACATTCTATGATGAACTTTATAATTCCACTTTTGAAGACGAGTAAGATATTAATATTTTCCAAATCGGTGGATAATTCATTAAAAGCTATTAAAGATTTATACAAAGAATTCTTGTTTTGATTATTAGTTCTGAATAGACTTAAAATAAATTTGATTTATTCCTCGTATTGTGATTGTGAATGTCGAGCATCCTATCAAAAAATTGTGTTCAATCCCTTTATTAATAATTTTAAATGCAACCATGTAGAATACAAATTTACATATATTGGTAAAACTTAAATAACGCTCTGAACATAGAGAGCTTGTAGGAAATCTGATGGGGTATCCGTGAATAGTTTTGACTGCCTTTTTATGGAGTATATCAATTCGATTTAAATTAAATTGAGGAGATTCTACTCCATATTGGATTTAGGTAGGTTAAATTGGAGTGAATGTAAGAACAGTATATCATATACAAAGTTTTGTCATGTAAATAGTCTCTCAATATTCTTAATATAAATATATAGGGCGAAATTTTTTTAATAATATAATTTATATGTTTGTCCCACTTTATACTACTATCTAATACTAGCCCCAAATAGTTGAAAGATTTTACTATTTCAATGGGAAAGCCTCTGAAGGAGAACTGCAACGTTTGAAAGGACCTATTTTCAAAGAGCATTATTTTTGTTTCTGAGATATTTAACTTTAACCGATTTTTCCTTAACTACTTAACTTTCCTTAATTACTTCCAGATCATGTTGAACCGAGTCTGTTAGTGCCTTTTCTCTTTTCTTCGAGTATATTTTTATGGCGTCGTCTGCATAAAGCTAAACTTGACCAAAAAGGTTCATCAATAAACAATTTAAATAGGTCGGAACCAAGTATAGGGCCTTGTGGTACTCCTTTCCAAACAGTTTTTAGTTCGCTGAGTACATTTCCAAGTTTGACACGTTGTGTTCAGTTTCTTAAGTAGGACTGGAAGTATGAGATCTGATTCGTACTTAAGTTTAGATTAGTTAATTTATGAATCAAAATATTATGGTCAACACAATCGACTCCTTTTTGAAGGTCTAAGAATATACAACCAACATAATTGCCTTCATCAGCATTTGTTGCGATGGAATGAGTCAAGCAATTATGGAATGAGTTAGACATGCTGCAGTCGTATTATATTTTTTTCGAAGCCATATTGCTCACTACTTAGAAGAGTTATTTATTATTTACCATAAAAGCATTAAGTTGGTTTTTAATTATAATCTTAAATAATTTTGTTAAAGAATTTAGAATTGATATGGAACTATAATTTGATATATTCATTTTGTCACCATTTTTATACACAGGTGTGATAATTGAGGTTTTAAGTGAGTGAGAAAATAATGAATTTTGGAAAGTTATGTTTATGAATTTCACAAGTATAGGGCTTAGTAGCTCCGAATATATTTTAATAAAATTAGTTGAAATGTGATCATATCCCGTAGCTGCAGCCGTCTTTAGTTTACCTATTGTTTGACTTACTTTATCTATATTGGTTGGATATGACTCAAAATTATAAGTAATACTTCTTGAGAAATTATTTAGATATTCAAAATCTAATGGTTCATTCGGCATGTTTAGTTTCCCAGTTACGTTCACAAAGTACTCGTTTATGTAACTAGCAATGTCACTATTGTCCATAATCATACACCCATTATCTGTTTTTAAGACCTTAATATCGCATTTTGAAGGACAAGACATTTTATTGAACATTATTTCCTTACATTTATCCCATAGCTTCTTACAATTATTAGCATTTTGTGCCAAAAAGTTTATGTAAAATCTTTTTTTGGCCTGCAAAATTAGTTGTTTGGTTTTTTTTTGGTATTTTTTATATAAACCCTCTACCTGTTTATCCTGTGGGTACTTTTTCCTATATTTATAGTATGAATCCCTTATATTCATCATACTCAAGATTTCATCAGTAATCCAAGCATGTTTGTAACGTTTGCTTTTTTTAATAGGAATTGTTTTTGTATTGTTTTGAATTAGTTCGCTTTGTTCAAGAACTAAATCGTCAAAGTTACTTATTTCATCTAATCTATTCCAAATATTATGAGCATTAATAATATTATAGTCCAGCACGATTTTGTAGGATGTACTGATTTGGAAAACAGGTTGCATATTTATACATGTTAATAAGAGTTGGTGATCAGATAATTCTGTATTTGAAGATGGTGATAATTCTGTAGATGTAAATGAAGATACATGAAGATGGTATTTAAATTTAATTAGATCGGTTATAAGGTGATCAAATATAGTTTTTGTATTTGTTCCGTATCTAGTTGCAGAATCTTCAGATATTTTATTACAGATCAAGTAACCGTTACTAAGAAGAGTGTCTGCATAATATCTAACTTCTAAGCTATGATTGAGTAAATTTATGTTAAAGTCCCTCAGGATAATAGAGTTTTTGTAATTTAATGTTTATTCATCTATTTTTTGAAGGAAATAATTATAATTAATTCTATGAGACTTGTATACCGCAACAATATTAATGTTTTGGCTTATTAATTTTACTACCAGAATATTAGAATCCTGTTGTTTCTGCTTTGAAAAGGTACTAGATAGAGTATCTTTGACATAGATAACTACACCTCCATAAGATTTGGCTCGATTTGAAAAATAAGGTGAGTAGCCTGAAATATTAAAGCAAATATTTTCGGATTAATTAAGCCAAATTTCTGTCAAAACTAAAACATGGCTATCCCAATCATACGATTCAATTAACATTTCCAATTCATTCAGTTTATTTCGTAGGTTGCATATGTTAAGATATAGTATATTAAAGTTTTCTTTATACATTTTAGGTATTCAAGGTTACCAACCTCTTTAGAATGACTTATATGTAAATTATCCCCAAGAGGTATATTTTTATGTATACACATTATTAATGAAGTGAAATGAATTATATAAGTTTGTTATATAAGTTATATAATATATATAAGAAGTTATATAAGTTTATAAAAATAATTTTTGTTTTAAATGTTTGTTTGTTATAATATTTTAAACTCTACTTTCTTTTGAAACACCCTGTATTTGGGGTACTTTTTATAGCATATTTCGAAACAGCTTTTCAAGCCCTATAATTAGTATCTAATAACTTTTTCTCTATCTCTAACCGTTTTTGAGATATAAAGAATTACTTGAAAAGTCGCTAAAAATTTTTAACCCCTCATATCTCGAAATGGGTCCAGAATAGACCCCCCTTCCATATAATTTTTTGTTCTTTGTGATGCTCCCCATCACCTCTTGCTTTATGTACAAGTTAACTCGGGACACCCTGTATATGGTAAAAAGCTAATTTTTTTTTATATACACAGTCTGCTATATTGATATTTATGTTATACAGATTATTGATATAAATTCTCAAAAATAATAAAGCAAATTTATCTAAGACATGAACCATTATGTAATTGTAGACATAATATTAATGTAACCAAAATAAATATGAATAAAATAAATAAAAAAAATTTTTAAAAAATAAGCTTTTTTGAACTAAAAAGTAGAAAATAAATTTTTAATAGCTAATTTTTCTGTAATTTTCTAAACTATATTGTTACAATCGAGATTTCTTTGAAAAAGTTTATTTCAATATGTCAAATATATACATAAATATAAGTATATATAAGTTTTAAAGTCTGTGAAATTAATATAAAAGCTGGAGGCAAAATTTAAAAATATAAGTTTATAGTTATTCGTTTGTTGCCTCCAGTTTTTATTTTAATTTCTGTATTTTTATTTTACGTCTACAGGTTTAAGTACAGACACTTTTTGTTTAACAGTTACCCATGTTAAATTACCCGTTGGTAGAGGTAGAAGTAATAAATATTCAAATTTTGATGAGGAATGCTTAAAAAGGAGAGGAATAATAGCAATAAAAAATAGCGATCATTTATGTTTACCGCTTGCATTTGTTGTTTCAATAGCTAAAATTGAAAAATTTAATGATTATGAAAAAATTCGAAAAAATAAAAGAAAACTTCAAACTTTAACAGCTTTAAAATTATTAGAAAAATCAAAAATAACAATTCCATCTGAAGGTTGCGGAATTCGTGAATTGAATCAATTTCAAAAATTTTTACGCAAACACAAGATTGTTGTATATAAATATGGAAGAAGGGGTGCAGAAATAATATTTGAAGGATTGAATAATGGGAAAAAAATTAACTTGTTATATCATAATAATCATTACAATGTAATAACCTCACTAACAGCTACTTTTTGCACAGCATTTTATTGTGAAGAATGTCATATTCCGTATTCTAAGAGAAATGAACATAGATGTTCGAAAAGTTGCCCTTGCTGTCAAAACTCGCCAGTTTGTTCACTTAATGTTAAAAATATTTTATGTATGCAGTGTAATCGTAGATTTCGTGGTCAAACATGTTTTGAAAGCCATAAGGCTTCCAGTTCAAAAAATAGAAGCATCTGTGAAGAAATTAGAAAATGCAAATCTTGTTTTAAAGTTCATAAAAGCAGTAGGTCTTATATATGTGGAGAATATTTTTGTAAGATTTACGATAATCATTTTCCTGAAAACCATAAATGCTTCATTCAGCAAGACAAAACAAAAGTAAATTTTGAAAATTCCATTTACGTATTTTATGATTTAGAAACAAGACAAGAAGAAATTAGCTCTACAAAAATAAAAGAACATGTTCCAAGTTTATATGTGGCTCAGCTAAGATGACTTAAATGTATTAACATTGATTCTCTATACTTCTGTGGAAAATGTAAATTAAGAGAGAGAATTTTTAAAACGAAAAATGTGATAGAGGATTTCGTGGAATTTATTTTAAAATTAAAAAAGGAATTCAAAAAGATTGTCATAATTGGTCATAATGGTCAGGCGTTTGACCATCAATTTATTCTGAATTATATACTCAATAAAACTGTACTTGAACCAAAGTTAATTATGCGAGGTACAAAAATTATTGTTATGATAATTGATAATATTAAATTTATAGATTCTATGAATTACTTTCCTATGAATTACTTTCCTATGGTCTTGGCAAAATTACCAAAAGCTTTTAATTTATCAATCAATTTGAAAAAGGGTTATTTTCCGCATCTATTTAATAAATTGGAAAATGAAAATTACATTGGCCCACTTCCAGCAATTAAATACTATAACTCTAATACAATAAAAGCAGATGAGCGTAATGAATTTTTAATGTGGTATGAACAAAATAGAAACTCAGAATTTAATATGGAGAAAGATATTTTAGAATACTGTATAAATGATGTTGAAATTCTAACTAGAGCATGTCTGGTTTTCAGAAAATTTTTTATAGAAGAATGTAATGTGGAACCATTTGTACAAGCAACAACAATAGCTTCAGCCTGTAATCTTGTATATAGAAGAAACTTTCTCTAATCGAATACTATAGGAATTACACCAAGAAAAGGATATAGGATGGAAGACAACCAGTCAAAAATTGCCATGCAATGGCTTATTTGGGAAAAAGATTTGAGAAAAATTGATTTGAAATGTGCATTTAATGGAAAACAAAAACAAATCGGAAATGTTAAAGTCGATGAATTTTTCGAAGAGACTAAAGAAATATTTGAATTTTACGTTTGCTATTATCATGGACATCCAAAATGTTTAACAAACCAGAGGGATATACCATTACATGATAACTCTGGCGATACTTTGAATCTACGATATGAAAAAACATTAATGAGATCAGAGTTTATAAAATCATGTGGATATAAAGTTATTGAGATGTGGGAATGGAATTCCGGGAGCTAATGAGATACAATGAAAATATGAGATATTTAGAAAATTATTTATTAATTAATTTAGTTCCTTTAAATCCTCGTGATGCATTTTATGGCGGATGAACGGGAAATACTTACACATATTATAAATGTAAACAAGGAGAAAAAATTAAATACATATGTTCCTTATACTCATATGTTTGCAAACGAGGAAAATTTCCCATAAACCATCCTAAGATTTATGTTGGAGAAGATACTTGCTCTAAGTTAAACAGAATGACTATTGACGGTATTATTAAATGTAAAATCTTACCATCAACAAATCTATTATACCCCGTGTTACCTGTCAAACAAAATAATAAATTGATGTTCTCACTATGTAACACTTGTAGTGAACAAAAATATCAAGGAAAATACTGTGAACATACAGACGATGAAAGAGCATTAGTAGGAACTTGGGTAATTGATGAAATTAAAAAAGCAATTGAAAAAGGGTATAAACTTTTTAAAAAGAAAAAGAAAAGGAAGAATATATTGATAGTTTTTTTGAAAAGGAAGAAATTAAATTAGAATACGATAAAGTAGTTAATAATCCTGGTTTAATCTTTTGCTAAGATTATTTTAAACTCATTTTGGGGAAAATTTGGGCAAAAGGAAAATCAACAACAAACCACCATTATAAATCAACCTCTTAAACTTTACGAGTTAATAACAAACCCCTCTGTAGAAGTATGTCACATATTTCCAGTAAATGAAGAAACATAGTGGCTAGCTGGAAGTATAAAGAAGAAGCAGCAACTTCTTTATCCACTGTCAACGTAAGTATCGCTGCTTATACAACAACACATGCTCGTCTTCAACTTTACAGTTATCTAGAGAAGCTAGATAGTAGAGTATTATATTATGACACCGATTCGGTGTTGTATATTAGTCGAGAAGGAGAATATGAACCACAAACAGGAGAATTTATAGGAGTCATGACGGATGAGTTAGAGTGTTATGATATAGGGAGTTATATTACAGAATTTGTAAGTGGTGGTCCCAAGAACTACGCCTACAAAATTTACTGTACAAAACATAATACCGAAAAAATTGTTTGTAAAGTTAAAGGATTCTCTCTTAGTTATGAAGCTTCACTAAAAATTATTTTTAATAGCATAAAGGAAGCAGTTTTAAATTCATTGAATAGAACAGACACATACGTCATTTCAGAAAATATTCGTCGAAATAAAAATCACGATGTACTTACGATTCCTGAAATAAAAAAATATCAACCAAAATCGGAAAAAAGAAAATTTAATGAAGATGGTAGATTTTTACCGTATGGATATAATAGGAAAAAATCACGTGTTGATAAGTAAATCATTCAAATTTGTTTACATATTAATTTAAAATTTTTAAAATCTTAACATCTGGTTATCGTAAAAAATTTTTCAACATAGATTTAAATAAAAATATAATAAAAAAAATTTAATAAAAGATTTTTAACATAAAAATAAAAATGTCTTTTATTTTTATCTTATGTTTACAAAATAGGTACCAAAAGCAATTAACTTTTTTTTGATTTTTATTATTTTTTATTTTTCCATTTCTTACAGCATAGAATGGAACGTAATAAAACAAAACAAAGTAAAATCGAAGATTTCAGGTTACTTTCTCAATCTTCTTATAGAACAGAATAAAGTAATCCTACATAACAGATGCACCTATAATTATATAATTTTTTTCTTTCTTTTGTTTTTATTTTTACTTTTTTACTGCATTCATAAATTTTAACATTGTTTAAAAGAGTCAACTAGTTTTAACAATTTATTTTACACCAGGTAAACAGAAATTAGAAGAATGCAAAATCTTTTTTAAGTTCATATGTACTTAGAACAAAATATAGAATATAGAGAAACAACTCATATCCTAAAATAGGTAACATATTTTTATTTTACAGCTTAAAGCTATATATAATAACAACTTTTAACAATTATTAATCTTCTTTATAAGCCAAACTACACTTTGTACTTCTTGTTTACATTTTGTTTTTAGTTTTATTATTTACATCTTGGTATTCAAAAGTACCTATGAATATTTTTCTTATTAAATAATAAAAACAAGTTTTTTTCGTTTCTTTTATATCTCCTTTTACGTATGTAGGTATATTTTATTAAGCATGCGATTTTGCACAATTTAAAAAACTAAACTTGATTTGACCTGAAAAAAATCATCTTTCTATTTGTATGATATCTTATTACAAAGTATCAATGAATTTATTGAAACACCTAAATATCCTAAAGTTGTTCAGTTCATTAACCTTGCCTAACAACTTCTACAGTACCAACAACCTTCATTTCCTACAATACAACCACTTGCAACTTATAAGTTAACAACCCATGCTTATAACCTAAACTTGTTCAGTTCATTAACCGTGCCTAACAACTTCTACAGTACCAACCACCTTAATTTTCTACTATACAACCACTTGCAACTTATAAGTTAACAACCCATGCTTATAACCTAAACTTGTTCAGTTCATTAACCTTGCCTAACAACTTCTACAGTACCAACAACCTTCATTTCCTACTATACAACCACTTGCAACTTATAAGTTAACAACCCATGCTTATAACCTAAATTTGTTCAGTTCATTAAGCTTGCCTAACAACTTCTACAATACCAACAACCTTCATTTCCTACTACACAACCACTTGCAACTTATGAGTTAACAACCCATGCTTATAGCCTAAACCAAAACAAACAAAACAAGTAAATGTAACAGTAAGTCGATGCAACCGACTTATTAATACCCTACACCTGAATAATTCGAATTAAATTAAAAATCCATAACGGTTTTTGGCAGCTGCTTGAACTTCTTCCCTTTTCTGTCTTATTCAACTCGAATTTCAAGAACGTAAAAGAGGCATCCGCTTGGGATATGCTTGACACCCTTGTATAAAATTTTAAGTTTCTATCTTAATTATTTTCGAAGATTGGTAGTCCTTGGGAGGTTTGTGTCAGCTACCCGAATTGCCACTCCAATTCATCGAATCCATCTCAGGAACATAAAGAAAACTTGCCACAAAACCATTCTATTAAATTTAAAGGTTCTACTTTTGTTGGTTTTGGAGATATGCTCGTTGCTCTTGTGCTCGTCCGGAAGTTTCCAAAATACGAACCCATGGTTCAAATTCTTTCAAATGTCAGTTTCCAATTTTACAGAAAAGGAAACATAACAGAACACCTTTGTACTAAAAATAAAAGTTCTATCTTTGTTGGTTGTGGAGATATACTCGTTTGCTCTGGGGCTCGTCCGGAAGCTTCCAAGATTTCAACCCATGGACCAAATCCTCACAAATTTCAGAAACATAAATCAAACATGAAGGAACACCATTCTGCCTAATTTAAAGGTTATATCTTTGTTGCATTTGGAGATAATATCATTTGCTCTGAGGCTCGTTCGGAAGCTTTCAAAATCCGAACCCAAGGACCAAATCCTCTCAAATTTCAGAGGCCTAAATCATACATGATAGAACACCATTCTGCCAAAAGTAAAGGTTATATCTTTATTGGTTTTGGAGATAAACTCATTTGCTCTGGGGCTCGTTCGGAAGCTTCCAAAACCAAACCCATGGACCAAATCCTCTTAAATTTCAGAGACATAAATCAAACACGAAAGAACACCATTGTACCAAATTCAAAGGTTCTACCTTTGTTCGTATTGGATATAATCTCATTTGCTCTGCGGCTCGTTCGGAAGCTTCCAAAATTCGAATCCACGGTTCAAATTCTTTCAAATTTAAACCCATGGCCAAATCCTCTCAAATTTCACAGACCTAAATCAAACATGAAAAAACACCATTCGGCCAAATTTAAAGGTTATATATTTGTTGTTTTTGGAGATAATCTCATTTGCTCTGGTGCTCGTTCGGAAGCTTCCAAAATCCAAACCCATGGACCGCATCCTCTTAAATTTCAGAGACATAAATCAAACTGGAAGAAACATCATTATAAAAAATTTAAAGGTTCTATCTTAATTGGTTTTGGAGATAATGTCGTTTGCTCTGGGGCTCGTTCGGAAGCTTTCAAAACCCGAACCCATGGACCAAATCTTCTCACATTTCAGAGACTTAAATAAAACATGAAAGAACACCACCCTGCCAAATTTAAAGGTTATATCTTTGTTGGTTTTGGAGATAATCTCATTTGCTCTGGTGCTCATTCGGAAGCTTCCAAATCCAAACCCATGGACCAAATCCTCTCAAATTTCAGAGGCCCAAATCATACATGAAAAAACACCATTCTGCCAAAAGTAAAGGTTATATCTTTATTGGTTTTGGAGATAATCTCATTTGCTCTGGGGCTCGTTCGGAAGCTTCCAAATCCAAACCCATGGACCAAATCCTCTTAAATTTCAGAGACATAAATCGAACGGGAAGGAACATCATTGTACAAAATTTAAAGGTTCTATCTTTGTTGGTTTTGGAGATAATCTCATTTGCTCTGGTGTTCGTTCGGAAGCTTCCAAAACCCAAACCCATGGACCAAATCCTCTTAAATTGCAGAGACATAAATCGAACGGGAAGAAACATCATTGTACAAAATTTGAAGGTTCTATCTTTGTTTCTTTTGGAGATAATCTTGTTCGCTCCGGAATCATTCGGAAGCTTCCAGAATCCGAACCCATTGACGGATTTTGTCCAGATTCGAACTTAGCCTTTCTTTCGTAATTAGTAACCTACTATATAAATTTCATCAAGATAGCATCATTATTTTTTGAGTTATCGTGCGTGCGGACGGACGGACATCGCTAAATCGACTCAGGCGGTGATCCTGATTCAGAATATATATACATGTCTATACCTAACTCGCTTCGTTTTGGTGGTTACAAACACCATACCAAAGTTAATATACCCTATACTGTAGGTGTAGGGTATAATAAGTTTTTGACCTACTAACCAAAAATAACCTACATTAAACCCATCAATCAAAATATAGGTCAGTGGGCGTGGTCTTCGGTGCGATATGGCATGTTTTTTTCCCGTCCCCAAGTGCAGGATTACCTACTCATATCTATATAAATATTATAAATAAACACATTGCTTTTATAAATAGAAATGTATACTAAAAATCAATTGATTTGATGAAAACAAACTTAAATTTAACACTTGCTTACTAAATTTTAAGTAAATGTATATTAAATTTTACACTGTGTTCTCAAGTGCGGCACATTAATTTGTTTACACATTCATATCTTTCAAATTCATCGCTTTCAAACCAAAAATATTTTCGAAGCACATATTATTACATTTGAAGTATGTACCTATGGATATGTACGCATACAATGCAATGGACTACATAAAAAATAATAGTCTTTTATAGAAAAAAAAAAACATTTATGAATTACGTATACGTATTGGTATTGGTGGGTTTAGTGAATTTAGATAAAATGTTTTATTTTGGTTCTGTAATAATTCTGTTAAAAATTCTGTTATATCTTTGTATGAAAATTTAATTTTGAAATTAAGCTAATTTCTCTAATGTTTTTCGATATTATTATTTTAATCGATTTAAATTTATTTTAATTAATATTATTTTTTCGATTTTATTGTCATCGGGATCTGATCTACTGAAGAAAATTTCAAGTCTGTAGCTCAACGGGAAGTGTGTTTAAAATGGCTTCTAAGATTCCATCCTTTACCCAACCAAGTTAATAAAAAGCTGTTAATAAAAATGAATTAATGTTTTAATAAATGAATAAATTTTAAATGAAGATATGTGTATTGTGTAAAAAATAAAAAAATTAGAATTATAAAATTATAGCCCAAAATTTTGTTTGTGCAACATCTGTTTGGTTGTAAATAATATTGATTAATAATTTTATATATTTCAAAGTAAATAATAAAGCCAGTAAATAAGAATTCATGAATTGCATTTAAGTTTAAATATAAAAAGTATTTAACAAAAATTGAAAAAGTGCTTAATAAAAAATTAAAGTTGTAATTTAGTTGTTTTAAAATTGTTATTAAAATATAAATAATTAACCAAACTAAAAAAATGAATTATTGTTCTAATTAGTGAATTAATTTTAAATGAATATACATATGTGTATTGTCTAAAAAATAAAAAAGTTTGGAATTATAGCCAAAAATTTTGTTTGTTATGTAGAAAATAAATATATGTAGAGTGTGAACTAGTAGATCAGTAGTAAAATGTGGATTTGGTTTAGTATTGCTTTCATGTACAATGTTTAATTAATATTTGATAGCATGATAATTTGTGATTAAAAATAGGTAGAGTTATCAAAATAAAAGTTACTTGATGATTGATAATAATATTGTATGTTTTAATAAGTAGATAATAATATTATATATATGGTGTAATCTAGTAAATAAGTAGTTATATGTATTTCAAAGTTAATAAAAATTTGGAATATAAAATTATACGTTTTATGGTATATAAATATATACGATGTGTAAATATATAAAAATTTATAGTTAGTACAAATTAGTGAATATAGATAGTAAATAATGACAACATTTATGTAATAAATATTTAGTATTATTAATGCAATATCTCTTAAAAAGTTATTGTTATAGTTTAGGTTGACAATTTTGTTTTGGTAAAAAGAATATCATTGTGATTTTGTATTTTGAAAACCTTTGTATTGTCCGCCTTCCTAATATAAATGGTGTTATCCTTAATCCTTAATCTTAAGGTGTTTGTATTGATGAAGAATTTTAATTTGGCGAGCGTGATAATAAAGTTTGGCTTGAAAATCTATAAGACGGAGGCGAAAGAACACTTCACGGTTTGCTGAGGACTTAATTTCAATTCAGAAGTAAAATACGTTTCCTTTTATTTTTGCCAGAAGATCATTTTTAGTTGAATCACACTTCAATTTCAGCAGGTATAATGCTTGATTATAACTATTTTTATTATTTTCTAATTCATTATTATTTTTACTTTTTAGTTCAGTAATGCTTATAATATTCTCGCTTGGTACATTTGCATTTAGTTGCTGACCAATTTTTCAAAACGTTCCAATTCGGATATTAGCTGGAAAACCAGAAATTATTAAATTGCACTTATTTTCTTCTTGATGTTTTTTATCAATAATATTTTCCATTGTATTAATTGGTTTTTCCATAATATCCAATTTATATCTTAGCTCATTGTTTTCATTAATCATTTTTTAATTTTTTTTTACCAAATCCTCCATTTGTTCACTCAGATAAGCTTGCGAACGATGCACGTCAATTATTATTTGAATTAATTTATTAATACAAATAGAAATTGAAGCATTAGTGGGATCATTTGAAAGAACAATCTCAACTGGTTGTAGAGCATGAGTGTTGTTTTCGTTACCCATAACAATGATGGACTCATCCATTGGTGGGCAATCCTTGCATATCCAAGATGCACAGCCAGCTCCAACCACTTTGATGGTTTCATCGGTCACAGAAGCGAATCGAAAGTGGAAAATTTTTTTGCAGCTGAATGAAAGGCTGCAATTGAATGGCTCTAGACTTGCATTTAAATTTCTTTTACAGGAGTCACATTGCTGTTTAACAATGATAAGTGATTTTTGTTCGTAACTTTTTGCACTAATTTATTTTTTAATTATTAATATCGATTTTGATTATTAATATCCATTTTTTGATTATTATTTTTTATTTCAAGTTTAGTTTTTGTTTTATTTTTATTATTATTTTCTTTTCTATTAAAAAAAAATATAAATTTAATTTAGCTTAACTTAATCAAATGTAATTTAAATTAATTTTAGAAAAAAAAAATTTTAAAATAAAATATTTTTTCAATTTTTGCACTAAAAAAAACACGTCTAAACGCTGTGACAATTTTGACAATTTGAAGTGTTGAAAAACTTAAGCGATAAATTATACTTAAATATATTATAATATTCAATAACCAGTTTGCCATGATTTTTTAATCCGAACGGTGCTTTAAAAAATTTTTAAAATTATAAATTATAAAATTTTTTTTTGGAAATTAAATAAACTGATGAATTTTAAAATTGAAAATTGAAAAATAAAATTTTTCATAATATATTTGCATAATATTTTTGGAAAACAATAATCAAAACTTTTTCGTTCTTTCTATTGACAATAAATTTTATTGAATATAATTACAAAAACACAGTACAAACAAGAACAAAAAGTGCATTAAAAACAACAACGAAATCAGAGGACATTCTCTGCATAGGCTGATATTTTTTCGGGTTAATAATTTTAGAATAAAAATATTAAATTAAATAAAAGATTAGAGACAAAAACTTCTGTTTTCATAAAGTTAAAAATCAAATAACAATAACATCCCGTCTAACAAATTCAGTAAAATTGCCCAATAAAGAATTTTAGGAATTTGTACACACATAAAACAATTTTTGCATATGAACAATTTATAAAGTAAATAAATATAACAAATAATTATAGTAAATACATACAACAAAATATTTGAATATGATTGCAACTTAAGAACGCTTGGTACCTACGTAAGCGTAGGCATCAGGAATTCCTATATATCTAAGGAGATTTAATTTTAGGCTTTGTGATAAAAGTCTAATATTTGGGTCTCCTTACACTATTATAGATTTACAAACATTATAAATATTCTTCGGTCAATTGAAGAGTATTTAATATTTTGTTTAAAAATCTTAATTGCATAGAGATAAATCAATTTTTTTCAATAACGAAAAAAAAAAATTGACCCCAGAGAGGGAAACACAAGGATCCATTCTTGTGTATTGATCCCAATCAGGGCAACCGTTACCAATTATTAGAGCCAGAAAAGGGAACCGAAGAAGGAAGAATATATTGCAAAATTTCCATCAAAACAACAACAGTGAATTCCCAAGATTGGAAATGGCAAGTCCCAGATCGAATAAAATTACCCGTAACAGAAAATTTTTAAATAAAATTGCTGTCGATCACCAACCAAATAGTAACGAATTAAGGGTCCAAAACATTTTTGTGATCGAAAAACAATTACAGGACATTTCAGAAAAGTTTAAAGCACAATACACACGAGAAGGACTACTATTAAAAGTGGAAAATAAAGAAATCGCAGAACGCTACATTAAGAAGTGCAATGTCCTTGATAAAATTGCCGTCAAAGCGCAATACAATACCAATCTAAATTGCTCTTAAGGCACTATTTTCTGCCGGGAGCTGAATGAAATGTCAGACGATGAGGTCTTACAAGGTCTTAAATCTAAAAATCCATCAATCATTCAATTTTTTAGATTCAAGAAAAGACAACCCGGCGAGTATAGCGATCAAAAAACAGAAGAATACTTTGGTTCCATGTTGATCACCTTCGATACTCCGACGGAAATTAAAATATGTTTTGTAAAAGTAGAAGTGAGGAAATTTTACCCACTTCCAATGCGCTGCAGAAGATGTCAAAAACTTAACCATAGAGAGAAACTTCGCAGGAGCTTACCAAGATGTAATAGATGCTCTAAGAAAACTAATGCAGAAACGGTGTCCAAACATTTACAAAATTGTCGTTCTGAACAATGCATCAATTGTTCTGAACCAACCTTCGGGACATCCTTTCTCCCAACGACACAAATTGCCCAACCTACATAAGGGAAAAAATAATTACGCGCAGAAAAACAGATGACAAAATCGGTCGTGGAGACTCAATAAAACTGTGTAACACAAGAGAAAGACTAAATCATTGCATCCCCGAGCCTATCAGACAACTTATTTCATATGCCGATACAACAAATAATGAAAAGGCAGGAGAACTAACACCAAGACGAATAGTAAAACTAAAATTCCTAATCCCAACATAATCCAAAAAATGTTGGGCACAAAATCCTCAAGGAAACACAAATAACCTCAACCAACAAAAAATAACAACGAACACCAAAAACAATAACTTCACAAAACAGGAAAACCAATAAAATGCTAGAATAAATACAATTACAAAAAAATCAGTATTACATCTCCCAACAGTAAGAAAAGAAAAGAAGCAAAAAATAAACCTCGAAATAATGGAATTTGATAACAACAAAGGATAATGTAGAACCAATAGCCGAAAATACAGAAACTGAAACAGAGAACTACCAAATAACAGTAAATATAGAAAACAACCCTTCCAGGTTCTCAAAACAATAATAAAATTAAAAACAAAACACACAAAAATGATGATTAATAATAGAAAACTAACGGCAATAAAACGACGATTTAACCATATTGAGAAGGCAAATTGTAGAGGATCAACCAATACAAATACACCATCAAACATAATAAAGAATCACACCACAATTCTATAGTGGAACATACAAGGCTATTGGTGTAATAGACCATATCTAGAACTCTTAATTAACCAATATCACCCATATCTTATAGCTAGCAAGATCTTTAGCTCTGCAAGAAACGAATAACAGAAGCAAAGATCCACCTGATTTTTTCCGGGACTACCGCGGTATTTTACCAAGAACCAATAATATAATTGGAGGAGTAGGAATTCTAATAAAAAATGGATTAAAATACCAAAGTATAAACCTTAACACCATACATCAGGTAACAGCCATCAAGGCCGATATTCCAGGACTACCAACGGGAACCACCATAGTTAAGCTCTTCTTAGAAAATGATCTAGAACTCAGCAAAAGAAACATGAAAAATCTTGTAAGACAAATTCAAGCACCATATCTTCTACTAGGGGATATGAATGCAAAGAGTCTAACCTGGTATGACACCTTGAACAACCAACATGGTAGAATAATAGACGAGTAGATAGATGAAAATGTGGAACTCTTTATTTTAAATGACGGGTCTCCAACATTTATCAGCCCCAGAAAAACATAAACATGCCCAGATTTGTCCATTGCACATGGGGCTATTGCAAATTAACTTCTCTGGAAAACCAGAGCCAACCCAAAGGGATACGATCACTACCCAATACTGCTACAAACTAACAATTTAAATGTGCAGAACGGGTACAAGAAAATTTACAAAGAAGACCAGGCAGACTGGATAAAATAACAGTGAAAGTTTCGCAACTCTTGACATATTCATATCATATTCTTGATCATATTCAATAACGCTCTAATTAACTCGTACTTCCCAAATAATAGAAGAAAACACGTGTGGTTATTATTAAAAAACCGGGCAAAGATCCGACGAACCCGAACAACTATCGCCCCATAAGCTTAGTACCTAGTATAAGTGAATTATATGAAGCAATAATTAATGATAAAATCAATTGTTTCTCAAACGAAAATGATATCTTACTCGAAAACTAATTTGAATTTAGGTACAAGCACAGCATGATACATGCAATAACAAAGTTAACGCCTGATGTTTGTTGGAACATCAATAAAGAAGTTAGGGTAGTGGCGTGTCTAGAAGACTTGGAGAAAGCCATTAATTCAGTATGGATCGACGAATTAATATATAAATTATTAAAGCTTAATTTTTTACAACACCTAGTCAGCTTAATCGAAACTATGGTAAACAACAATAAATTTTACATAGCACAAAACAATATAGAGAATAAAACTAATATTAGAAACATAGCTAATGGCCTACAACAAGAAGCAGTAAACTCATCTCTATTGTTTTCAATATATATTGTAGAGCTTCTGGAAATATTAAAACGATGAAAGGTGCAAATCATACAATTGCATTTGCCGAGATGTAATAGTATACTGCAAAGTATGCCTCAAAAAAATAAACTGTGAGAAATGTCAAACTATATTATTTAGAAACACTTACAACCATCTCAATTCAAACAAAAAAAGCTAACTGGAAGAAATTTATAATTAAAGGACTTAATGCTATAGAAATAGAAAACAAAGAATCGGTAAAATATCCGGGAGTGTACTTATAGTTAAAATATATTACGCACATTAAGACATCATTTCAAAATGGAAATAAAGTATTTCTGGCTTGAAAAAGGCTGTTAAAGGCTGTTTCTGCTAGTTTGATGCAGAAACTCAGAAAGTTTGAGAGAAAGTGTATAAGAGTATGTATAAACAAGTCCAGAAAGATGGAATCTGATTAGAAATATGGTTATTCATATAAATATTTGTATAAGGAATCAAACATAAATAGAATCGATAGTTTTATTATAAAACTAATTCGAAATCATTATGAAAGAGCATTAAATACTCCAGAAAATGGTTTAATATAACATACATTTTGCCACATTGGGATTTATTGCTCCAGAGCATCTTATCTTTCTTGACAAAAACGGTTTTATACAAACCGAGAATCATGTCCCCCTATTTTATCATTATAGTAGACGGGCTACATGTAAAAAAGTAGACTAGAATCCGGCTAACATCAACGGAGATAATCTTAAATACGATATGAGTATACCAACTAAGGATAACCAAATTAGAAAGAGTTATTGGTGGTTAGATGCATCATAACTGCTAATCGTAAGGTAGGTTAAGTTTGTTAGGATTAGAATAGGTTATTTAGGATTATGAATTTTTTAATAAAAAAAAAAATAAGAAAAAATAATGTATTGTTTTTTTTTGTTTTTATATTTTTCAATGCAAAAGAAAAAAAGAAGAAAGCAATTATTTAGCTAGAATAAGATAGAACACAAAAAAATTAAAAAACAAAATAAATAATTATACCTAAGATTAACAATAATGCTAATTAAAAAATTCAGAAATAAACCTTGTTTTTTGTTAACTTTTTACTAGCTAAGAGAAATGTATGATCATATTAAAAGAAATAAAAGTGAAATAAAAAAAAAATCAGTTTTATCTGTCAAAATATTGAGAACTAGCAATAATACCCAGTTATATCCGGAATATTTTGTTTGTTTTATGAAGTAAAAATTATTAATTTTTTGTTATTACGTTAATTTAATTTATTTAATTTATTTTTCGTTTTCCTTAATGGACACAATTCGCTTAAAAAAAGTCTTTAAAAGAATCAGAAATCTATTGAGTACATAATTAGTGTAATTAGTAAAATTTAAACGGGATAATAGATTTTTACAGAAAATCGTTACAGTTGGAAAATAATTACGATTCAGTTAGAAAATTTTTTTGAGATATTGATATGCCGAAAAAAATAACGGGTCGTAACTAAAAAAACCGAGCCAAGTCGTTTTTATCAAAGTTCAAATCAATTGTTTGTTCTAATCAAAGACATAATAATAAAAAGACAAAAGCTTCTTTACATTCTCGTATGAAGATAACAGTTTAACTGAACTTTAAAACCTTGTTACAATTATTTCAATTTTAAAACCACTAAAGCATCCTGGAAAATTGAAAACAAAAACATACCGGAAAAAAATATATATTGAACTCAATCAATCAAAGCATATAGAAATGATCCTAAAAAACGAAATTTACTTTAAAAATTCGGGAACTACGGAGCAGATCAATGTAGCCTAAAGCCCATTAAAACACACTTGCAAATTGGACATTTTCTGGATGGAATTTTTATTTTGACAGACAAACAGCATTCAACACTTCCAAAACGCAAAGCTGTCTCATCACTTGTAAAAGATATTAAGATATTAATTGGTACCAAACCTACGATTTCACAGCAAAACTATTCAACAATCTGAAAATTTAAATATTTTAGGCATGCAACTAACTCAAAAACAGGCATCAAAAAATGCTCTAAATGAACATATTTTTCATCTAGCTAAAAAAGCTGTTAAATGTTTGGGTTATTTTTTGGGTTATTAAAAACCGTAAAATAAAAAAATTTTTTTATACGCGCTTAGTAACAATTAAATAATTTTGTAATAATAATTTTCGATATAAATAGAAGTTTTTGTAATTGAAATGCACCATTAGTCGCAATTATTTTTAATGCTGAAGAGGTATATTAAATACCGAAATGCATCCAGATAAATTATTTGAATAAAAAAAAAAGAAGTTAAATTTTATTCAAACCAAAATTTACAAGTAAAACCCTAAAAGGTGGAAAAAAAAAATTTAGCGATTAAAAGTCATAAATGAAATAACGTCTAAAAATTGAAAATATTTTTTAGATATATCATATATACATTATAATATATCATATTAAAATAAGTTAGATATATCATGAAGCTTACCTATATATGGTTGCATGAACTTCATGTCTGTATTTTTCTGCTGAGAACGGATGAAACACTAGACTACCATTTTGTACAGTGTATACTAGGTCCTGCGATGGTGGTATTGTAGTCCATTCAACCTTTATTTAAAGAAGAAATTATTGATTAAAAATAAAACTTTAATGAACGCAAATTTTTAAATTAATAAAGAAATACTATTATTTTAGTTGATTAGATATGTCTGATAGATAGGTCTTAGGCAAATTTTAACAAGTAGGGAAGGTTGTAATAGGGAATTATGTCAAACACGCAAGAAAAAACAGAATCAAAAACAAATCAATAAGTAAAAAGTCTATAGAAGATACCTAAATAAAGACACAAAAAAAATAAAAAAGCAAGAAAATGCAATATAATGTTAAAGAGATATTTCACTAGTAAATAATACTTTCAAAATTAAAAGAAAAAGCTGAAAACCCGTTTTGTTGCTAATAAAACGAAATTAGCTGCAATAACATAATACAAATTAGAGAAACAATTACTATGCAGGATTGTTTTTTTCTGTTTTGTAAGAACCTTAAGAAACAATGAAGAGTGTATAGTTGACTGTGTCAATTCTAGGATATCCGTACGAATATAATATTATGTAAGTTATGCTTTTACCATAAAATTTAATCATCTTTTACAAAATTTCGGATATCTGACTTAATAAAGTACCGAAATATAATTTTTTGAACCCATTTCCGAGAACCAAACAAATCTCTCAGAAGTTATTGGCATAAAATTTGACTATCTTTTACAAAATATCAGATGTTTAGTTCAATGAAATACGAAAATATAACATCTACCTGGACCTGTTGCACATTAAGTTCTAAACTTGACAGAAGTTATTACCATTAAACTTGATTATTTTTAAGAAAATTTCAGATGTCTAACTTTAAGATATGAGGATATGCATTTCGCATATATTCGAAGCATTTGCGTTAGACTCATTTGACAGAATTTTAAATACCTAACTTATATAGGCAATCAGTTGAACTCATATAAAAAAGAAGTTGTATGACAGCTACTCGGATCTACCTCTCTAGACCAACAAAATATTGTAGAATTGCTATAATACATCACTTCTTCTCACAATATTTCAGATTTTTTGCTTCAAGAGACACTGAGTTATTTTCATTAAAAAAAAAAGGAGTAATTAGATAATGAGCACAGTTATATAAGAATAGTGGAGAAATTATGTCAGGAACCTTCTTTGTGTCCAGGCTTATAATAGCTTCAAAAATGTCATTTACGGAAAGATATAGATCTGTGATTAACAAATTTGTGCTATTAAATAACGAAGTAGCAGAGATATCGAATTGTTCTTTAAGACGATAAACTTTTTGAAAATAGTCGGAAAAAAAGTTACAAATTGTTTTTGGACATCAGGAAAAAGTATTATCCTTGGACATTGAATTAGTGTAGCCGAATATTTTTCGTTTTGTGTTGAGAAATTCGGAAAATTTTTTGTGATCACTAATTAATTTGTTGCCTATACGATTGACATAGTTTTCCTAGGCTGTATAAGCTGTCAGTTTGAATTAATTTGCAAGTAGCTTATACATATTCAATAAGTCATGACTAGGTGCTATTGTGTGTTTGATTTTTCTGTATATTTTATTGCGCTGTTTACGTAAAGTCTGAAGTTCTCTATCTAACCATGACTCCATTGTTTTCTTTTTCTAACGGATTTTAGGTACAAAAACATTTATAATTTCAAAAATTTTTAAATAAAAGATAGAGATTAGTGAGTTGATGTCCTGTTGTGCTAACAGTTCGTCCCATTTAGTAGATGATAAAGCATAATTAATGGTTTGGTATTCAGCATTACGGAAATCATATACAATTTCGTTCTTGTAAGTTTTTCTCGAGAGTGGGATGATAGTTGAAAACTCAAAGATGATTGCGTTATGATAATTAGTGTTAGCAAAAAGATTATTTGAAAATGCAAGATCTAACCATATATTATTGTTTTTGGGTTAATTAATAATCTGCTGTAAATCATTACCATGAAACTCGCTAATAATTTATTTTAATTTATTTAAAATTATTATTATTATTTTTATTATTATTATTATTATTATTATTATTATTATTATTATTATTATTGTTTTATTATTATTATTAGTGTTATTATTATTATTATTATTATTATTCAGTTATTTGGTAGATACTGGCTTCAAAGTTGTCTCTTGTATAAAGTTGAGATATTTTAAAAACTTCTAAATGAGTTTGTATTACAAGAAGAAAATTATATATTAGTTTTATTGTTAAAAGGAACAGCAAAAGGATTCAGAAGTAGTGTTTTTGTGTGTGTAGAAAGATTTTTCTGTGGGATTGTGATAGAATTATCTACGAAGTTTTTTTAATATAGTACCTTTTTTCCATCTTTTATAATTAATTATTTCACAAATTTTAGATTTGGGTACCATAACTTTTAATGATTTATATTTAGGTTTAAATCTAAGGTTCTTGGAAGTAATATTTACTATTTGAACATGTTTTAATTTAAATTTATTTTTATACCCGTACGATAGGATCGGGTATAATAAAATTACTCCTCCGTTTGTAACACCTCGAAATAAGCGAGCTAGATATACCTTCAAAGGTATGGATCGGATCAGAAAAAAATTCTAAGACTTTTGAGCCATGTCCGTCCGTCCGTCCGTCCGTCCGTCAGCACGCTAACTCAAAAACTAAGAAAGCTAGAATCTTGAAATTTACACAAAATATTCTTGGAGTAATTTGTAGGTTCCCTATTTTTTTTGGTTGAGTTTGGACCAACCCTTAAGGTAGCTCTCGAATACCTAACTTTTAGATCCTCACATTTTTTTTGAAATAGAGCTATGAAATTTTAACTGCTGATAGATCTCACAAAAATATTAATTTTATTTTTAATAACTTTTTTTTGTAGCCCCACCCGTTATGGAGCTACAGCTCCCCAAAGGTTCAAAAAAACTCTATATTTAAATTGTTATAGCACAAGTTGTATAAGGTATATCTTCATTTTGAAAACGCCAAACGATTACTACTTTCGTTAGCTTTAAAAGTATATATACAATAAATATATATTTGTGGCATACGGTGTCTTAATTTACCGTTATGCGAAACTCAAATTTTGCATAATTCTTTAACCCTTCTATCTTCTAAACGGTTAAAGTTGGAAACTTAAAATTTTGACAGAAGTTAGATCTTTGAAAATTAGTATGAGTCGTTTCAGAAATTTTTTTTGTATCACCCCCGTTTAGGAGCTGTAAGGGGTCAAAAACTGAAAATTTCCTATTTTTAAACACCTGTAACTTGAACACCTGTTAAATTTTTTTTGAAGTAATACACAAAAATTAAAGCTTCAACATTATACTCTTATTTCTGTTAACAACTTTTTTTAATAATATAGGGTTACTTTATAATTGACGAAAGTGTTACTTGATTTTTTCAAATTTTCTAACAAATTTCTTTAACGAATTTTTTTCATTTTGTTTTACTCGATAATTTGAAATTGTTTAGGATATAATGCGTAGTAGAAAAAAATGTAATTAAATAAACAACATAACGGTTGCTTGAAGAATTTTTATTTAATGATATTGATATATATACATACTTATATAATATCATGTTTATTTACATATCGTATATGTCACTAGTGAATGAATGATAAGAGTATAGATATATATTATATAGCGCCGTATTTACATACATATATGTATTTTATTGTACTTATAAGAAATTATTCTGTCAATGGAATATTTAAATATAATATAATATAATATTTAAAATTATATTTATTACTTTGTACTAAGTAAATTTAATATACATTTACCGCTTAGTATTAAATGGTACTATAGAATATTTGAAAAAGTTTTGGATTGATAATCGTTATGTTAAAATCTGCTTTTGAAGAATGTATAAACATATAGTTTGAATATATGTACAACCCATAATTCTAGAAATTATAAAATTCACCCAAATTATTTTAAAATACTAAAATATTAAAAAAATAATATTGTAAGCAAAGTGACAGGCTGTGAAGATACTAACGGTTCGTACGGGTATCTAAGAGTTGACAAAGTCAACTGTATTCTTCCTCGTTTAATAACTTACTGGTTACTAGAAGTCGTTGTAACTGCAAATTTAGAGAAATATAACGAATGCAGAAAAGTATCGTAATCGTAGTTATCCTTAACTGGTTCCTGCTTGTTGATTGTAGTAGTATCCTTATCAACTGGTAATACAAAACGAACCATCTTAGTTGGTAACTTAGATGTAGAAGTATTGAAAGAAGTGGATGTTGACGTTGAAGTCGATGTAGACATACAGTTGTGTTGATCATATTTTATTGAATCTGTTGATGGTGATATAAATGGTAAAGGATCCAAAAACACAGAACTGCATTGTAATAATTCATTGGAAAGAATTATTATCTAAAGATGTAATAGAGCATGAATCTATATCATCTTGAGTAAATTTTCTTGAATATTCATCCGTTTTAGATGTAATTGGGTTAAATATAAAAGAATTTTGAAAAGTTAAATGGTTTATCTGCAGTTAAATGGTTTATCTGTTGAGTCCAGATATCATTGGAATTCTGACTTAGATATATTTGATTGGATCTAAAAGTATCAAAAGATCTATTCATGCTAGCATCTAATTTAACATCCATATTTATAATTTCTTTTTTAAGTGAACCAATTTGCCAATCCAATTTGTCAACAACATCATATGGTTGTTTATATTTTGAATCGAAGAGTTTCGGCATTTTGTAAAATAATTAAAAATTTTAACTCATTCGTCAAAGTTTTGTTAGATTCACTCATATTATTTAATGCCGCAAGGATCACATCGGTAATTGGAACAGATTTTTGATTGATACCCCCTTTTTGTTTTCCGAAGTTCTGCTCAACTTTGCATTAAGGAACTCCTAATCCTTTGCCATTTGATTAAATGCACTGAATTGTATTTAATAGAATCGTGAGACTTGGCTGCGAGTCCAGTATAATCATCTTTAAGATTATTGAACGATAATATGAGGTAGAAACGCTTCTTACAAAAACTGTTGCATGTAATCGATTCAGTTTTTGTAACATATACAGAGCAGTTAGGGCTGTTGCATTCAATTGAATCCATCATTCTATAATCTTTTTGTTTTTGTGCTTTATTATTTATTTTTTATTAGTTGTAATGGCAAATACGTTTTTGTACTTCAAATATCTTCAATGTATAGTGTGATATTTATTACTTTTCTAATCTCAATACATAATGTTTTTTTTTAAATAAATCGAAAAATCATTGCTTAATCGAATAACAAGTTAATTTCATGCACCCTGGGGCCGGATTCCGCAACGGTGCAAATAAGAAAATTTGACAGGTCTCGTGCAAACTTTTAGTTTGCACTGATTTTCAATTCCGCAAGAGTGCGAATGGAAAAGTTTGATATTTAGTTTGCACCGTGCAAAGTTTTTTCACTAAGTATTTATCCAAAATGCAAATGAGAATGCAAACGAGAAAGGCAGTATTTTTATTTATAAAAAAAAATGGAAAACTATATAATTATATTTAGTATTATAATTTAGTATTATAACATTCAATTGTGTTGTACACATTTTGTATATTTTGTAATAAGTTTTGATATTATTTTCTTTTATGTGCGTAATTAGTCTTTTCTCTAATATTACAATATGTATGTGCGGCTAACTCTATATTATATGGTCTACCCTTATTGGTACAGACATATTATGTTACCATATATTTATACGGCGTAGTGGACGCCTATTGCTGTAGCAAAGTTAATTGCTGTTTACCGTATATTCATATTCAAGGTACGGTCACCTATATAATTTCCTGAGCAAAGTGAATGGCTAATTCAATTATTTTAAGAGAACTTTTCCCTTTAACAAAAATATTTATCTAATTCAATTATAATATTTCAGCAAAGTAAATTTCTAAAAGTATAAAATTAAAAAAAAGATGTTTACTTTGGTTTAGTTGGAATAATTCTGTTTTATTTAACAAAATACCAATTCTTATATACTATTTAGGATTTTTCCAAATCAATACAATTTTATCAAAGTCAATAAATTATAATAATTTATTGCTTTGTTTCCAAGAATTAAATATGGGTTAAAAAGTAACGTACTGCACCGATCTAGTTTCATTTCCATATTGCATTTGTTATTATTTCCAAAATATTATTCTCTACGATAATGAATCATAAAGAAAATCATAACATTAAAATTTAGAATGAAGATGTGATTACAAAAAAAATAAACATTGAAATTGTTTTGATTCATTTTTGTATGTTACTAAAACAAACATGGGTAGAGTATGAGTATGGGTAATGACCTATACTCCTCCAAGCGGTGTACCCGGGCAACGTTACCTGCCAACCTCAAACTAGATGTTGTTTTTGGAGACAGATAATCGGCTGATTATAGGTGTACACTCAAGCCAAGATGTGGAAGTAAACCATGCCGCGGGCTGAATGGTACCAAGTGTATAAAGATGGTATCGCTAACGGTTTCCTTGGGGCACCAGGCGCCACCCCAATATAAATAGCCTTGCATATGTCGCCGTCCTTTCTCGCCAAACTCGTGGGAAAAAAAATGAAAAAAACATTAAAAAAACAAGCAAACATCAACTCATCTTCTGAAGATGAGTTACTTCTCTTCAGTCAGGAGACTATTATCGTTACTTGCCGGAGTACCCCTTCAGCAACGAAACCAGGACTCAGCCAAGGCCCTGCAAAAATTATAGTGCTTGTTGGTGAAGGAAGCATCTGCCATAGTACTCCAAAGCCATCAGGTTTAAGGAATAGTGGAAATACCAGTCATAGTATTTCCACCACTAAAAATAAGTCGAGTAGAAGCTCTGGATCGGATTTGAAGAAACAGTACCAGAAAGCTAAGTTCATATTGGGTAAGATAGCCCAGAACGAAGCCAAAGGTATTGTTAACGAAAGGGATTCAGAATACAAGAAGAAATATAGCGAGATTGTGCGACTGTATCAATCGCACAATTCTGAAAAAGATTCGTCTAAAAGGAATAGCTCACAGGATGGGACCAGTCCTGGCGCAGAAAGAACTAAGGTGCCTAGGATGAATCTACATAGCAGTTCGAAAACTGTAGCACGTAAAAATTACAATGATATTGTAAAAGAAAGTGTATGTGTTGCAGATGTCAACGAGAGAGAGTATGACAGGAAAGTTTCCAATGATCTATGGATCAAGCTTAAAGCGAAACTTTCCGAGATCCTCAATGAGTTTATCCTAGGAGGTGCAGGAGGACTACTCCCTTGCTTTGATTCATCCGACGCAGTCAGGGGCTACGGGGTAATTAGATGCGAGGATCAGTTCTCCTTGGATTTCTTTAGCAAAAGCATTGCTAAAATTGGCAATGCTTGGGAGGAAGTCAAAATTGGAATAATACCAGCTAGCGGAATCCCTAGGAAACCTAAAGCCCGTATCTGGTTGCCTAGGATTGAGATAAGCGGGAAAAAGCTTCTCGAGTGTCTCCCCTTATATAATCCGACGTTTCCAATGGGGAACTGGTCGGTGATAACGAAGGAGAAATCGTCAGATGAATTGCTGAAAAACAGTATATCGATCCCCCTTCTTATCAGTGAGGAAAGTCTGGGTCCTCTGGGGAAGCTGGAAAACAAGCTGAGGTTTTGTATACGGCATACCAAACTAAAAATATTCTATCTAGGGAGCCCAGACATAAACGACCTTTTATCTCTGATAATAAATTATATGTATATCGGTACCAGTTAGATTTAACTATTTCATTTTTATTTTTATTATAATTTTTATTATTTCTGAATTTAGGTTTTTTTTATCTTATTTGAATTTAAATACCTTATTTGTGATAATAATGTTGCATTTCAAATGTGAAGGTGATCAGTCTTCAAACTTGTATTTAAGGTTTTGGTGATTTTATTTTTTATTTCATTTTTATCATTTTTACTATTTTAATTTAGTATTTATAGTATTTTATTTTATTTTTTCATTAGTATTTTTACGATTTTCATCTATTTTCATTTAGTCTCCTTTTTATTTTTTATTTGTCTTGTAATAATTTATGTTATTTTTGGGTATCATTTATATTTTGTCATTTATGTTATTTTTGGGTATCATTTCTATAAGTTTGGAAGAATCAATTTTTATTCTCGAAAGTGCATCGGCATTGGTGTTCATTTTGCCTTGCTTGAATATTATTTCAAAGTTGTAATCCATCAAATTTACACCTATTCTTTTTCTTTTTTATACGTGAATAAACTAACGAAAGGTCTATGGTCAGTATAAACTATAAATTTCTTACCAAAAAGATATGGTCTGAAATAGTTAATACCCAAAAGCTCTTTCTTAATAATTGGCTTATTTAATTCATGCTTATTTAGAGATTTGCTAGCGTAAGCTATTGGTTTATCTTCTCCAATTTTTCCTTGTGATAAAACTGCTCGAAGTGCATAGTTTGATGCATCTGTAGTTAAAATAAAAGGTTCTGTAAAATTTGGATAACTTAAAATTGGTGGTTCAATTAATTTTTGCTTCAGCGTTTTTTTTTTTCTTTATTCAAAATAATCTATATTAATACAAAAAAAAAAACAATTTGCAACTTAAAACTAGTTTTTAATATTTAAAATACATAAAATAATTTAATGACCTTAGCTTTCGCTGTGTAGTCTTATATAATTTACTTGTATATAATACTTTAATATATACAACATAACAACTTCAGGTACCCAAATAAAATATAAAAAAAATTAAATATGATAATAAAATAATATTATTGTGATTTGTAATAAAAAAAAAGACAGAAAATTGAAATGACAAAAAAAAAAAAAACAAACTCATGTTGCGTATGATCTACTTAGAGTAGATCATATGGAATAAGTTCAGAAATAATTTTTTTAAAGCTGCGTATATTGTTTACTAGTTTAATATCATTCGGCAGATCATTATAAATTTTTAAGCAATTATAAAGACCATTGTTTTTTTGGTTGCTGGTTTTAAAAAGGTTTAAATAAAAATTAAACCTATTTCTCGTATTATGGTGATGGATGTCAATATTTTTGTTTAAGACAAAGCTGTGTCTGATTTGGTTGTTAATAATTTTAAATGCTGTTATGTAAAGTTCGCGGTTACAGATACTCACAAAACTGATATATTTTTTCGTATATAAGCACTCAGTTGGAAATAAAACTGGATAATAATGTATAATTTTTATGGCTTTTTTTTGTAATGTATTTAATTTTGTTAATATAATTTGCGGAGCCCTACTGCAGATAGGGTTCAGATATTTTAAATGGGACTATATATACGAACTGTAAATTATATACAGGACATTTGGCGAAAAATATTTTCTTAGTCGTCTTAAAATAAAAAAATATAAAGAGTAATTTTTTTAATAATGTGATCTACATGGTCACTCCATCTTGACCTGCTGTCAAGCCTTAATCCTAAGCAATTGAAGGTCTTAACAACATCCAATTTGTTATTATTTGAATAAAAATCCAAGGAGTTGAAATTTTTATTTTCAAAAACTAAGATTTTTGTTTTGCTTACATTTAGTACCATTCTGTGTTTTTCTAACCACTCTATAATAATGATCAAATCTTAATTAATAGCATCTTTTAGTTCTTGCTCTGTTTTCAAAAGCGTTATTGCATTCATTACTCCAACAAAATATTTGTTTTTTCTTTAAGAGTTGATTCATTGGTCTAGCTATTTCTGCGAAATTCTTTATAAATCTTCTATAACAATTGCAGAATGAGACGAATGTTCTTACATCGTCAGCTTCTTTAGGTGTTGGATAATTTTTTATTGTTTTGTATTTAGCTGGATCTGTTTTTATTCCCTCAGAAGTTATCAGATGACCTAAATATACAACTTCTGGTTTTAAAAAATTACACTTTGATGGATTTAATTTTAAGTTGTATTTTTGTAGACGTTCTAATACTTTGATTAAATTAGTACACATTATGGTCCTTTAAATTAGATCCGAATACTATTATGTCATCCACATATAGAAACGCAGCTTCCTGTAAACCGCTTAATGCTACTGAAAGCGTAAGTTGAAAAGTCTTGGTTGATATTTTTAATCCAAAAGGTAATCTTTTAAATTGGAAATGTCCTTTATTTGTTGAAATGTTGTCATTTGTCGGATGCAACGGCAATGAAAGAACTTGTCATATCAAGCGTAGAAAATATTTAGATTTTCCTAATTTGTACAAAACATCATCTAATCTTGTTAACGGAAATTTGTCTTCTATATTTTTGTTTAAGGATCTGAAATCCGCACCTAATCTCCACTTTTCCTCTCCGTTACTGTCTTTTTTAGGAACAATTAGTAATGGTGAGTTATATGGGCTTGTAGAATGTTCAATTATGTCATCTTCCATTAGTTTTGATACTTATTTTTCAATTTCCTCCAATTGTACATTAGGTGTTCTATAATTTTTTATGTATACTAGTATTTCGTCCATAGTAGAAATTCGTTGCTCATAAAAATTAATTATTGTCAAAGTTTCATCTTCAAGATGAAAAATGTCCTGAAATCTTTCACAAATGTTTAAAATTGTTGTTTTAGCTGTACTGTCTAAATTATCTATATTTATTACATTCTGTAATTTCTTGAATCTTGTTTTTGACATATTTTTCTTATTAGAAGATAGTATTTGGTATTCATTTAATGGCTGAACTTCTTTAGTTGTTCTAATTGTCACAGGGGTATCTCTAGTGTCCAGTATTTTCACATGTTTTAATCCATTAGCTATAATTATTGTATACCCTTTACCATCTCTTTTCCAATTATTATGCTATCCTCTTTTATGTCCAAATTTATCATTAATATTAATTCTGTTGGAGGTTGTACCATGATGTTTGATATTGTTTTAGTATGCATGCTCATTGGTAATATTAAGTCTTGATCTTTGTTAGATATCACTAATGTGCATGTTTCATAATCTATTTTGCATCCATGTTTGTATAAAAAGTCTCTACCTAAGGATACCATCTGTTAATATATTAATGTTTTCATCTATAATATGGAATTCATGTTCAATTGTTTGGTCTTCTATTAATAATTTTTATACAAAGGGTGTAATTGTTTGTTACATCCTTTGCATAAAAATTTTTATTCGAAATACCATTAATTGGGCAAATTTCCTCAATTAAAAATTGTTGGTTAATAATGTTGTTTTTACATATGGATATATCTGCTCCTCAGTCTATTAATAGAGTCAGAAAATCATTATGTTTTGTTCTTACTTTAATTAAATTTGTGAAGCTCTTGTCGCTATTTATGCTCACTATTTGCGTATTGCATTGATTTTGCGTACCTATTTGCATGTTTTGGTTGACATGCCCCGGAATTCTTGAGCCAGGGCCGTTGTAGTTTCCCTGTTGATTATTTGTAAATTTATTTTTATTATAGATATTATTGCAATTATTGTAATTATTGTTGTTATTATTGTTATAGTTATTATAACTGTTATTGTAATTATTGTTGTTGTGGTTATTTCTATTATTATTGTAATTATAACGTCTGATATTCTGGTAAGTTGTTGGTTCTAAAATACATAACGTTATTTATCCTTGTTTCAGATGCTTCAGATGCTATCCCTGTTTCAGGTGCTAATTGAATAGCCTCTGTTAAATTTTTAGGTTTTGCTGATAATATAACCATTTTTATTTCTTCATTTAGTCTATTTTTGAATGTGTGTAACCCTAATTGGTCATTCAATTTTATTATTATTCCTCTATGTTCTTCTCCTTGTTCTTGTATTTGGCTTCGTTTAAATTTCCTATTAAATTTTCTATTTTTGTTGCAAATGTTACTACATCTTGGTTACCTTGTACCAATTTTGTTAGATCATTCTGTATTTTCGCTGGGTTTTCCTTTGATTTATAGTTTGCCAATAATTTTTTATTTAAATTTTCTAAAGTTGTTATTGGTTCTTCACAAATTAGTCTGTTTTTCACCTTATCTGATAACTTTGTATTCAAAATTAGTTTTATTAGCTTCTGTTTTTCATTTTCATCTTTAAGCGTGTCAGCATAAAATTCTATTAACCGTAGAAAATTAGATAGTAGTTTAATCTTTCCTTCAAATTGCGGGATTATTTTTAACGCTGTTGTAAGTTCAAAATTTGCCATTGCTTGTTCTTCTGTTTTTATTGGTTCAGTTTTTGGTTTCAAAAATGTAGTTATTTGTCTTATTATTTCTCTTAATTTTAATTTTTTTTTCTAGCTGTATTTCACCTTTAACGTGTTTTTCATAAT
Organism: Poecilobothrus nobilitatus; assembly: GCA_947095535.1. Taxonomy (NCBI): domain Eukaryota; kingdom Metazoa; phylum Arthropoda; class Insecta; order Diptera; family Dolichopodidae; genus Poecilobothrus; species Poecilobothrus nobilitatus. Next base: position 152,443,370 of record OX352774.1, on the reverse strand, counting down.
ATTCCCAAATTTCATTAATTTCTTTGTATTTTTCTATTTTTCCTCAATAAATGTCTGTGTATATGTTCTTGTGGGATTCTTTTTTAGAGTCTTTAATAAATATGCGAGTTTTTAATTTTTAAGTCCATTCAATTAAAAAAATAAATTTTTATTTCATTTATATACCTAAATAAAAGCAAAAATTTTGTTTAAAATTTACAATTATTTTTATTCTTATTATAATCATTTTAAAAAAAAAAAAATTTTGAACTTTTTTTTTTTATGTTAAAACTATTAAAATTATTAATATAAATATTTAATTTAAAAAAAAAGTTTATATATCAGCTATCCTTTTTTTTAATACCCTCTTGGCTGCTCTTTTGTTCACCCTGTGTTTGATGACCTTATAAATGAAAATAATTACTGATGTGATAAGAACTTCCTTCAGTTTTTCTTCAATTTGTAAATTGTTTTGTTGTACTATAGTTGATGATGATTCACCTGAAAGCCATCCCATGTTAATATGATGCTTTTATCTGTTTACGGATGCTGCTTTTGTTTGTTTCGCTCTCTGTGTATGGTAATGATCTATATAATCTTTCCCTCAGTCTTCTTGCTACAACTCTTTTACGTCTTGGCTTGTTATTATGTTGTCTCGCTTTATAATCTGCTATAGTTATCGTTTTTGTAGTTTTACAGTTTTTGATCAGTTTTCTTCCTTCTTGTCTTCGATTTCTTTTTGTAATTTTTCTATACCCTATTAATTTTGTCGAAAAGATTGTTGAATTGTGGTCCGTCTTCAGTTCCACCATAACATTTTAGCGAAATATCCAAATAAATGTTATGAAAGGATTGGCAGGGTTGTGCGTAATTAGTCTTTTGCCTAATATTAGAATATGTATGTTTACCGTATATTCATATTCAAGGTAAGGTCACCTATATAATTTCCTCAGCAAAGTGAATTGCTAATTCAATTATTTTAAGAGAATTTTTCCCTTTAACAAAAATATTTATCTAATTCAATTATAATATTTCAGCAAAGTAAATTGCTACATGTATAAAATTAAAAGAAGATGTTAACTTTGGTTTAGTCAGAATAATTCTGTTTTATTTAACAAAATACCAATTCTTATATACTATTTTGGATTTTTCCAAATCAATACAATTTTATCAAAGTCAATAAATTATAATAATTTATTGCTTTGTTTCCAAGAATTAAATATGGGTTAAAAAGTAATAAATTGCACCGACCTAGTTTAATTTTCATATGCATTTGTTATTATTTTCAAAATATTATTATCTACGATAATGAATCATAAAGAAAATCATAACATTAAAATTTGGAATGAAGATGTAATTTGATCTTCTTCTTTAAAAAAAAAATTAAAAATTGAAATTGCTTTGATTCATTTTGTATGTTACTAAAATAAATATATGTATGTAATTTACCATACATAACCATACAAAGTGTTGATCAGCAATTTAATTTTAATTAGATGTAACTAGATTTCATTTTACAGATCAAGATACACTACAATTTTTTCATTTTATATTTTGTATTGAAATGATAGTCAGCGCTGTTTATGATTCATTCAGTATTTCAGTTTTTATTCACGCTTGCGGAATTAAAATAATGGTGCAAATACAAACTGTTGGTGAGAATGAAAAAACTTTGCAACGTTGCGGAATCCGGCCCCTGTACACCCAATTTCAAAAACAAATTTAGAAAATGTAAAATGCAATAAAAACCGTTAAAATTAATTTTTTCTCTCCTGTTTTTGATTTTATCGTTTTCTAAGTTTACATGGCTGTGTATATATATATGTACATATGATTACATGTCCACTTTAGCTTAATTCGAAACTCATAAAATTTCACTTGTATTAAAAACTCACAAAATTTCTTATTTATAGAAATCAGCTATTTTAGTTTTTCATATCTTAATTATTAATTTCCAATTGTGGTTTATTATATTTTGATGTACACCAAATTTCTAAATTTTATTAATATTTATTAGTTTTAGAATTTCATATATACATTTCTTTGTAATTGAATAGATATTACGTTTCTATGGGTGTTTTGCTTTTTTAGTTCAGAGCAGAGCTAGAACTGTCAAAAAAAATCTGTGTTTCTTTTTTCACTCTGAAAGATCATAGTTTATCTTTTATGTTTCTTTTTTTATTCAAAGTGCGCTCAGAGTATGATCTAAATATTCGATTTTAATTTACATATATCGTAGAGCATTTGAATTTAAATGTCAAAAATTTTATTTTTTTATACATACATATGATTTGACACTTTTATCAGGTTAAAGCTGTATTGTTTTTCAAAATTATTTCGGAGCGTAGAGATGAAATATTTTTAATCTGTTCAGAAGGTACTCTGTAATGTGTTCCCGATATGTTTCAGAGCACAAATCTGAACTAAAAAAGAAAAACACCCTATGATGCAATCCAGTAATTTATAGAAAAAAGCTAGAATTTATGCCTAAACAAATTTCATACTTCAACATATGTACATATATTCAATTATATATTTAAATTGTTTTACATTATAATATTGTAATAAACTTTTTATTACTATATTTTTTTTAAGTTTAACAAAATTATATTTTTTCATATAAGATTAAAGTAAATATAAATGTCCGATTCACTATGTCACATCCGTCATGATCGGATTAACATAGTAATGAACTATGTTCAACGAAACTTAACGAATCTCAGATATTATGTCAATTACGGGCATTTATGTTCAGTTAAATGAAAGAAAAAGTTAATTTAACTAATCGGAAAAAAAATCTGATTTTTGTTTATACTGCAACTGAAAACCAAGGTAAGTCTTGTTTGTACCCATATGCAAGAAAATGGGTACGAACCTATATTTTATTTTATAATGAACGTATTTGTAAATTTTATTTATAGAAAGCCAGTTGAAGTAAATAAAAATAATAATGGTTAAGAAGGAGCTGACAAAAATTCAGATAAATGAATATAATTCAGATAAATGTACATATATATATGAAAACAATTAACATAAAAAATTATTTCATGTCCTAAAATCGGTTGCGTCTACATCGCATGACTTGGCAATAGGGACATCTTTGATATTTGAATCTGAATCTAATTCATCGTTTTTTGGTAATTACAGCACTCCTAAAAAAAATAAAACGTTCTAGAGTTTTCCGTAAGCAACGGATTGCTGTTTTCCCATGGGTGGAATGTAAGAACGATTGTGCTTTTTGTAATGTATGCGACAAACGATTAACAAATTTAAAATCACATCTAGAAAGACACGAAATACGAGATTCACATAAGAAAAATATTGAATTGCAAAAAATTAAACCTATAGACTAGGCATTCGGAAATTCTTCAAAATTAGCGTTCGATAAGCAAGTAAAGCTGAGTTAATGATAGTTATGCTTTGCATAATGCATCATTTGCCTTTTTCGCTGATGGATTTTCTGAATAATTTACTATCCAAATGCTGCCCTTGCTTAAAAATACTAGCCATATTAAATTCGGTATAAAAAAAGTTAAATTGATTGTTAAGACTTTTTGGGTAAAAAGGTATGAAAACAAGTAGTAAACCAGTTAAGAAATAAACAAAAGTTTTCAATTATTATAGATGAGACTACTGATATAAGTTCTTTCAAAGTATTGGCTTTGGTTGCTCCTATTTTTGATAAAAAACTAGGACAAATTAAAGACCGATTTTTGGGTTTGTTAAATTTAACAAAAACTGATGCAGGTTCAATATTTAAAGTCATTGTTGATTATATGAAAGAATTAGGTATTTCACTAAAACAATATAATTGGACTTGGTTCGGATAATGCTTTTGTAATGTCAGGTGGACTTACAGGAGTTCAAGCAAGGTTTACAGAGGTAGTTCGGAATCCTTTTTTGATGAATTGCATATGTCTGCAAGTAAAGCGTGTCAAAAGCTACAATTTTCCATAAGAAAGTTAGCTAGGGACATATTGAACTTTTTCGCTCACAGTGGTGCTCGGACCACTACAATAAATTTTTTTCGTAATCTATATTTATTGCTAGTTCATATTTATAATTATTACAATAATGTATATTGTATATTGTAATTATTACAATATTTTGTTTTTTATGTCATTGTAAAAATCAAACAAATATCAATGTAAAATCTATATTTTGCCCGGGTTATATTAGATTTTTTTGCGTGTGGCCCGTCTATATTGAAATGGTATAGGGACATGATTTTGGTTTTGAATATAACCGTTTTTATCCAACAAAATGAAATGCTCAGAGGCTATGAATCCCGTGAGCAAAGTCTTCTTAATGTTCTCCTCATTGTGCTAAAATATATGTGATATTAACCCATTTTCTGGAGTATTTAATGCTCTATCATTATGATTCCTGATTAATTTTATGATAAAATTATCTCTCAGGCATTTGTCAATAAATAAATAACTGTATTTTTGGTCAAATTTACTTTTTTAAGAAAATTAATCTAATACTACGTAATCTACTGTTTGACAAAAATAAAATTTCAAAAAATACTATTATTAACAAAATAATTTTGCAAATAACTAAATAAGTATACGTAAATGTAATATTAAAAGTGAGGAAAAATCTGTAACTTCACTTATTAATTTAAAATATTTTTTGTTAAATAACAAAAACTATGTATGTATAATCTTTTTAACAATTTTTTTTCTGTATCCTGAAATACATATGCAATTATCGTAAACAAAATACATTGAATTATTTAATTTTCAACGCAGCTAAAAAATCAGTTAAAACAAGTTAAATACTTACAGTTATAATTACTTAGTTACACAAAAAGTAATTACAGTTATTTGGTTTTTCCAATTAGTTGTACGATACAAATGTAATTTGTCGTAAACAAACTAAGTTGAGTTATTATTTATTTTTCAACACAAACAAAAAAATGAGTGGATGATGCTGTTCTTCTTTGACTCTTAATTCACTCAATTTTAAATATCACCATAGTTATTACCGTAATTTAATTTAATAGTTTCTGCTGGTAAATTTTGCTTTTAGTGGGTTTTTGGTTGTAGCTGCGTAAAGTAGATATTAAAAACTGTTGAACGTTGTTATAAACTATTTGCTCGCTCAAAGCAAAATATAATTATTGTTATAATTATTGATATTAATATTAATAGTTTTTTTTTTTTTGTCAGCAATCTTAGCCCTAAATGAAACACAAGTCAGCAGCCATAAAGATAACTTTAGTGTTACCGACTACTCACCTATTTCACACTTCGTACCCAAAAGAGGTATCGCAATCTATATAAAAAATTACATCGCTTTCAACACCCTTCAAAAATATAACTGTTCTAGCCCAACCTTCCAATATATTTGGGACAAAATTCTCGTTGAAAAGCAAGTCATACATTTCTATCTCATAACAGGGACTGCCTTCATTTCTCTAGTACCACTTCTCCTCACAGTTCCACCTTTCTCAACTTGTTAAAAAACCAACTAGAATCCCGGACCGTGCAGATCAAAAAGGTCACCTCTTGGATCTGTTTCTTATCACACCCTAAAAACTATGTGGTTTCAGTTGGTTGCCCTCTGGGTAATTGTTTGGTTAACACAAGTTTTCGGGTAAGCCCAATCTCCAACCAGAGGTCGCCCTCCCAAAAAGTTAGTTCGGCATTACAGTCATGCTAACTGGGAGGGCCTAAACAATTTTTTTAGAAGCTTTGATTGGTCATTCTGCTTCCCTAATAAAAATGTCAACTTTGCTGCAAATGCGATTAGTGAAACTATTTTATTTGGAATGAGGTTATTCATCTTGGTTTAATTGAATTTGCAAGGAATCTTGGTTTAATTGAATTTGCAAGGAAGCCATTTCTAGAAAAGACGAGGCTTTTAAACGGTTCCAAAACAACAGGTCGGAGACTCACAAGGCCAACTATATAGTAGTTAGAAACAGATGCAAGAGAGTTATCAACAAGCACAAATTCTTGTTCAACCAAAAGTTGAAGCGTAAAATCATCCACATGCCAAAGAATAATAATTATTTTTATACATTTGCCAAAAGTCTAAAAGAAGACGTTAGAGGGTCTTCTTTTCCACTACTTGTTGATAACAATGACAGAAGCGTATCAGATTCTAAAGAGAAGGCGAACTTATTTGACAAGCAGTTAGCTTCCAATTCAACACTGTCACAGTCAGCTCAGATGCCACCCTCCGTTCCAGAAGCTGGCTGTTCCTTCGGTAAAATTTACTTTAAGACGCGGGCGGTGATGAAAATTTTAAAAAATCTTGATACAAATAAGTCAGCCGGTCCAGATGGTATAACCACCATGGTGCTTAAAAATACCTACTCCACTATTTCAAAACCTCTGCGCAACCTTTTCTATCTCTCCTTCACTTCGGGTATTCATCCTACCCAATGGAAGGTTGCACATGTTTTCCCTATTCCCAAAAATGGTATCAAAAGCGATCCCTCTAATTAGAGCCCTATTGCTATAACTTCGGTGCTTTCAAAAAATTTTGAATCAAAAGCTTCTGAAATACCTGGATCACAAAGGTTTGCTTTATGATAGACAATACGGTTTCAGAGCCCGTCGTTCAACCGTTGATCTCATGATTTACCTTTGTGAGAAGCTAAACATCGGCCTACATCGTTCTGGTGGCTCTTCATATTTCTAAGGCTTTCGACTGAGTTTGGATCATTAGGTCTAGGTACGGTCTTTTTAAAATGAATTGGAGATTTCCATTCGAATCGTACGATTCGTGTACTTCTCGATGGATATTCATCTGACAAATACAAAATAAATGCTGGTGTCCCTCAAGGATCAGTTTTATCACCCACTCTCTTCTTAATATTTATCAATAACCCACTTTCATTAATCTCCAATCCTATTCATAGCTTCGCAGACGACGGCACCCTTGTAGCTTCTTATGAGTTTTATAGCCGCTGTTACATTAATCACCAAATTAGTACAACAGCAATAAATTTCACTATTAGTGAGGTAAATAATGATTTAGCAAAAATCTAAAAATCGGGTGAAGTCAACAGAGTTGATTTCAACACCAACAACATGCTGGGCATCGATCAACAGATTTAAACATGCTGGGCATCGAGCTAAACCAAAAATTGACTTGGTCAACGAGAAACAAGGAGTTCAACAGAAGCTCATCATTATCATCTAAAGTTATTAAAATGGCGAAATACGGCTTATGGAAATTTGTTTGATAGGCGCAAGTCCCGTCTGTGGAACCGTATACCATCACATGTGTTCCTTAAAGTTGGTAATTCATTTTATACGATTTACTTAAGTTTAAGAAGAACATTAACATCTTTCTTTAAAATATTCCTCCAAACTTTCCTACCTGTCCCCCATAATCCCAAATTTCTCAATTCTAATTTCCCCAATCATCCTTCTCACATCCCTATCCGCAAAAGCAAGCCGTACATTTGTATTAAAGGTTCCATCCTAAAGTTTGGTTTTAAAGAGGGGGTGGTTTTGGTTATTTAAAGTCCAACACTACCCTGTGGAACCGCGTGCAGTTCCTCTTGGTGACTTTCGAGTTTTCCGCCAACCCTCGTAAAAAAAAAAAATATGATAAATACTTAGAAATTGAAAAATAATTACAGTTATTTAGTTCTTGTAATTTATTTTTGTACATTTGTTAAAACTTATTTAGTTATTGTCGCCTAGACAGTTATTAGAAAATGTTTGAATAAATAACAGTGGAAAGCAAATATTTTAAAATAATTATTAAATTTGATACTTCAAAACCAAAATATGGATACACAACTTTTAAGAGAAGTTTTCAGAAGTGATTCTGAAGAAGAAAATTGTCAGATTGTTGAAAATAGCGTTCCTACTTTCGAGATTGAAGATACTAGTAATAACTTTTAAGACGTCTTTCTACTTTTAATTTAACAATAAAAAATTGCTCAAATAATAAATCCATATGTTTTATTTGGGATGAAAGTATAAGTGGCAGAGGAGCAAATCAAATCGCATTCTGTATTTTTAAATTTTTTGATATGTATAAAAGCAGCCTTAAACGCCATGTCGTAATATATTCAAGCTTTATGTTATTCAAAAGAATTGCACGGTAAAATTATAGAGCATAAGTTTCTAAAGCCTGGCCATACGCATTGATAATGTGATCATGCAGTGATGGAGAAGGCTAAAAAATAATAGTTCTGGAATATTGCATCCTCATGGTTATAAGCAACTAATTTGTTCTTGTAAAAAGAAAAATCTGTTTATTGTTAAAGATATTTTAACAGAAACTTTTTAAATTTTTCAAATTTATTTAAAACATATTTTAAAAGAGCAAAAATTAATTCTCTTACTATACTGGTTCAATGGAATCAAATAACAATTATTAAAAATAAGATATAAGAATATTTATAATAAGAATTATTATCAAAAGTAAGATTTTCGAAAGTTAACATATAAAACTGATTACGCACAAAATTTTAAAACGGCAAATATGTTAAAAAAAAATATGGGAGTGCACTGTATTATTATAGTTCAGATAGCAGAGATGACGATATATAATAAGTTATTTTTTTGATATTATAACTATGTGAAACTATCTTTTTAATAATATTATTCTTTGATAATATTTTTATTTTTATTTATTTAATATTTCATAACTTAATATTCTAAATTTCATACATTATTTTTTATATATAACATAATAAATAAACTTATATCGTTTTTCCTATTTCATATTTTCAAAAAAGAAAATAAAAATGTCAACAAGTAAATATCTATATAATTTCTGTGATTTAGAAAAATAAAATATACATAGCTATAATGCATACAATATAGATATTTCTAATTGGAAATATTTTTATTTTTTCAAAGTATGATACAGGAGATAAAGGAGAATGATAAAGGAGAAGAAAAAAATCATTAAAAAAACAAAAAAAAATTTTTTCATTCATTAATTTTCTTCGAATTAATTTTTTTTTTAATTAATTTTATTTGACATACATACCCATATATACAAACCAAATGCATTTAAATAATTTTAAAATGTCATTTTATAGATTTTAATAAAAAAAGTTAAACAAATATTTTATTATAGGAAGCAGACAGTGACGTGCTATAAGGCCATATGCGATAAAGCCATAATGGCTTTGTTACACAATTGAAAATGCGATTAAGCCATATACGCGAAATTTCGGCGTGGCGTATGGTTTTATCTCTCATTGAATTGTGTGATAAAGCCATATCACATATATGTGATAAAGCTTTATCACTCAAATAAATTTTAAAAAAATAAAAAACATAAACCTAAATATATGGTGAAATAACAAAAACATTTTCTTTATTATTATGGAAATATAATATAATTATAAAAAAAAAACAAACATATAATTCCTATATCAATAAACTTAATATTTTATAACTTTTAAATATAAAAAGCAATTTAAGTAAATTAATCTATTGATTATCAATATATTGTAGTGGATTTTTCTACAATCTGCCTGCGTATTGGACACAATATTGGACTATTACATTCGACATAAGTTTTTTTCATTTTTTCAAAACAATCAAAGCATAATTTATAATGATTGCAAGGCATTAATAAAATTGATCTTCTGTTTTCGGTACAGATTTCGATTAACAATAACAAGTTAATTTTTGTAAACCATCATTTAATGATATTATATTATTATCTATTTTTTTTACAATCTTCTCGATAGATTCATCACGATAGGTTTTTCTTCGTTGCTGATACAGAAATAAGTAGATAGGATATGGGCATCCAATGTATGAAACCAATGAGCGGCAGTTTTAAAAGCTTTAAGCTATAGGGTAGGATGTAATGTATGAAAGCTTTGATTGGTAATTAAGGGTTTTAAGCTATAGGTATAGGTATCTTTAGGTTGATATAAGCCCATAAAGATCAATCGTTATGTTTGAAAATGAAGCTTATTTGATTATGAATTTAACTAAAAAAGTTTTGAAATAAATAACAAGAAGCTTGAACTAGTATAAAATTTTGAAAAAGAAATGAAGTAAATATTTTATATTAAAAGTTTTGAAAGCTTATTTAGGTGAAAAGTTTTTAAAGTTTAGTTTAAATATAAAGTTATTAAAGTTTGAAGTAAATATTTTATATTAAAAGTTTTAAAAGCTTATTTAGGTGAAAAGTTTTTAAAGTTTGGTTTAAATATAAAATTATAAAAGTTTAAACTTAATTTTTGAATTCAAAGTAATAAAGCTCATACATTATTTTTTATTTAGGTGAAAAGTTTTTAAAGTTTTGTTTAAATATAAAATTATAAAAGTTTAAACCTAATTTAATATTTATTTGAAAAATTATAAAAAGTTTTTAAAGATAGTTTTGAATACTTCATTAAAAAGTGCTTTTAAAAGCTTAATTTAAAACTGGAGAATTATTATGATCTCTATAATAAAAATGTAAAATTGTTGAATGTTCATAACTTTTGGTAAATATGTTTTTACTTTAAATAAAAGCTTTGAATTAAATGGCTGATAATATATTGTTAATAATATAAGGTGTAATTATGAAATAGAAATTAAAAACGTGATCAAGTTTAAGTTAAAAGTAAAAAAAAAAATAAAAAACTTGGTTTTAAATAGTTGTTTTTAATATTAAATAATAGCATTACATTTTTTTACTAAAAGTTTATAAATTATTATACATTAAATAATATCTTTTTTATTTATCCATGAATCATGACTTTTATCAAAGCCAAGCCACCTAACCAAAACTTGATTTCCTTTTTTTATTATTATTTTTTCTACAAGGTAAACATGAGGAAATTTAACAGATGTAAGTTCAGGTTCATAAAAACTACCTTTTATTAGTTTTTTAGTGTAATCAAATAAATTATATGTAATTGGATCTGTTCTTTTTATTTTCGCTATTGTAAAAATTTCTGTTGACCAATTGGGTTGATAACCTTTTGTAAATATACCTTTATATTTACTTATACGAACAGAATCTCCAATGTTGTATTTGGGTTTTCATAATACTTTTAATTTATTGTAGACAGTTTTTAATAATAATTTCTCATTTTTCTTTGTAACCTTTTTAGGTGGAAGTTTAATTGTATGATGATATGTTGAGTTATATTTTTCTATTAGCGATGGTAGAATAGTTAACCATTTATATGTGCTTTGTAAACTGAATTGTTTCCACATCATGTTTTTCAGAGTGCGATTGAAACGTTCTACAATTGATGCTTCTAGTTCTGAATATGTATGATAATGATAATTATTTTTCCTCATTAGATTTTGAAATTTTTAGTTGAAAAATTCCGTACCTTGATCAGATTGTAAATTTTTTGCTTTTTTACCAGCACGCTTAAAACTATTTTTCATTGCGATTAAAACATTATCAGCGCTTTTGTTTTTAATCGGTTCAGCATACACAAATTTTGAAAATGTATCAATAACTGTTAATAAATATTTATATGCCTTATTAAATTTTGCATATGGAATCATTTCAACCAAATCAATTTGCCAAGTATCATTTAAACCCTTTTGAATAAATTTTCTTCGTGTAAATTTTCTTCTAGCACCTCTATGAATTTCTGACACAACTTGTAGCCTCGACATTATTCTCGTACCATTTAATTAAATTTTCCAAAGTGATTCTATAATTTTCTATTGTATGACATTCACATGTGTCTGGTCCAGAAGTTGAATTATCATATGCCCACGGACAAAGGGCAAAATGAGTACCATAAATTGAAGTGAATTTATTTACTCCGGAAAAATTTTTAATGTGTTTATATAGATGTAATATTACTTTCTTATGATCATCTAATAAGACGGAGGAATAAATATTTAAGAACTCCTCTACTTCCATAATTTAAAATGACTGTACTAAGAATATGTTCGCTGCTTTTATATGATCTCTAAATTATATCTGGTGTAATAAGGAAATTGCTCAGTAAGAATCAACATCAGCACAGAATAATTTTGCACCATTAGTTACTGATGAAGTGTTTGAATATGATCCTAAAAAAGAGCATTCAGACATGGAGATCGATTTAACACATTACGATTTAGATGATGATGAAAATTCATTTAAAAAATTAGCTCAAACTGAAATGTTGAAAGGCGAAAAACTAATACAAAGACCATTTCTAAGCTCTGATTATCGAATGTTTGAAACACCAAACACCAACACCGAAATTTGAAAATGTCCATTACATACCTACAGAAAAAAATTGTTTTAAAACTACAGCGATTAAAATTTGCAACCAATACGGTGATGGTATAAATTTTGTTTCCAGTTACTATCCAACAAAAATTGTATTACACTTTATAAAGCATTGATTGCCCGAAGACAATATAAATACTACTACTCAAATATGATATCATATCAAACATGGAAAGAGCTTACGTGAGATATTATTCCTCTAAAGTAGGTGGAGGAATCAACGATATAGGACCCTTATTACAATTTTATCCAGCTATTCAAAGAGGTTGTGGTTTTGCAAATATATTCGGAAGTTTAATTCGTTACTTAAAGCCAGTTTTTACATCAGGTTGTGACTTAATTAAAACAGAGGCTGTGAACACAAGTAAAAATATTTTGAATGATATAGCATCTAGTGCAAATATAAAAGAAGCTGTAATTGATCAAAGTAAAGGAGGCATGAAAAATCTTCGAAAATCAGTAGTTAATCAATTGCATTCGATGTATGGTGGAAGGCGAAAAGCCATAGAAAGACGAATGGGTATAAAAAGACGATCAGTTTCTAAAAAGACACATTTAAAGTTGAAACGACGAAAAAAACAAAGTAAAACCTCTGACATATTCAATTAAATATGGAGTGTATGAAATCTGAACTTGATCTTTTTGCATCATTACCAGTACAAACAAGTATATTGCGTTCAGAAGAGGTAGCATACAATCCTTTAGCTTCTTTAGAAGCGTCACCGTCAACTATCGAATTTGTTTCGCTCGGAAATTGAGATACATATCGAGATTTATCGTCAACCTACATCAAATTTAAAATTCAAATATTAAAAAAAGATGGATCAGTTTGGAGTGCAAATGATAAAGTAGGAAGCGGAGCTGATATAAAAGCAGCCCCGCAACCCAGTGTTGTAAATAATTTATTACACTCTTTAATTAAACAATGTAATGTAACTCTAAATGGGAAAAATATCACTCCTTCAGACTCCTTATACCATTATAAAGCATACTTAACTACTTTACTAAATTATGGTACAGATTCCAGTCAAACACATCTGGAAGCATCTGGTTGGGAATTGGATAAACCAAATGTAAATGATTTTAACAATTCTGGTTCTAAATCAACGCAAAAATTCTACAACAATTCTACAATAGTAGAATTAATGGGAAAATTACATGTAGATTTCTTCAACACTCCCAAATTACTTTTAAATAACGTAGACATTCGAATTACTTTGGCATTAGAAAAACAAGATTTTTTTTATTTTCTATAACGATAACGATGATAGTTATTTAAAAATTCTCGAAGCTACATTATACATGAAACATTTAACAATTAATCCTAGCATATTAATAGCACATAATACTGTTTTCGAAAAGGCTAACGCAAAATATTTTTATACGAGAAGTGAAATCAAAACATTTACAATTTCAGCTAACACATCCAACATATCATTGGATAATATATTCATAGGGCAAACACCAAAAGCTCTTGTATTTTGCATGGTTAATAATGAAAATTTTAATGGTAAAAGATCAAAAAATCCATACCATTTCGATCATCAAAATCTCACACAATTTTAATTATATGTGAATGGAGTGCCTACACCAAACTCTGCAATTGAAACAAGTTTTACATCGAATAACAATTGCAATTCTCGTGCATATTTAACATTATTTAGCGGTATACATCATTCTGATGGAGGGCATCAAATTTCAAAAGAACTATTTTCAAAAGGTTATACAATACTAGCTTTTGATTTATCACCAGATGGTTCTGGAACTGATACATGTCAAAGTTTATTAAACCAGGGAGTTGTAAAGATTGAAGCAAGACTCAGTTCTCCATTAACTACAACATTAACATGCATTGTGTTTGCAGAATTCGATGCCAGTATCGAAATTGATAAAAATCGCAACGTCTACTTAAACATATAAAAGGAAGCTTATTGGACCATCTCTATTCATTTGAAAATGGCATACGCTGTAGTAGATTTATCGTTCTGTACGGACGATAACAATACAATATTTGTAAAAAATCTAGCTGTAGCTGGAATAAAAGAAAAATATAAAACTATTGTAAAGGAATTAAAGTATAAATTCCCAACCAAAGATTTAAAAAGAACAGACATCAAGAATTACTCTTCTGGACATATGGACAATGAAAAAACAACTAATAATTTAATAAATTTGTTTGAAAAATTCGATATAGTGTTCACAAATGGTAAACTTAAAGTTGAATTTTTAACAGCATACATAAGTGGAAATACTATAATAAAATTGATATTTCTCGTTTACAAAAAAATTAATACACTTCAGATAACGAAAGCGCTGAAATGTAATAGTGTCACACGTAAATTGTTTAAAGGTGTTTTCGCTCTTGATCAAATACCGAAAAATATTTCAAAACCTGGTATTTTAGTAATTAACACCGACACTTCTACCAAAAAAGGAACACATTGGTTAGCAATTTTCGTGCCAGTTCAAGGCTGTGTAGAATATTTTGGTTCATTTGGAAATCCACCATTCCACAATGAGATTGTGAAATTTCTACAAAATCAATCAAAATGTTTTGTTTTCAACAATACGCGTTTACAAAGTGACCTTACATAAGTCTGTGGACAATATTGCTGTGTATATTTATGGACGCGATGTAACTGCAAGAGCATGAAAAATTTTATTAATTTATTCAACACAATATCATCCCCACTCAAAAACGATAAAAAATACAGAGAATGTTTCGAACAATTTTTAAAAAATGTTAAGTTTAAACACTATAAATACAAAACTTTCAAGCTATAAAACTAAACAGTTTAAAAAAAACATGGAGCCAACATTAAATGCTGAAGTATTTATCGAAAAACAAATAAACAACGACGTCAATAACGATAACGACGAAGCACAACAAAAAAATCTTTTATTAAGCTATATTTACTATTTGGATAAAAAACAAACAATAAAAATACAAATTGGATTTAATGTTGAAAATTTTGCTGCAACAATAATTTTCCAACGTCATCGCAAAGTCATTAGCGAGATGAATTATTTGCAGTGGCATGCTTTTTATGTAGATTTTACAAACATTCAACCTAAATTAAATTCAAATGAAGTTCCACTCAAATTCAATCATACAGAGCAAACTAAAAAACTAACATTGGAACTAGATGAGTACACCCGCTTTTGCCTTATGTTGGACTTTATACAAGCAGTGATGTCATATAACAATGAAGCTGAATTAAATGTGCGGGAAATTGTATTCAAGTATTTCGACAGATGTATTTGAAAGGAATAAACTGAAATTAGAACAAGAAGATTTTTACATTCCTATAAATTTACATATAGCTCAGTGCAATTATTCTAGACTATTTTATGAAATACCATTGTTTATGTCTGAAAAAATATATTGTGCAACAATAAATAAAACAAATATTTTTTAAAACCAATTATTATTATCTTTTACTAAATAGATGTACAAGTTTATACAATTTTTTACAGCACATCTTTGAAACAAATTTTCTGTATTATGATGGTGAGGGCAAATGGTGATGTAATTTCTTAATTTCTATAGAGATGGAATTTTGTTATCTAAATTGATAACTTTTACTGAATTCGAAATAAAAGTGCCTAAAAATTGCTTTTTTTAAGACCTTTTACATAAACAACATCAAATATAGTTGTTAAATGTTCCTCAAAGACATTTTTAACTTTTAAAACTCTATAAAGCCATCATTCCAATCCAAGTTATTAATGTTCTTTTTGTTGTACTCATTTTGTCGTTTAACATCACTATTTAACTCTTCAAATGAGTACTGTGCTTTAAATATAAATAACATTGGTATTAGAGAACCATCAGCTATCACAGAAAATTCTTGCAAAAAATATTGTTTGTTATTTCCAATAACAAATTGTAAATCAACTATAGCTTTCCTGCTACCACAACAGCTACTGCTGCTGCTGTTGTTGTTGTTGTTGTTGTTGCTCTTCATTTTGTTTTTTATTATAATAAAAAACTAATAAGCAAGCCTTTTATTTATAACTCTGATTTCATAAACAAAAGTGGGGATACCTAGATATACTAAAGAGCAGTAACTTTTTAAAGCTAAAATTTTTTCCTTTTCTTTCAAAATAAATAAAAAAAATAAAAATAAAAAAACAAATTAAATTTTTAATATTATACTTTATTTATTTAAAAAAATTTTTCTGCGATTCGATATTATCCGATGGAATTAATTCAAATAATGCCATATTTCGTTTGTCTTTATCCCGTCCCAAAAATTTGAAATAAAAATGCGCTCTATTCAATTCCTCTAATTCCGGTTCGTTTGTTACTTTTTTTGAAAACCTGTCCGGCATGAAAAATATAATTTTTTCATTGGTTATTGGATCTTCTACCTCACATAGCACCACCGTTTGACCTTTTTTCGTCTCTAAAAAGCGCCAGGAAATCACCTCGTATATTTTATTTTTGTGTAAAATATCAATATTTTGATATTTTTGACCTGAACCCACTCCCAAATCCATTAAACTTTTTAAAAAACCCAAACCAGCCTAATTAAAAATAGAAAATAGAAAAATAAAACAAAAAAAAAAAAAAAAACAAATATCTTACCATATTGTTTGTAATATTATGTACACTTAATAAAGTAAATAATTTTTAATGATAGTAAAGGAAAATTGTTGTCTTTATATATGAAAAAACTTTCTATATGACTTCCCTACTCATTAACTCATTATGCAATTATGCAATTTTTTTTTTTTTTTTTATGATTAGAATAGAAATGCAGGTGTGCGCCTTTCTAAACAAGTTAATATGGTAATACAATGCAACATTGTTGTAGTATTTGAAAAATATAATATAGATTATAAAGTTAATTAATTAATAGAAGTTGATTAATAGATTACAATATTGCGGCTGATGTGGTGTATTAAAAAAAAAAAAAAAGTTAATATGCTAATAAGATGCAACATTGTTGTAGAATTTATAACTTATAGTAAGTAAATTCATATTGAGCTTTTTAAATGTATTTATTCGGTGGTTTTTAAAAGTATATGATCTTGTGTTATAATCCATTTTTCGTTACCAATCATTTTTACTTAAACTAAAACTAACAAAAAAAAAAAACAAAAAACTAAAAAATGAGTTAGCTAAAAAAATTCTAATTCAAAAAAAAGTTCAAATAAAAAAATGAAATTGGAATGTAATGAGTGCAAAAAAGTTTTCACAAGACCGGATAATCTAAAAAGACATAAATGTACAACACAATTAAAACATAAATGTGATTTATGCCAAAAAACATTTAGTAGAAAAGATATTTTATTACAACATATAAAAAACCACAGAAATTTACACATAGCTCAGTGTAACTATTCCAGATTATTTTATGAAATACCTATATTTTTGTCAGAAAAAATTTCTTGGTCAATAATAAATAAAACAAATATTTTTTAAAACAAATTATTTTCTTTTATTAAATACATATATAAGTTCATACAATTTTTAACAGCACATCTCAAATGATTTTCATTATGTTGAGGGCAAATAGTTATAAAATTCCTTATATTGCGAAGAGATGGAATTTTATTATCTAAATTGACGACATTTACTGATCTTGGAACAAAATTATCTAAAAATTCCTTTTTCTTACACCCCTTTACATAAATGACATCAAATGAAGCAAAATATTCATTTATGATATTTTTAATTTCTAAATATTCTATAATTCCGTCATTCCAGTCAAGACCATTAATTGCATTTTTGTTGTATTTGTTTTGTTGTTTAGCATCTTCATTTAACTCCTCAATTGAATGGGGCGCTTTAAATAGAAACAATCTTGGAATGAGGGAGCCTTCAGCTACAAAAGCCACTATTGCATTGCCACACAATTTTTTTTATTTTGTTATATTTTTACGCGACAACTTAATTCAATATAAAATACAATGTAAACCACTGTATAGTATTCTCATATGTTGTAACCTTGTTTCACTTTTTTTTTAGAAATTAAATCATTAATTACAAAATGATTGATTAATTGATTGTATGCATTTAATTCTGTAGTTTATAAATGATATACAGGAATGTGATTATGAAAGTCATGACTAGAACTTGGGTGGTTGGTTAAAAGAATTATGTAATCTGCAACATTAGATAAATTCAATATTCATTTTATGTTATGTTATAAAAAATTTGTGTATATATACCATTGACTGCTTGAGTTTGCGTTTTAGATCAATAAAGTTAAGTCTAAGTTAAATTTGTTTATAGACAACAAATTAAGATTGAGTTTTAAAACATCCAACAAAGAACTTTTATATAGTGAAATGGAGCCAGAAGCAAAGAAAATTAAATTAACTGAAAAAGGAGTAAGTTACGTCTGTGAAGCTTGTTCAAAAAGTTTTACAAGAAAAAATCATTTAAAAGAGAACATGAGAATTCACGAAAATTTTAATAGAAGTAAGTGCAACATTTGTAATGCTGAATTTTCAAGACATAGGAATATGTTACGTCACATGAAGCAACATAGGTTTTGTGAATGTTGTAATGTTAGAGTTAACAATTGGAGCAACCATATTCGCTCAAACATTCATAAAAACAAAGCTGCAGAGAAATTTGGTGATAATATAAGATTGATTAAAGAGTCATTTGAAAACCGAATCCAAACTTATATAATTGACAATACTGGTGAATCTATAATTAATCCTACTGAGTTTTTGAAAACTATTAAAGAAGAAGCATGCACACTTTTGCGGATAAGCTTATTAGAATTTGACTGTTTTAAAGTGAATGCTGAACTTTTTGCTGAATATGCAAAGATAAGTAACGGCAATGATGATGATGAAATGGCTATTTCTATAAAAACATTTCAAACCCAAATGGCTGCAATATTAAATCAAAATGATATTGAAATTGAGTTTGAAAATATATTATATAAAATACAACAACGAACAGAAGAATTTCAAGAGAAGGATAGCGGCTGGGGTTTAATAAGAATTATAGGTTTAGAATTGAATATTAATAAATACCAACCCATAAGAGGATCCGGTTTCATAAAACTACCAAAAGATAAAGAGGGTAAACGTGCTTGCATTAACATAAAAAATTCTGACAACTATTGCTTTAAGTGGGCAATAATATCGGCTTTAAAATTGTCTACAAGTAATCCAGAAAAAACTACTTCTTATAACATAGCTGATATCAACTTAGAAATTATTGATCTAGGAGGATTAATATCAACTGTTGACTTTAGTAGCATTGATTTTCCAGCAAAGATAACTGATATAAAGATGTTTGAAAAACGAAATCCTGATATTAGCGTAAATGTTATTGGTTTGAAATTAAACAAAGAAAAAAATGAATTAGTGGGGCCGTATTACTCAACAAAACAGGAGAAAAGACATCACATTAATTTACTTTTAATTGAAAAAAACCAAAACTATCATTTTGTTTATATTCATAATCTTTCAAGATTATTAAGGAGCTCAATTACATCACATGGTCAAATATATATTTGCTCAGATGCCTTTTACATTTTTGTGACAATAATCAATATCAAATTCATAAAAATGAATGTAACTGCATTGTAACAAGCTTACCTAATACAGAAACAAATACTTTAAAATTTGAAAATTATAATCTGCAAATGGAAGCTCCTTTTGTTATATACGCTGACTGTGAAAGTATTTTGCAACCTATTTGCTTACCTGATTCAAATAAGTCTTCAACCATCAACATTCAACAGCACATACCTGTTGCTTTTTCATATTTTATAAAATGTTCTTTTGATAGTAGTGTAAATAAATATGTGGAATGCATTGGTCCTGATTGCACAGAACAGTTTATTAAGAAACTAACTGCCGATTGTACCTTGCTATACAAAAATTATAACATGAAGCCAAAACGAATGAATGAACTTACTCTAGATGAACAATTAAAACAACTTACTGATATTAATTGTCATATATGTAACAAGGAATTAGATTTCAGCGACAGAGTTCGAGATCATTGTCATTTTACTGGGAAATATAGAGGTCCTGCACATAATCAATGCAATATTTTATATAGACGACCGCATTTTTTCCCAGTATTTTTTCATAATTTTTCCGGCTATGATTGCCATTTGTTATTTAAAGCATTGAATTCAGTTTCTGGTGATATCTCAGTTATACCTCTTAATAAAGAACAATATATATCCTTAAGCAAAAAAGTATTTGTTGCAGAAGAAAACTGTTACTTTACATTGCGCTTTCTTGACAGTTTTCGATTTATGGCAGCCAGTTTAGATTCACTTTGTAATGATCAATCAGAAATTATCCATATAAAAAGTGTTTTTGGAATTAACTCAAATTTGATGATAAAAAAAGGTGTTTTTCCATATGATTATTTAAATAGTTGGGAGAGACTAAATGATAAAACCCCTCCTCCTCAAATAGAATTTTATAACAAAATGACTGAAACACCTTGTTCAAATGATGATTATAATCATGCGCTTGAAGTGTGGAGAACATTTAATTGCAGCAACATGTTTGATTAACTAAAATTATATCTAAAAATGGATGTTTTTATTTTATGTGACGTTTTTGAAAAATTTCGAAGTATTTGTAAAAACATTTACAACTTAGATCCAGCTAATTTTTTTACAGCACCTGGTCTTTCCTGGCAAGCAATGCTAAAATATACGCAAATAAATTTGGAGTTACTTACTGACATCAATATGTATAATTTTTTAAAAAAAGGAATGCGTGGAGGAATAAGCCAATGCTCCATGCGTCATGCTGTATCCAATAATAAATACATGGGTGAAAAATACAACGAGAATTTACCTTCAACTTACATAGCTTACCTTGATGCAAACAATTTATACGGTTGGGCAATGTCTCAGTTTGTACCATATAAAAATTTAAAATGGAGTAATGTTGATATAGATATATCAAAAATTTCAGATGATTCAGAAAAAGGGTATATCTTAGAAGTTGATTTAGATTATCCAATTGAATTACATGATTTAAACAATGATTTATCTTTTTGTGCTACAAATAAAATTCCGCCTAATGGAAAAATGTCAAAACTAATATTAGATCTCTACGAAAAGAAAAATTATATAATTCATTACAGAAATCTGAAACAGTGCCTTGAACATGAATTAAAATTAAACAAAGTTCACAGAGTTCTCGAGTTTTCGCAGAGCGACTGGCTTAAAAATTATATTGACTGAAATACAGTACATAGAACTCAAGCAAAAAACAATTTTGAAAATTTTTTAAGTTAATGAATAATTCTGTATTTGGAAAAACTATGGAAAATGTTGATAAAAGAAGAGATATTAAAATTGCTACCTCTTGGGAAAGTAGAGGTAGGCATCAAGGAACACGAGCGCTTATAGCCAAACCAAACTTCCACAGTTTAACTTCTTTTACATCTGATCTTATTGCCGTTGAATTAAAAAAAACGCGTGTTTTTTACAACAAACCGATATACATTGGGTTTACCGTTTTAGAACAATCAAAAGTATTAATGTATGATTTCCATTATAAATATATAAAACCAAAATTTGGAAATAAAATTTTTTAAATTATTCAGATACTGACAGCTTAATATACACAATACATACCGAGGACTTTTACGCCGATATCACTTATCACTTATCATCTCACTTTGATACTTCTGATTATCAAAAGGCAAATCCGTATGGTTTCCCTTTGTTAAACAAAAAACAATTGGGACTTTTTAAGGATGAATTGAATGGTGAAATTATATCTGAGTTTATTGGACTCCGTTCTAAGATGTATTTTATTCAAACCTACACAAATCAAAATATTAAAAAAGCTAAAGGTGTGAAAAAATATGTAGTTAACGATTTAACCATAGAAAATTATCGAAACTCATTGTTGAATAACTTAATTTTTTACAGAAATATGAGAGTTTTTAAATCAAAATTTAAACAAAATAGCATTAAGCTCCTCAGATGACAAAAGATATATTCATTCAGATAAAATTAAAACTTACGCATGGGGGCATTATGCAATATCAGATAAAATGCTTCTTTAGTATATAACATTAATTCAGTTTTTTAAAATAAGTTTTTCATTTTTGCTTTACATTAATGCAATAATACATGTTACATTCTATTTTTTACAATGTGAATCTAATGTAAATTTTTTATTTTATTTCAATTTCTTACTAATAAAAATAAGTCTGAATTCAAATTATTAAAATGTGTTTCATTTTATTTTTTAAACTTTTTTAGTTAATTTAATAATAAAACAAAAAACTTCCATTGGT
The DNA here is from genome assembly GCA_947095535.1 of Poecilobothrus nobilitatus. NCBI lineage: Eukaryota > Metazoa > Arthropoda > Insecta > Diptera > Dolichopodidae > Poecilobothrus > Poecilobothrus nobilitatus. Next base: position 152,420,956 of record OX352774.1, on the reverse strand, counting down.
TTTTTAAGCTTTTCAACTTTAAAATTACAGTTGGCAGCTTAATTTTCAAACATAATGAACGAGCTTTATTAGCTTTGAATTCAAAACCAACTTTAAAAATTTTTTATACTAGTTCAAGGTTCTTGTTATTTATTTCAAAACTTTTTTAATTAAATTCATAATCAAATAAGCTTCATTTTCAAACATAACGATAGATCTTTATGTGCTTATATCAACCTAAAGATACCTAAAGCTTAAAACCCTTAATTACCAATCAAAGCTTTCATACATTACATCCTACCCTATAGCTTAAAGCTTTTAAAACTGCCGCTCATTGGTTTCATGCATTGGATGCCCATATCCTATCTACTGAAATACTTGACCATTAACAGATTTTATTAAATCGGATGATTTAGTATAATCTTGGTCTAATATTAAATCTAAAAATTTTAAAAAATTTTCATTTTTGGCCAATTTTGAAGCTAGTTTACTATTATAACCCTCAATTGCACTTGTGGTTTCACTACTGGGTTTGTAAACTGTCATATTTTCTACTCCAATCTATAATTAAAAAATATATATTATATATATTACAAAAGTTATAAATATCCTTCTACGGTAAATGTTAATCCCTTTTTAAATTCATTGTCGTTCGAAATATCTGATAAATGGTTGGAAAAAAGTTACAGCATCCTCATGAATTGCGAATTTTGAACTTAACGCTTTTTTCTTTAAAATTTCATATGCAGCAGTTATATCTGTTGGTTTTAATAATTGTAAAACCAAAAATTTTTGAAAATGTCTTTTAGTCTCAGTATTACTATTTAAATATTTTCTTAAATTTCCAATTTTATTCCCATTACGTCTAACTGCTTGCGTATAATGAAACCAACATTGCTTAATTTCTAAATGATCTTGATAATTTATTTAAAAATATTAATTATAAGCATTGCATTGTTGTAGGGGATATGAATATAGATATACTATCATCTTCTAATGAAATATATGACTACTTATTTTTTATGTCCTCTACAGGTTTTGAGTCGGTACAAAATGATACAACACGTATTACACCATCAAGCTCGACGTGTTTAGATCATGTTTTTTTGGAGATCAAAGAAAAATTTAAATGTGCTTACTGAAATTTTTGTTCGTGAGACCCATATTAATTCTTTAGTAAATATATACATTTTTAATTCATTCGCTAACAATCTACCTAAAGAAAAAGTAAATACAAGTATTAAACGTATAAATTTCGATATGTTAAATTCGTTTTTAAAAAAATGAGCTATGGAATGAAGTTTATTGTACAACCGATGTATCTAAAGCATTTCATATCTTTACTGATATATTATCGAATTATATTGATATGTGCACAGTCTCTGCTGAAACTGCTTATAACCATACGAAGTTGAAACCTTGGATGAATGTTTGCATATTAAATAAAATTAAAAAGCGTGAAAAATTATCTAAAATCTTGAAAAAAAATAATAATATCTAATAATTTTAGATTGGTGAACCACTACAAAAAATGATGTAAGGCAATGAATAATGATATAAAAATTTGTAAGGAAATAATAATTTCGTAAATTTGAACAGGTCAAAGGTAACACTAAGAAAGTATGGGAAGTAGTTAATTTTTATTAAATAGAAAACCTCAGAACAATGACATTATTCTTAAAATTAATGATGTTGTTAATGAATATGTTGTAATTGGAAATTACTTCAATGAATACCTTGTTAATGTAGCGAAAATATTAAATGAGAAACATGTTATTATTCCTTCACCCAATTGGAACTTGATTGAAGAAACAAACCAAAACAGAAGTTTCTTCTTTGATCCCATCACTGGCGTTGAAATACTAAGAATCATTTCTAATATGAAATATTAGGATTCTTGTGGTCTTGATGATATAAGTAGTAGGATTATAAAAAATATTTCGTTTTTTATATTGGATGTTCTTGTCTATTTATTTAATTCAAGTATATATTCTGGTATTTTTCCTGAAAATCTCAAAATTGCTGTGGTGAAAATTGCTATTTAAAAAAGGTGATTCACTCTCTTGTGAAACAAAAATTGTTAGGGTACCTAAATAATCTAAACTATTTTTGTAGCTGTCAATTTGGGTTTTTGCAAAATAAGTCTACCGAAGGCGCTCTGCTCAAATTCTGTGCGGAGATATATGATGCTTTAAATGCAGGTAAATCCTGCTCAGCTTTATTTATAGACATTACTAAAGCATTTGATCTTGTTGATCATAAAATTTTACTAGATCAATTATATATATTAGGTATAAGAGGTTCTGTTCACGATTGGTTCGGCTCCTTCCTCTGGGTTAGAAAGCAGAGGGTGAAAATTAATAATGTATTGAGTAGTGAGGCTGCTATAAATTGTGGAGTACCCCAAGGGTCAGTTCTTGGCCCCATTCTTTTTCTTATTTATATTAATTCGCTTTTCTTGCAAGAATTTAAGGATAAACCCACAGCATTCGCAGATGATACAGCATTTACATATGCTACATCAAGTCATAATGAAACTGCTGAACATATTTATCACGATCTAAATATTCTTAGCAAGTGATTTGATAAACACAAACTTATAATCAGCTCTAAAACCAAATATATGAATTTTAATATTTACTCTTCCCCTCCTTTAAGCCTACATACTATTTACTACCACTCTCCGTGCTGTCCAAATAATTATGTGTATAGAAGTGGCGACTCAAGTAATGTGTTAGTATTTAACTCACAGTGTAATATTAATTGTTTTATAACAGAAAATGTAGATATGTTCACATATTTAGGTATTACAATAGACTTCAAAATGTCATGTATCTGAAAAAATACTTTAATAATATCATCCATAATTGTCGTTAACCAAGTTAGTTTATATGGTTCGTCAAAAGTTTGTTTAATGTTTTACTATGCACTGTACCATTCCAAACTCTAATATGGGATTACGTGCTGGGATGGTACTTATTATAACAAAAGTCGGGGTCTTGTTATCTCGCAAAAGCATGCTGTAAGAGTAATATATAAAAGAAATAGATATACACATACCCAACACTTTTTTGTTGGTTCTGGTACTCTTTCTGTCAGAAATTTGTATTACTACAAAACTTTAAAGGTTTTTTTCGTTAGATCTGGTTACCTAATTACTAGAGATACTATTCACTATAATTTAAGAATTAATAGTAGGAATCTTGTAGATACTCCTCCTTTTCGTAGAAATCATTTCTGTCATTTTGATAATATTATTGCACCAAGAATTTTTAATAGATTGCCAGAGAATATAAGGAATATTAGAGTTCTTTCAAAATTTCTGTCAAACATTAAGTCTTTGCTCATAACGTTCGATTCAGTTGATTCAGAAAAACTTCTGGATGTGCTAATTTAGGTATCAACGTATTGTCTCATATTTTTCTAATTCTGTGCAGATTTAGTATTTTATACGATCTTGATTTTGTTTTCTCTTTTTTCTATTTGTTTGCTTGTACATTCTTAAATTAACTTTCAATATTATTTAATTAAACTTAAATTTTAAATAGATTATAATTAACTTAATTTAATATTTGGTATTTAAATTATCTGTTTCTGTTTCCCCAACATGTTCTTTTATTTTTATCTTGTAATGAATTTTGTAGATCCTTCGACACTTACTTCTATAGTAATAGATTGATCTTAATTATTTTTGTTTAATAATAGTAATTTTTTAGCTGTAAGTCTCAATTTTTATAAGAACTTAAAATATGAAATAAAAATAATGAAATAAATTATAAAAATTATAATTTATTATATATAAAATTATAATTATAAATTGCTTCAGATTTTGCTGACATATGTATATAAATGGAAATACCTAAAAATAATAATAGAAATATTACTCATATTATTAATTAAATTTGAATACTTAATTAGATGGGCGCCGGATCCGCCAGCGTGGTCAAGGCTGCAGGACTCTTTTTCAATTTTTTTTTCTGTTTTTATATATTAAAATTTATTAAATTTGAATACTTAATCAATAATAGATGCGCGCCATATACGCGGGCGTAGTCATGGGCGCAGGACCATTTCTCAATTTTTATTTTACATATTAAAATTTATAATTAATATTCACAACAACAATAATAATTATTATAATAATTATACTTACATAATCAGATACATATCTTCGAAACCGTCTATTATACTACTTATTGTTGGTGACATAAATACGAAATACGCAAAATTATCTTCAATAATTGTATGGTGATAAAATTTTTCTTTACTTTCAAAACGTGACATGCCAAACTCTTTTAAAATTTAATTTTTGTTTTTAAAGATATCCATAACATCTTGGAAATTTCGTGGCGATTTTGGGAAAACTTTGCTTTAATAAAATGTAAATGCCTTCTCATTTTTCCAAATTATATTGATGTACTAAATTTTTTGCATGTTTCATCAAATATATCTCTTATGTTATTCCTTTTTAAAGAAACATTTTGACATTTTCTTTTATTGAGTTTATTAATTTTAATTTTTCAATTAATTCTTCATCAGGAGTTATGATTATGATTTAATCTAGGATTTGTTTTTTTACACAAATTTAAAAAATCCACTACAATATTTATTGGGCATTTGGAGTTGTTGTAGCACTCATAATATTTTGTTAAATTATTTTGGTATTTATATTTATAAATTCGTCTTTCAGTTGGTATTAGTAATAATTTACTATTTTTTCGTAATCTCGCAATTATTTCAAAATTGTAACAAAGTACTATTATTTTCTTCACCATCACTCATTTTCACTATTTTATTTTTTTACATAATTTTTTTAATTTTTTAAATTTACAATCATACGTTCTACTTTTACTAAAGTTTAATGAAAACTGATAATAATAAAGTAACGTGATAGATAGTAATGATAGTAATAAAAAAATGATAGTAATAAAGAATGATAGTAATAAAGAAAAGGAGCAAGTAATTACTATATGGCTTTATCTCTCAAAATTATAAGAAAACTCTATGGCTTTATCACACAATTCAATGAGAGATAAAGCTATATTTCAACTGAAGTGAAGTGAAACAAGGGAATCAAAATACCAATAAAACTTCTGACAAGTCACCATCAAAGTATAGTTATAGGAAGTAGGTTTACTTTTTACTAAACCTAATGCATTTTTCATACAAAAAAAAAATCTGTATAGTGCAAACAAAAAAAAAAACATATAACACTATTTATTTTGAATAAAATGCAAAATCATTTAATTTTTAGAAATTTATTTATTGTTCAACTTATTCTGTTGAAGGAAATCTTTAGACTCAACTTTCTTTTCTTTTTACAAACATATTTATAATATCTTAAAACTAATTAAATTAAAAGAAATCTTTCACAACAAATTCCAGTTCGAATTACAAGTACTTATAATATATTATATTGTTCCAACTTAAATTTGTGTACATACATATATTCATGTTAAATAATATTGGTTTCATATTACATATTTTAATATTTATTCAATTTTTATTCTAAAACTACCAATTTTACTTATCTTGCCACTAATTATAATTTTTTAATCGAAATTATCTTTATAATCAAATATCTTTTTAATCATCAACCAATCAATATAATCATAAAGATATATATAAATTATCATAAATAAGTTTGTTTTATTTAAAAAATATTATTATTTTACATTTTATATTTATAAAGTGAATTCTGTTGAAGGTCAGTTATACTATTTTGGGTTAGGGTTACCAGATGTGGCGTAACTCCTCCCTCCTTGTGATTAAGACTCTCCTGAGTCGAAAACTTAAATAATCTAAATTTATAAAATTTTTCAAATATTGTTATTATTATTATTACAAAAATTACAAAGATCATAAAACTTAAATAGAGATAATAATTAAAAAACGGCAACACGGATTTGAAGTAAAGTTTAATTTTTTGGCTCTGATAATATTTTTATTTTAAAAAATATATAATAACTATAAAAGTGAAAAAAAAAAAAAAACAATAGCAGATAAATTGGATAGTTATAAAAGCTAAAAAAAAAAAAAAAAAAATTTCTTTCTCTACTTTACAAACAAGTTATAAAAATTATTACAATAGTGACTATAAAAATTATTATAACCCAAAAAAGTGATCGAAGAGGGAAAAGAAAGCATATAAAAAATAAAGAAAAAGAAAAAAAAAAAAAAAATCAAACAAAAGTTCGATTTATTATTATTATATATTTTAAACCTATAAATACAATTTGAGACATGGCAAAAGTGTGTCCGGTATGCAGTATCTGTGTAGTTACTAGAGGCAAATCTAAAGGTTTACAATGTAGTGGACCGTGCCAAAATTTTTTTCATACAAATTGTGGCGAAATTGCGGACGAGCTGTTTCAAGCTGTTAAAAATGGTAGTGCTACATGGAAATGTCCAGAATGTCCCACCAATAACGAACCTGTTGAAGAAACTTACGAATCTGAGGCAGAAGATAAAAGTGATGAAGTTTTTGATCAACTTACTACATTCGAACCAAAAAATTGTTCGGATGAAAATATGGGAACATTTTTAAAAAATTTAGGTTTGGTCATTTTGGATATAAAAAATTCACAAAATGTTCAAACTTCGCAAATCCAAGATATAATTAAACAAAATAAGGAAATTAAAAAAGAAAATGTTTTTATAAAAAAACGTTGTGCGGAAACAGAAAAAAATGTGAATGAATTACAACAAAAAGTGAATAAATTGGAGGCGTTACTGGATGAAAAATATAAGGAAGAAAATAAAAATGATATTATTTTGGCTGGACTCCCGTCAAAAATTGATGACCCAATTGATGTGGTTCTAAAAATTGCAAACAAAATATCTGCCAATATATCTGCAACTGATATTATAAAAATAAACACAATAGACCAAAAAGCGAGAGAAAATGGAAAATTAAAAGGAAAATTGTATGTGGTTAAGCTCAAATCACAGGCAGGAAAAAATGAGTTACTTACGAAAAAGCAAAAATATAAACATTTATTTACCACTGAAATCAGCATTAAAAACCAAGATAGCCAGGTCAATAACGAAATTTTCTTTCGTCAACATCTATCAAAGCTGCAAACAAATTTGTATTATGAAGCTAAAAAAATCAAGTTGTCAAATGATTTTCAATTTCTATGGGTCAAGAATAACCAAATTCTTTTATGTAAGAATGCCACAAGTAAAATATATAAAATTTCTTCCTTCAATGATATCTCATATATTAAAAACATTACTTATAACATTAGTTAATTTAAATTTAATTCAACTTTATTTTGTTTTATCATTAATAATCAATTATATTTTCACATATTATTATTTAATAATTAATTTTATAGTACAACTTTATTTTGTTTTATCATTAATAATCAATTACATTTTGACATATTATTATTTAATAAGTAATTTTATAATATCACTTTACAAAATAACAGGTGTTTTTAAAACAACACCTTACAAAGCACTATTATGGAAAAATGTTATCAATGATAGGCTTTATAATAGTTTATATTTACATATAATATTGTTTGAACAAAAGGCCAAAACTATAAAAAAAATTCATAATCTTAGATTTACAATATTAAAAAACTGTAACACTATAATTACATATTACAATTACATAACAATTTTTAAAACTACGTTATATATAATCTATAATCTTAGAATTATTATAACAAAAACCTACAGTATAATTTCATATAGCTATTACATTATTCTAAAAATTACTTTTTACAATTTCACACACTACCTTTTCTTAGAAATAACAAAAACTTTTTTTTTTTTATTTATCAAACAGAATCTCAAAACAAAACTTTTTTTTTTTTTTAAAATAATAACTTGACATATAAAATTAATCTTAAACTATTACAAATATTATTTTTTTTGAATATATATTTTTATATATTCAAAAGGTACTACATATTTTTGTCACATTACTTAAAATTATTTTGTTTATGTTTTTTAAATGGACTTAGACTTGGATGACAATTCTGACATTTATGATGAATTAAGAGTAGATTATTTTTCAGGGGTAGATAGTAGTATGGTGAATATGAAGAGTGGTGAATATCAAACAAATTTCAATATTTTATATCTAAACATACAAAGTTTGAGAAATAAACTATACAATTTAGAAACATTCATAAAAACATATGAATGTAATATTCATGTCCTAGTATTAACCGAAATATGGATAAATGAACAGGAAAATCAATTTTTTAATATAGAAGGGTACAAATCATATTTTTCAAATCGCGAAATGTCGTATGGAGGTGTTGCTATTTATGTAAATGAGAACATAACAAGTAATTTAAGTTTTAGTTTAGAGTTTGAAAAATCGAATTTCTTAGTAATAAATCTTGTCGAACAAAAAATTAACATAGTAGGAATATATCGATCGCACGAAACAAATATTAACTCTTTTCTTGAAAAAATGGATGACATATCAAGTAATTATAAAAATTCAATGATCTTTGGAGACTTTAATATTAATTTACTAAATAAAAATAATCAAGATGTTATGAATTATGTAAATGTATTACTATCTAATGGTTTTATTGTGTATAATAAAGTTGCCAATGATTTTGCAACTAGAATAGGAAACACATCGAAAACAATCATTGACCACTTTATTACTGATATTGTCAAATACAAATATGATTTTCATATTATAAACACATTTTTATCAGACCATAAAATGTTTTTCATAAGTTCTAATTTGAAGCCCATAGAAGAACAAATTGAAAACTTTATTACCGTCCTGAAGTATGAAAAATTAGCTGCAGACAATACTTGGAATAAGTTAGTTTCAATCGGGAACTTCGACGATTTTGTATTTGAGATAAGTTCTTTAGTGAGTAAATATACCAGAATTGTTAGAAAGAAAAGGTCTAAAGAAAAAAATGAATGGATGACAGACGAAATTAGAAACGTGATTAAAATTCGAGACTCTTTCTTCAAATATAGGAAAAAATATCTTAACGATGAGCATGTTAATAGATTATATAAATTATATAAAAATAAAGTAAATCGGCTCATAACACATTCAAAAAAAAATTTTTATTCTGAACAAATTAAAAGAGACCCATGCAATAGTAAAAAATTATGGGATTTATATAAAAGGGTAATATTTAACAAAAAAAAAGACAGCACGAACAATCATATTAAAGGGCTAGAAATTAATGGGAAAGTATTAACTAAAAAAGAAGAAATTTGTGAATTGATGAACGAATTTTTTATCAATGTAACCAGGGAAATAAATGTTGACAATGATCCAATAGACCACGAATACCTAAATAGTTTTAGACGAAACCCTAGCTCCTTATTTGATCTAACACCCACCAGTAGTGAAGAGATATCGAATGCAATTAGCAAGCTGAAAACTGCTGCAGCGACGGTTTTCGATAATATTTCGATGAAATTCATTAAGAAATTCCAGGAGCGACTAATACCGCTTCTTACCAAATTTATAAATAGTTCTTTCCTTTCTGGTACTTTCCCAAACTCATTAAAAACTGCAATTGTTACTCCAATATTCAAAACAGGGAATGCCAAAGATAGGACAAACTACAGACCCATATCGGTTCTCAGCGCTTTCTCTAAAATCTTTGAACTTATTATAAAAAGTCGATTAGTTAACTTTCTTACAAATAATCAAATATTTCACGACGAACAGTATGGTTTCGAAAAAAAATCGAATACTACTGCTGCATGTCTTAGCTTAACCGACTTTGTATCAAAAAATATGGATGAAAAATTGCACGTTGGCTGTCTATTTCTAGACCTACAAAAGGCATTTGACTGTGTGGACTATGAAATACTACAGTTTAAACTTTCGATGTTAAATTTCGACTCATCACAATTACACTTTTTTGACTCATATTTAACTAATCGAGAGCAGAGAATTAGGATAGGTGATAGTTTGAGTGAATCAAGAACCATTATAAAAGGAGTGCCACAAGGTTCAATTTTAGGACCACTTTTATTTAAGATATATTTAGATGATATAGCTCGATTGAAACTAAAAGGGCTTATTCAATTGTATGCGGATGATGCAGTGCTAAAATATGCGGAACGCGATGAAGAATCCCTGAGAACTTCCATCATGCATGATCTTCCCATTATTGAAGAATGGCTAAAAAAGCATCGTCTACTACTAAATGTGAAGAAAACTAAAATTTTATTATTCGAAAATAGACAAGGTACATACCCCAATTTTACTTACAACGGTAATATTATTGAAGTTGTAAAACATTTTAATTATCTAGGGTTGCTTCTAGATAGCCGGCTGAAATGGCAAGAGCACATAAATCACGTCATTAAAAAGATAACACCGTACATTTTTGTCTTACGTCGCATGAGAAATTTCTTTAATAAATCGGTTCTAAAAATAATATATTCTTCATATATACTATCAAATATTATGTATCCAATATGGAGTAACACATGTCAAGTTCCTTTAGGCAGACTTGATATAGTTCATAAAAAAGCCATAAAAGCAATTCATAACTATCCTGTTAGAATTCCTACTAATATTCTATACTCTAGCCAATATTTAAGTCTGACAAACATTTGCAAATTAGAATTATATATAATAGCATTTAAAATAATTCATAATGAAATTAAGCATAATTTTATACTGAATAGGATGTTTGAGATTCACAACCATAACACAAGAAATAAAAGTAATTTTTATTTAACACTTTTTCGAACAAACAGACAAAAAAATAACTGTCTCTACAATAGTTTAAAATTATATAACGAGCTTCCAAACGATATAAAGGAAATAACCCACTTTTGTACTTTTAAAAGAGAAATTAAAGAAATTATATTAAATTAATAATTAAACAGATGTTTTGGCTTTTGGTTCTGCAATTGGATTTTTTTTTTTTTCTTTCATTTCGTTTTTTTAAGTTTTTAATTACTAGTTATAATTATAGTGCTATATCAAAATAAACTTTTATAATAAAATTGTTGCAAAATATTTCTAACTGAATTTATAAGACCACACAGCTAAAAAGCTAAGGTCACAGAAATTTTTTATTTTTCAATTATTTTTTACATTAAATTAATAAATCAATATATTCTTTTTTTTCTTCTCTTAGAATAGAATTATACCATAAAACACCAATATTTAATTTGAATTATTATTTTGTTTTTTTCTGCTGTTTTTTTTTTTTGTTTTTTTTTTTTTGTTTTTAATATATATTAAGAATGTTACCACGTTAATGTATTATTATGAAAAATAAATTAAATGATGAAAAAAAAAAAAAAAATTATTTTTATGGTACTTTATTTCTTTTATTTCTTCTATGTTTTTTATTTGTTCTATTATTATATCATTAAATGTTAGATTTAAATAAATCCCTTCATTCATATCCAAATAACTTGATATTATGAAACTGTGTTTAAATTCTTTTAACTTATTACTATAAACATTTCCATTTATTTCTATTGAACAGTTAAAGTTAAAAATGTAATTTCCATTTAATTTAAAATTTCGATCATCCCAAGTATTATTAAAGATTGAATTAATTTGATTTTTTGTAAGTATTAGTCCTGTTTTTAAAACAACTATTTCTGTTATGTTCTGTTACTATATATATATATTCTGTTACTATATATACAATTTTTAAATATTTGTAAATTTTTTAACTTTATTGTTTTCAAACTTATAAATTTTATTATTATACTTTACAATTTATTGTAGTTCAAATATTAATTCATTATTGAACTTATGTTCTACTGGTATTACTAGTATTTTAGGTAGAACAAATTGTTTCATTAGGATTTTTAATAACAAATATAATATTATTTTTATTATCAGTTACAGTAGCTAGTTTAATATTTTGCAATTTATTAAAATCTATAGCGTATTCTAAAATTTCTTCGTTTGTAAGTATGTTGCTGAGTATTGTTTCTAATCTAGCTGAAGCAATATTGTCCTGTATGTGTTCAATGTTGTCTTGTAAAATTTTTAGCTTTAGTACAAAGTCTGTGTAAAGTAATTGTTTGTATAGTCTTTTATGTTGGGTTTCGATTTCGGTCAGTGTATCGTTGATTAATAATCTGTCATTTCGATTATTAGTTTTAGTTTTATGAAAGTGTTGTTGAAATTACTATTAATTTTGATTTGAGAATTTGAATTTTCTATAATATTATGGTTGTTTTGGTCTATTACTTTTAAATTATCTTCTATTTCTTGCCGATTAGAATCATCCATGGTGCCGTATAACCTTTTGTGTACGGTGCCAACCAAATTGAGTATACTTTATACATTTTTTCGATAATGCTTAGTTCTTTATTTACAATTACTAAAACCCTAATTTTTTCACCAATGATATTATGCAACCGTTCAATGTCGGAATTTCCAGTATGATTGTTAGATTTAACTAGATGAAGTTCAATTTGTTCATTTCTAAAGTAATCTTTGATATTAACGCTCTTAAATTCGTTATCGATTATTAATTTTTTGAAATTCCCTCTCTATGCTTTAAGTTCCCTTAGTTTTTCTATTATTATTTGGTTGTTTCTATCATTCAGATGAAAAACCGTGGCATATTTAGAGAAACGATCCACGAATGTTAAATTTTGTTTTGCATTAGTATATATTTTGCATTTAGTTAATATTTATAAAATTAGTATATAATTTTATTAAAAAAAACACTTTTATTTAGTTCATTGAAATTTCTATTTAAATATTAATTTTATTCTTAACTTAAATTTTAACTTTAATTATTCTACTTCAAATTTATTAATTATTCTATTTCCAATTTATTAATTATTGTTTTAACAAAAAGAGTTAAATTATATTTTATTAATTTTGAACGTTTTGTACCACGGTCAAAGAAAGACTGGTTTTTTTATTTGTAACAGCTAGAAAAAGTAATGATTTTTATGAACTGTAAATTTTTAAGCGTTCTATGTTGTTAATAGTTGGGTTTCCTTTAATGCTTAATTTGTAGCAGTTGGATTTACCTTGAAGTACTTTATACGGGCCATCATAAATTGGCGATACTGGTTTATACTGGTTGAGCCTTACAATCAAAAAATTGTGAAGGTAGTCGCAAAGAAGTACCATACGTGAGTTCAGCTGGAGATGTTTGTAAAACGGCTTTTAAAGCGTGACGTAAGCCAAACATAATGAAAGGTAGATTGGTTACCCATGTTTCTTTTCCAGTAGCTAGAATTGCTGTTTGAAGTGAACGGTGCCATCTTTTTATTAAGTCATTTGTTTGTGGTTGGTATGGTGATGTTCGTACTCGTTGAATGCCAAGTCTGATAATAATTTTGAAAATGAAGAGGATTCTCATTGACGGCCTTGATCGGTGTAAATTCTTTGAGGTACGCCAATTCGAGAAATCCAACCATCTAGAAAAGCTTTTATGACTAAATCGATTGTAATGTCTGGCATGGGGAAGGCTTTTGGCCAACAGCTGAATCGATCTATCATAGTTAGACAATATCTTTTACCATCATTCAAAATGACCCACGATATCCATGTGTATGACTGTAAATCGATGTTCCGGTATTGGCAGCTTTTGTAATTCTGGGCGATTGTGTCGTTTTACTTTAATTTTTTGACAAACTTAACAGGTTTTACTATCATTGAACAATCTTTCGGAATACCTGGCCAGACAAACCTTGATGTGACTGATTTAATTGTATTATTTTCACCTCCATGGGATAATTCGTGTAAATTTTTTAAAATTGCAACGCGAAATGCTTATCGAATATATGGACGAATGACTGGCGTACTGATATCACAATAAATTGCGTCATTACCTTCAAGAATATCGAATTTCTTGAATAGTAAATTAGTTTTAGTTTTGCCAGATAGAAAATCTTTAAGTTGTTCATCATTTTCTTGATGTGTCGCCATTTCTTCATAATTAATTTTTGTTATTGATTCTATACGTGATGAAAGATCGGCTGGGATGTTGTTTTTTCCGGGCACATGACGAATGTTTGATGTGAACTGACCTACGAAATCTAAATGGCGGACTTGTCTTGAAGAAGCTTTATCCAATTTTTGCTTAAATGCAAAAATTAATGGTTTGTGTTCAGTGCTTATGTGAAACTCACGTCCTTCTAACAAATATCTGAAGTGTCGGACACCGTGGTACATTGCGAGCAGCTCACGATCGTACGTGCTATATTTTTGTTGAGCTGATTATATTTCTTCGAGAAAAAACCAAGTGGTTGGATTTCATTGTTAGAAGACATTTGGTGAACCACAGCACCGATACCGAAATCAGAAGCGTCAATTGATAGTTATAATTTAACTTTTGGATCAGGATGAACTAGTAAAGTTGCATTTGAAATAGCGGATAGGCATTGTTGAAGTGCTTCCTCCTTTTCTGAAGACCAAGTAAGAATAGTGTTGTCATTTTTCTTGTTGCCCAGAATCATTGATTGTAGTATTGCTTGTTGATTTACTGCATTAGGTAAAAATTTACGATAATAATTTATCATGCCTAGAAAACATTTTAATTCTTTGATAACTTTCGGTGTTTTAACGGCGAGTATAGCCTTAACTTTTTCGGGAAAGGGCTTATACTTTTTCATAAATTAAATGCCCCAAAAATTTGATTTAGGATTTTGCAAACTCGTATTTCGGAGAATTTATCGCCAAACTTCGTTGTCTTAAACGTTGTAGAACTTGTTGAAGATAAGCTCGATATTCTTAAAGAGTTGTTGATGCAACTAGAATGTCATTTAAGTAAGGAAACGCAAAGTCCAAGCCACGCAGTTTCTTATGAATATGAGACGTTGAAAAGTTTGTTGAGCATTTCTGAGGCCAAACGTCATGTACTCAAATTCAAAAAACCCGAAAGGGGTTTTTATAGATGTTTTGGTACATCGTCTGAATGAATCGGGAGTTGGTGAAATCCTTTTTGAAGGTCGATTTTTGAAAAAAATCCATGAAGAATTGATGTGCAGTCTTGTATATAAGGCAATGGATACTGATCTGGCACCAGTAACCGAAAATCTTGTGGGTCGGTTATAGAGAGGCGAGATATAGCAACTGATGTTGACGGTGGTGTAGTTCCTTGTGAAGTTGCTACAGATAGTCAGAGGGAAGTTGAATTTACCACCCTAGACGAATTATTTTGTAGGTTTCTTTTATGTCTACATGGTGATTTACATTTGGTTGTAGATGTTCCAAATTTAAGATAATACCAGCAATCGGTGTTTACGGAATCTGATTGTCGTTGATTCGAATTCGCGTTGTCTCGAATGCAAACGTTGGTTAAATCTACTTCTGGAACGACTTCTTGAATGAGCTCTGAATGGATAGTTATTTAAAAATTTTCTGTTTAGCTCGTTGATTTTTGTACGAAACTCGTCAAGTGCATTATTATTTTTATGACTTCCGACTTCATTTACAGTTTTAACGTGCAATGCGTCGACAGTAGCATCAGCCATACGAATTAAATCAGCCTCACCAGCTTGAGATGCAACAACAGGTAATCTAGCGTGATCTGGTAATTTTTGGGCCCATAAACTTTTAACTCATTGTGTCACCTGCTACACGTTTCATTTCGAAATAGTTGGCTAGGTTTCAAATCACCAATCGGCATTTCAGTCACTAGTTTATTTATCCTTCTTTGTTGACTTTCAGCAAAATGCGCAATTCATTTTTTTTTATATATTCATATAAGTTGTTTGTTGGTCTTTTATTTAGAATTTTTATTTAGAACAGTTTTATTTAGAACTGTATGTAATCCACGGAATATAGTAAATTATTTTAATAATCATTTTCTTTCGGTTGCATGCTTTTGGAATCAATCTAGTTTAATTGTACGGGATTATAATGAATACAATTTAGACCTTTTATTTGATGAACATCAATTTTTTTTCCAATTTACCACTAATATGGTTATGAGCAAACACATAAAGAATATTCGGGATAATGTTGCGAGTTGTTATGATCGAATGTCTGCAAAAGATCTTAAAGCTTTTTCAGATGATAAGATCAGCCTGCTCACAAAAATTTTTAACGATTCGGTTGTTAAATGCTCTTTTCCAGATGAATTAAAAATAGCCAAGGTTATACCTTTACATAATTCCGAACCTAAGGGAGATCTTAATAATTACAGAGCCATATCTGTCCTTCCAGTAATTTCGAAACCATTTGAACGAAATATCTTTGATCAAATGTGGACACACTTTGCGAAAACCAATTTTGTTAGTAAGAACCAGTTTGGATTTATTCCATTATCAAGTACGACTTCAGCCTGCATCGAAGTTATAAACATGATTCAGGTGTCAATGTCTCAAAACAAAAAAACTTCATTAATAAGTATGGATCTCTAAAAGGCATTTGATTTAATTGATCATGACATTCTTCTAATGAAACGTAAAGCAGTGCACTTTTCAAATGACGCCGTACAATATATAAATTCGTACCTTACCAATAGGAAACAATATGTTCAAATTGGTGAAATTAACAGTGATGTTAATTTGGTAAAAAAGGTGTACCGCAAGACTCCATATTGGGTCCCTTATTATTATACATAAATGACATTTTTGAACTCTCCTGTAAAAGAACTATAATTTTGTATGCTGATGATGCCTTGCTGGTTTACAGTGAAGATTCTATGGCAGCTGCGTATGAAAGCATGCAAACCGATTTAAATACATTACATGAATAATTCACCAATAACAAATTAAAAATTAATATAAATAAAACCAAATATATGGTGTTAAAAAAACCTGTACCAAATAATTTCAGAATAATTGTGAATGGTGAAATCCTTCAGGGAACTGATCTTATTAAGTATCTCGGTCTATATATATAGACAAAAATGAAATGGACCTATCACATTGACCATGTTAAAAATAAAACTATTCCGTACGTAGCAGCTTTATATAGACAGCGCTACATTTTTCCAAAATCGACTCTATACAATATATATTTCGCACATATATATTCCCAGTTTATTTATCTAAATTCAAATATATATACGTGATATATAAATTATATATCATATTAATAATATATATATATATTATTATATATATATATAAATTACGTGAAATACAAGTTTTGCAAAATAAGGTATTAACGGCAATAAACCGTTTACCTCTTTTAACCCCATCCAACACACTTTACAGTGAAAAATTGTTATCTATTGATTGGTCTACGAATTATGTATACTATGTTATAAGCTGGTTCACGATAAATTTAAATCTGGGGTACAACTTTCCAAGGTTTGTGAGGTTCATAACTATAATACCAGGGGAAGAGACAATTTGTCAGTTTTAAATTTCGCTCCGAACACAATAATTTTTTCAGCTATTACAAATCACAACAATTTGCCTCTACATGTGAGATCCACCAACTCTATGCCCGTACTTAAACGCTTATTAAGAAAATTTTTTATGACTACCTAATCCTTTATAATTGTGTATTTCATAAATTAAAAAAAAATATTTTACCTAATTAAAATTTTTTATATAATAATATAAGAACTTATTATTATTAAAATAATTTTTTGTCTACTTTTAAGTGTTAATTATTGTAATAAAAACAAAGGGGTTCGCCACAAGTGCTAAGGACAAAAAAAAAAAAATTTCACGAACCTGAGAAATGATTGAAGGCCCTAGACTTGCGAGAACAGAATTAAATTTTTTTTCATCTTCGATGATACTGGAGGCTGGAAACCAGAAGTCGAGCGCCGTAAACCATGAGTCCATAATACTAGGCGTAACTGCAGGCACCTGAATTGTTGCATATGCTTTTTGTGATCTTGGATGAATCTGTTGAGGTTGTTCAGGTACATTTTGTGATGGCTGTTGTAAGGTATTTTGATGTTGAATCAACTGAGTTGTTAATTGATTTTGAAGTTCAGTTACAGCATCCAAGCGTTCTTGCAGAAGTTGTTGAGTATGCAAGAGTATACAAAACGGATTATTATTTGGGCTTGATTGAGCAATAGTTGTCCTAGGTCTATTCGAGTCGTCAGTGTCTTCTAATTCGATTAGTGTTGGATTTGCTTTCTTAAAATTATGTGACATTTTAATGATTTTTTTTTGTAATATTGTAATTAAAATGCTAAAATTTTATTTAAATTTTATTTGTGTATTATTTATTATAAAATAATATAAGAGCTTAATATAAGTGCATAATACTGTAAAATAAAATGCTAAAATTGTTATCAACAAAAAAATTTTATTTAAATTTTATTGGTATATTGTTTATTATAAAATAATATAGGTGCAGTGTCTTTCTGAAATTAAAAATTATTTACTTTTTAAATTTTGTGTTACCCAATAAACGGGTTGCTTATAAATTTTGGCCAGTACTTAGCTTTAAATTAATTTAAAATTTAATTGATGTTTATTTTAAATTTATAATTTCAAATAGTTTTTTTTTTTTTTTTTAACCGAAGAAATTTATATAATAATTTTATTCGAATCAAGATTTTTTGGACAGCACTGTATATTTTTAATTTTTAGTTTTGTTTATTTTCTAATAAAAATAATATATTCCTTCGTTGATATTGAAAAAAAAAATGTATTGTACTTGTTCTCTGTAGTTTACACGCGGTTTAATTTACTGTAGTTTTTTAATGCACAAATGATTGATCTTCTATTGTTTTTTTTTTTGGATTAAAATTTGATAAAATGAAAAAGAGATTAAAAAAAGATTTTACCTTTTTCGTTAATGGAGCTTTGAATTCAACTGTTAAGAGTTAACTGTGAGTTAACTTTTTTACATTTGGAATTTTTATTACGATTAAATTTTAAATAATCAAAAAAATTTTTTTTTTTTTTTTTAATTTTTAAGTTATAATTGGAACATAATTACTATCTAATACTATTTAATTGTATTTAAAATGTTAAAGTTTAATTTACTTGTCTTAAAAACATTATTATTTGAACTTGTAAATCCACTAGTTTCCTAATAGTAAAAAAATTTTTAATATAAATTTTATTTCGTTTTGAATTTTAATAATATGTTTTAGCTTTCACTTGTTTATTGAATAGTATAAATATTCTTTTTATTAGGTATAACATTTGTGTTGAATTATATAACATGTATAGGGTTTATAGTTTGTGGTAATTATTCTTTTTATAAATTTGTAAATACGTAATATTTAACAGCTTTTTATTAACTTGGTTGGGTAAAAGATGGAATCTTAGAAGCCTTTCTAAACACACTTCCCGTTGAGCTACTTGAAATTTTCTTCATTAGATCAGATCCCGATGACAATACATGATTTTAAAATAATAATATCGAAAAACATTAGAGAAATTAGCTTAATTTCAAGATTAAATTTTCATTCAAAGATATAACAGAATTTTTAACAGAATTATTACAGAACCAAAATAAAACATTTTATCTAAACTGACTAAACTCACCAAAACCAACACCAATACGTATATGTAATACATAATTTTTTTTTTTTTCTATAAAAGACTATTGTTTTTTATGTAGTCCATTGCATTGTATGCGTACATTTCCATAGGTACATACTTCAAAATATGTAATAATATGTGCTTCGAAAATATTTTTGGTTTGAAAGTGATGAATTTGAAAGATATGAATGTGTAAACAAATTAATGTGCCGCACAGAACACAAATCAATTGATTTTTAGTATACATTTTTGTTTATAAAAGCAATGTGTTTATTTATAATATTTATATAGATATGTGTTTTTCCTTTCTTAATTATAATTAAATCGATAAATTAATTATAAAAATAATAATCGATAAATCAACTAAACAATAATAGTTGGGAATTTTGGAATTTGGTGTGACTGTGTTAGTAGGTTTTTAATAGTACAGCACACATAAAAATATGCATACAATTTTTGTACATGTTTGTACCTACATATGTAGTAAAAAAATTTGGTTTTAAAAGTATGTAATTGAGAATATATTAAATTGTTTACTTCTAAATGCTAATATTTTTGAATTAAAAAAAATTATTTTGCTTTTTCTAAACGATGTAGATATATATGTATGTATATACATAACATATATTTTATGATTAATTCACAATTATTGTTATTGAAAACAAAAATATTGTTGTTATTTACTATTTTTAAAAAAGGCTGTATTTCTTATTTTTAATATATTCTTTTTGTTGTTTAACGATTTTTACATAATTGGAAATACATTCTTAGTTTTTATACTTCAGAAAAAGGCATTGGTGGTGCAGATCATCTTTCCCTAATAGATCTTAATTTAAAGGCAGCTCCCAATTTAGATATCAATGTTAGGGCCATAATATTGTACTTATTGTACTTATAAGAAATTATTCTGTCAATGGAATATTTAAATATAATATAATATAATATAATATTTAAAATTATATTTATTATTTTGTACTAAGTAAATTTAATATACAATTACCGCTTAGTATTAAATGGTACTATAGAATATTTGAAAAAGTTTTGGATTGATAATCGTTATGTGGAAGGTTAGAATCTGCTTTAGAAGAATGTACATATAAACATATAGTTTGAATATATGTACAACCCATAGTTCTAGAAATTATAAAATTCACCCAAATTATTTTAAAATACTAAAATATTGTATATTAAATTTACTTAGTACAAAATAATAAATATAATTTTAAATATTATATTATATTATATTATACTTAAATATTCCATTGACAGAATAATTTCTTATAAGTGCAATAAAATACATATATGTATGTAAATACGGCGCTATATAATATACATCTATACTCTTATCATTCATTCACTAGTGACATATACGATATGTAAATAAACATGATATTATATAAGTATGTATATATATATCATATAAATAAAAATTCTTCAAGCAACCGTTATGTTGTTTATTTATTTACATTTTTTTATACTACGCATTATATCCTCAACAATTTCAAATTATAGAGTAAAACAAAATGGAAAAAATTCGTTTTAAATAAATTTGTTAGAAAATTTCAAAAAATCAAGTAACACTTTCGTCAATTATAAAGTCCTATATTATTAAAAAAAGTTGTTAACAGAAATAAGAGTATAATGTTGAAGCTTTAATTTTTGTGTATTACTTCAAAAAAATTTTAAAGTTACAGGTGTTTAAAAATAGGAAAGGGTGTTCAAGTTACAGGTGTTTAAAAATAGGAAATTTTCAGTTTTTTACCCCTTACAGCTCCTAAACGGGGGGTGATACAAAAAAAATTAATGACTCATACTTATTTTTAAAGATCTAACTGCTGTAAAAATTTCAAGTTTCCAACTTAAACCGTTTAGAAGATAGAAGGGTTAAAGGATTTTGCAAAATTTGAGTTTCGCATAACGGGAAATTAAGACCCCGTATGTCACAAATATATATTTATTGTATATATACTTTTAAAGCTAATAAATGTAGTAATCGTTTGGCGTTTTCAAAATGAAGATATACCTTATACAACTTGTGCTATAACAATTTAAATATAGAGCTTTCTTGAACCTTTGAGGAGCTGTAGCTCCGTAACGGGTTGGGCTACAAAAAAAAGTTATTAAAAATAAAATTAATATTTTTGTGAGATCTATCAGTAGTTCAAATTGCATAGCTCTATTGCAAAAAAAATGTGGGGATCTAAAAGTTAGGTGTTCGAGAGCTACCCTAAGGCTTGCTCCAAACTCAACCAAAAAAAATAGGGAACCTACAACTTACTCACAAAATATTTTGTGTAAATTTTAAGATTCTACCTTTCTTAGTTTTTTAGTTAGCGTGCTGACGGACGGACGGACGGACGGACGGACATGGCTCAAAAGTCTTAGAATTTTTTTCTGATCCGATCCATACCTTTGAAGGTATATCTAGCTCGCTTATTTCGAGGTGTTACAAACGGAGCAGTAATTTTATTATACCCGATCCTATCGTACGGGTATAAAAAAAAGTTCTTAGCGTACCTAAATAACAGAAAAGAAAAAGTAATGATAGGATCGGGTATAATAAAATTACTCCTTCGTTTGTAACACCTCGAAATAAGCGAGTTAGATATACCTTCAAAGGTATGGATCGGATCAGAAAAAGATTCTAAGACGATTGAGCAATGTCCGTCCGTCCGTCCGTCAGCACGCTAACTCAAAAACTAAGAAAGCTAGAATCTTGAAATTTACACAAAATATTCTGGGAGTAATTTGTAGGTTCCCTATTTTTTTTGGTTGAGTTTGGACCAAAACTTGGGGTAGCTGTCGAACACCTTACTTTTAGATCCCCACATTTTTTTTGAAATAGAGCTACGAAATTTTAACTGCTGATAATTCTCAGAAAAATATTAATTTTATTTTTAATAACTTTTTTTTGTAGCCCCACCCGTTACTGAGCTATAGCTGCCCAAAAGTTCAAAAAAGCTCTATATTTAAATTGTTATAGCACAAGTTGTATAAGGTAAATCTTCATTTTGAAAACGCCAAACGATTACTACTTTTATTAGCTTTATAGTAATACACATTTATAGTATATACACAATAAATATATATTTGTGGCATACGGTGTCTTAATTTACCGTTATGCGAAACTAAAATTTTGTAAAATCCTTTAACCTTTTTATCTTCTAAACGGTTTAAGTTGGAAACTTGAAATTTTGACAGAAGTTAGATCTTTGAAAATAAGTATGAGTCATTTCAGAAATTTTTTTTGTATCACCCCCCGTTTAGGAGCTGTAAGGGGTCAATAACTGAAAATTTCCTATTTTTAAACACCTGTAACTTGAACACCTGTTAAAATTTTTTGAAGTAATACACAAAAATTAAACCTTCAACATTATACTATTATTTCTGTTAACAACTTTTTTTAATAATGTGGGGTTACTTTATAATTGACGAAAGTGTTACTTGATTTTTTCAAATTTTCTAACAAATTTCTTTAACGAATTTTTTGCATTTTGTTTTACTCGATAATTTGAAATTGTTGAAGATATAATGCGTAGTACAAAAAATTGTAAGTAAATAAACAACATAACGGTTTCTTGAAGAATTTTTATTTATATGATAATATAAGTATGTATTGATATACATACATACATCATGTTTATTTACATATCGTATATCTCACTAGTGAATGAATGATAAGAGTATAGATGTATATTATATAGCGCCGTATTTACATACATACATATATGTATTTTATTGTACTTATAAGAAATTATTCTGTCAATGGAATATTTAAATATAATATAATATAATATAATATTTAAAGTTATATTCATTATTTTGTACTAAGTAAATTTAATATACATTTACCGCTTAGTATTAAATGGTACTATAGAATATTTGAAAAAGTTTTGGATTGATAATCGTTATGTGGAAGGTTAGAATCTGCTTTTGAAGAATGTACATATAAACATATAGTTTGAATATATGTATAACCCATAGTTCTAGAAATTATAAAATTCACCCAAATTATTTTTAAAATACTAAAATATTAAAAAAATAATATTGTAAGCAGAGTGACAAGAGTGACAGGCTGTGAGTGTAAGCAGAGTGACAGGCTGTGAACATACTAACGGTTCGTACGGGTATCTAAGAGTTGACAAAGGCAACTGTATTCTTCCTCGTTTTTTTTTTAAAATGAATTAGCATTTATAGTGGAATTGCACGTTTTTTTAAATGCTTTCTTATCGGTTAAAATTTATTTAACAACATTTGATTTGAAACATTAAATCAATCATTATATCAAAGTTGAATGATCTTTTCATGAAAAGAATATTTTCTTAATTATATTAAACGATAAGCTTTTTTTTTAAATTTTAAATTAAACCGTCATGTTTTAATTAACGTAAAAGTTTTGTACATATTAAACTTTTTTGAAATGAATATTTTATTAATTATGTTTAAACATTAAACTTTATTTAAATTTATTTCATTTCATTGATTCTTGTATCTACTATATGCAACTTTTAAGCACCACTAAAAGCTTTTAAAAAAGCTTTTAGAAGCCACATATAACGTTAAGCTTTATTTGAATTTAATTTTTCTTGCATCCGCTACGTATTTCATTGGTTCTTGTATCTACTATATATAACTTTGAAGCACCACTAAAAACTTTAAAAAAAGCTGTGCTAGAACCCCCATATAAGTACTACTCTAAACATTAAATATAACACTTATGTATGTATATTTCATTAGGCTGATGTTCCTAAAAATTTAGAAAAAGAAGTTTTGCATCTAATGATAGTATATTTATTACTTATACTGGCAGCTTTTAGTATGGTAGAGATAATCACAGTAAAAAAGAACATTATCACTCTAATGCCTGGTTTAATATTAAAAATTAATTTCCCATCAGTCTATAAACTGAATATGTACACATATAATGGATTGTCAAATTTTCGGCGATTTACAGAGCGTTGACTCTAAGCAAATGAAAATTTATCAACTGAAAATCATTGGTATTATGCCCGATCAACAAATGATGCAACAAATGATCAATCGAAGCGCTTAAAATGAATACTGTTGTAAAATAGTACTTAACGTTTCGCAGCAAATTTTTTATTTGTCAATTTTATTGGTTGAGAAAATTAATTTAAAGCTTTTTGTTTTCAAAATACAAAACTGTTTTGTTATAAAAACAAAAAAAAATTAAATATATAAAAATTAAATAAGTAAAATTTCAAATTTTCAAATTTAAGTACTCATAAATTACTTTATTATGAGTACTTAAGCGCTTAAAAAAAAGTTCAGTATTAAATTGCTTTAAGCGGTTAATAATTTTAAATCAGCCAACTGAACTGGGACATTGTTTTTTTTATAATCGACAAATCCTAATAGGCTTAAAAAAGATGTTTAAAAATTTATTGCAATTTAAAAATTATTATTTATTTATTATTTATTTAAATAACGTTTTACGGAATTATTATAAAATGAAGAATTTGAATAAGTTTTTTATAACTGCGAATAACATATTTTGAAACCTAAAAGTATTATAAATTAATACTATCCAGCTAATGGTGTGGTGGTTAAGACACCGGCCTTTCATACGGAACGTCTCGCGTTCAAACCCCAGCTGGATCATATAGATTAATAAAAATAATATAGATTTTTCTTATAATATGTAATTAGTAGAATATAATTAAATTAAAAATAAGTATAATATGTCTTATAAGTTATAATTAATATCATATTGTAATAGCTATATAAAAAAATAACAAGTAAATGTAACAGTAAGTCGATGCAACCGACTTATTAATATCCTACTGCTGAATAATTCGAATTAAATTAAAAATCCATAAGTTTTTTTGGCAGCTGCTTGAACTTCTTCCCTTTTATGTCTTATTCAACTCGAATTTCAAGAACGCAAAAGAGGCATCCTCTTGGGGTATGCTCGACACCTTTGTAAAAAATTTTAAGTTTCTATCTTTATTAATTTCGAAGATTGTTAGTCCTTGGGAGGTGTGTGTCAGGTACCCGAATTGCCACTTCAATTCATCGAATCCATCTCAGGAACATAAAGAAAACATGACAGAACACCATTGTACTAAATTTAAAGGTTCTACTTTTGTTGGCTTTGGAGATATGCTCGTTGCTCTTGTGCTCGTCCGGAAGTTTTCAAAATGCGAACAAATTCTTTCAAATTTTTTCAAATGTCAGTTTCCAATTTTACAGAAAAGGAAATATAACAGAACACCTTTGTACTAAAAATAAAAGTTCTATCTTTGTTGGTTGTGGAGATATACTGGTTTGCTCTAGGGCTGGTCCGGAAGCTTCCAACATTTGAACCCATGGACTAAATCCTCACAAATTTCAGAAACATAAATCAAACATGAAGGAACACCATTCTGCCTAATTTAAAGGTTATAATATCTTAGTTGGTTTTGGAGATAATCTCATTTGCTCTGGTGCTCGTTCGGAAGCTTCCAAAATCCAAACCCACCAAATCCTCTTCAATTTTAGAGACATAAATCGAACTTAGCCTTCCTTTCGTAATTAGTAACCTACTATATAAATTTCATCAAAATAGATTTATTAGTTTTTGAGTTATCATGCGAACTGACATCCTTTTGGTGGTTACAAACACCATACTAAAGTTAATACACATAGGGTGTAGGTGTAGGGTATAATAATAACACTTTAGGTGTTATTAATAACTAACACTTTAGGTGTAGGGTATAATAATAAACCATAATTCTTGTATAGGATAATAGATGGCGTAGAATTAGAAGAAAAGTCTTTCCTATACAATAGCTACAGCCGAGTAATCAACTGCTTAGTGAAATTAAGGATTCACGAAACTGAAGCTTAGTCAAATATTAATAATAAAAAAATTTAGTGGATGTCCTATACTCCTCATTGGAGTGGCAAAGAAAAAAAAAATATTAATACTAGGGATCCCGTAGCTTGTGTGATTATCGTTTTTGATTAAATTAAAACTACTACTCCATTATCTTTAAATCGAATACAGTTTCTATAATATACATAATCACGAATATCTTAATATAATAAAAGACAATCCTGCTACTGCTGCTGCTATTTGCGTACCCTTTTTTTAAATTTTAGATGAGTAAAGAGAGTGCGGATATATGAAGCGAAGAGGAAAAATGTCTTTGGTATATATATTAAATGGGTGTTAGTGGTCCTGGACATTGGGTTTGAGTCTACAAAAGGGAAAATGAGGCGATGCAAAATATGAATAATGTGGGTTATGTATTTAGTAAAAATAAGAGTATGGGTTGTGAATTTGTGGATTGTGTTGAAATAATAATATAATAAATATTATTATATTTGGATATTGTATGTGGATTTTGTATTTGGTTTGATATTGAAATAATAATATAATAATTAATAAATATTACTATTGATATTGAAATAATAATATAATAAACTAGTAATGTGTGCTTGCATTGCAAGCGTCAAACAGTAGATTAAATCGGATGATGAAAAAGCATTATATCACTGATTTTTACAGTAACGGCTCATAAACGCTCTCATTGTCCAACAGGACGGTCTTGAATCATGATGTACAAACAAAAATTGTAGAGTTGGTCAAGAACTTTTTAATGATACTCCACATGGTAATATACCATTGTCTTTTATATTAAGGGCTTATAAACAGTTTCAGGAACCAAGGCGTGCTACAGCAATGGTCCCCAAACTAAAGTTGAAGAGCTTCCCAAGGTCTTTTCAATGATACTCCTCAGTTCTCTTGTGTAGTTTGTGGGTAGCGCACATGAAAATTACTTTTGTACATACTCGAAAAAAAATTTTTATTTTTATTTTTTATTTATTGTTTATGTCAACTAATAGAATTAATATCTAGTAAGAGTGTTTGAATTTATATATATATTTAAAATATAAATATAGAATAATTATAACAATTTGCAAAAATGAATTGTTTAAAATTCAATCATAGAATTGAACGTAATTCTATTAATAAAATAACATGTGGCGAGTGCAATCATATTCTACAGTTGAATGTGCTAAATTACAAGCGCAGGATTTGAATTTTTATAAAACTACAAATAATAAATTTCGATGCGACAAGTGCTCTTTTGAAAGACGTAAATCATTGCATGGTGAGATTGCAAATGTAAAGAGTTCAATTCAAATGAGCGGAAAGAAAAGCAACAGCGCAAGCGCAAATACTTCTAACTCTACTCTCTCTCAGTTACAAATTGGCAGTATTTCATCGTATATAATTGAAGTGACTGACAGAAGTACAACTCAACCAACCACTTCAAATTCCTCTCTGTTGGAAATAAATAACACTACGATACAATGTACAAGTGCAGCACTTCAATCTCAATGTAATGAGAGAGTATTCTCAATTGAGAATTCTGATCAAACAAATAAGAATGACGTTACACTTCAAATGCTATATGCTGAAATTATGGATTTAAAAAATATTAACAGCAACTTTCTCTTTACAATGAATGAGCCTAAAGAAAAAAACAAACAATTAACAAGCAAAATAATTTCCTTAGAGAATAGAATGTGTTGGCTGTATCAAAAAGAAAAGAGTAAAGTTATTAAAATTAGTATTATTTCAAATGTTAGTAATGAGAATGCAGTTACCGTAACAAAAAATGTATTTAAAAATTGTTTGAACTTAGATATTAAAGATGATGAAGTTGAAAAATGTTACGTGAAGAATGGAAAATTCAAAAACAACATCATATTTGTGCAATTATTAAGTAATAATATTAAACTTAAAGTAATGAAAGCAAAAGCAGCGGTTAGTAACAAGTTAAAATCTGGAACAATTGGAGATGCGAATAATAATAATATTTACATTAATCACAGTCTTACTAAATTTGTATAGGCGTTATTTTTAGAAGCTAAAAAAAGGAAAAAACAACTTGGTTACAAATATTTATGGTTCGTAAATTCATATGGTTCGTATTAAGATGAAAAAATCTGATGGTGGTAATATTATTTACATTAGATCATTTGATGATTTTTATAAGTTAGTGTAAACTTTTATTTTTAAAAATTATTATGCAAAGTAAAAATAGTTTTGTTATTAATGATCTATTAAATAATGATCTTCCCACTACCAGAAATTGTTTAGATTTTAATTTGTTAAATGTAAATAATAATTTTCATGTCATACATCGAAATATCAGGAGTCTTAGAAAGAATTTTGATTCTTGCTTGGTTAACCTATATTCTTTAGATAATTTCCCGGAAATTTTATTTCTTACTGAAATTTGGATATTTGAAAATGAAATTAATAACTATTCAATATCTAACTATAATTTTTACGCAAATTGTAATGATAAGTATTCAACTGGTGGTGTTGCTGTTTTTATTAAAAATAAAATAAAATATGATGTCTCATTTTTAAATTTTACTAGTGCTGATATTCTTAAAGTTGTATGTGTTATTAATGACGTATTTTACTGTTTTCTGTGCATTTATGAGTATTGTATTAAAATTTTTTTAAATAAATTCTCTAATTTACTTTCTATTTTAAATTATAGGAATTGTGTTATTTTGGGGGATCTTAATATAGATATTTTAGGTAATTCAAATGATATAGATAACTATTTAGTCATGATGGCCTCTAATGGTTTTATTTCTTCAGTTAATGAACCTACGCGAAATACTTCAACAAGCTCTTCTTGTATTGATCATATTTTTTAGAGATGTAATAAAAATAATTCTTACTCGCTCATTACATTTATTTCTGATTTTAAAATATCTGATCATATGATGCTTAATATTTTCTTTACAGATACGTTAATGAATAAAGGCGATAAAAATGTTAATATCAAGTCCCGGAATATTGACTTTAATTCTTGAAAAAGCTTTCTCAACTATGAAATGTGGATCGATGTTCAGGCAGAGATTGACGTAACTTGGCATTTGATAGATTTATTGAAATATTGTGTAATGATATTGAAATTAGTAAAACGAGTTCACTCTTGTATCCTAACAATAAAATTAAAAAATTAAAGCCATGGATGTCTAATAAATTACTGTACAAAATTAGGAAACGCAATAAATTTCAAAAAATATGTCGAAAATAACCAAACAACAACCGTTTAAATAAATATTATCTTAATCTTTCTAACGAAATTAAAAATGAAATTATTACTTATAAAGATCTGTTTTACCAGCGCAATTTCAACCAATATAAGGTGAATACAAGAAAAGAATGGAATCTAGTCAATAGTCTTTTAAATAGATGTAGTAATAGTAATAATATAGTCTTAGATATTGAAGATAATTTTGTAACAGACAATAATGTGTTAGCGAATTATTTTAATAAATATTTTGTGGAAGTTTCTAAAAATTATATTTGTAGTACTGGATACTCTAATCCTTCTAATTTAAGTATTGTGGAAGATACTTATCAGGCAAATAGCTTCCTCTTTCAACCGATCTCTCTTCATGAAATATTGACAATTATAAATAGTCTGGATAATTCTCATTCGAAAACTTCTAATGGAATGTCTAGTACTATTATTAAAAGAGTATCTTTTCAAATAATTGATATACTTTCATTTATTTTCAATAAGAGTTCTTCCGCTTTTTAAATCAGGTAATCCTACAAATGTAAACAATCATAGGCCTATTTCGATTTTGTCTACGTTTTCTAAAATATTTGAAAAAGCTGTCAAACACAGATTGCTTGGTTTTTTAAATAGAAATTATTTCTTTAGTATTAGCCAGTTTGGCTTTTTAAAAGGCAAATCAACTGAAGAGGCTCTGCTGAAATTTTGTGCTGAAATTTACGATGGTTTAAATAAGAATAAATCATGTTCTGCTCTATTTATTGATATAACAAAAGCCTTTGATTTACTTGATCATAAATTGCTATTGTCAAAACTATATAATATAGGTTTTAGAGGATATGTTTATGACTAGCTTAAATCATTCATATCTAATAGAAAGCAAAAAGTTAAATTGGGTAATGCTATGAGTTCTATTCTTGAAATATCTTGTGGTCTCCCTCAGGGTTCAGTACTAGGTCCAATTTTATTTTTAATAAATATTAATTCTATTTTTTTACAACCATTTAAAGGGAATCCTACAGCTTTTGCCGATGATACAGCTTTTTCTTATACCTGTGATAATACTTCTGAAATTTGTGAAAATATGAACTTTGATTTAGAGCTTCTTAAAATTTGGTTCGGGAAGCACAAATTAACTATTAGTAACAAAAATAACAATTCCATCTGAAGGTTGCGGAATTCGTGAATTGAATCAATTTAAAAAATTTTTACACAAACACAAGATTGTTGTATATAAATATGGAACAAGGGGTGCAGAAATAATATTTGAAGGATTGAATAATGGGAAAACGAGGAAGAATACAGTTGCCTTTGTCAACTCTTAGATACCCGTACGAACCGTTAGTATGTTCACAGCCTGTCACTCTGCTTACAATATTATTTTTTTAATATTTTAGTATTTTAAAATAATTTGAGTAAATTTTATAATTTCTAGAACTATGGGTTGTACATATATTCAAACTATATGTTTATATGTACATTCTTCAAAAGCAGATTCTAACCTTCCACATAACGATTATCAATCCAAAACTTTTTCAAATATTCTATAGTACCATTTAATACTAAGCGCGGTAAATGTATATTAAATTTACTTAGTACAAAATAGTAAATATAATTTTAAATATTATATTATATTATATTTAAATATTCCATTGACAGAATAATTTCTTATAAGTACAATAAAATACACATATGTATGTAAATACGGCGCTATATAATATACATCTATACTATTATCATTCATTCACTAGTGACATATACGATATGTAAATAAACATGATATTATATAAGTATGTATGTATAACAATATCATATAAATAAAAATTCTTCAAGCAACCGTTATGTTGTTTATTTATTTACATTTTTTTGTACTACGCATTATATCCTCAACAATTTCAAATTATCGAGTAAAACAAAATGCAAAAAATTCGTTAAAGAAATTTGTTAGAAAATTTGAAAAAATCAAATAACACTTTCGTCAATTATAAAGTAACGCCACATTCTTAAAAAAAGTTGTTAACAGAAATAAGAGTATAATGTTGAAGCTTTAATTTTTGTGTATTACTTCAAAAAAATTTTAACAGGTGTTCAAGTTACAGGTGTTTAAAAATTGAAAATTTTCAGTTTTTGACCCCTTACAG
Source organism: Poecilobothrus nobilitatus (assembly GCA_947095535.1). NCBI lineage: Eukaryota > Metazoa > Arthropoda > Insecta > Diptera > Dolichopodidae > Poecilobothrus > Poecilobothrus nobilitatus. The sequence goes on along the minus strand of OX352774.1, from coordinate 152,389,404 downwards.
CTCCTAAACGGGGGGTGATACAAAAAAAATTTCTGAAATGACTCATACTTATTTTCAAAAATCTAACTTTTGTCAAAATTTCAAGTTTCCAAATTAAACCGTTTAGAAGATAGAAGGGTTAAAGGATTTTGCAAAATTTCAGTTTCGCATAACGGTAAATTAAGACACCGTATGCCACAAATATATATTTATTGTATATATACTTTTAAAGCTAATAAAAGTAATAATCATTTGGCGTTTTCAAAATGAAGATTTACTTTATACAACTTGTGCTATAACAATTTAAATATAGAGCTTTTTTGAACCTTTGGGGAGCTCCGTAACGGATGGGGCTACAAAAAAAAGTTATTAAAAATAAAATTAATATTTTTGTGAGATCTATCAGCTGTTAAAATTTCATAGCTCTATTTCAAAAAAAAAGTGAGAATCTAAAAGTTAGGTGTTCGAGAGCTACCCTAAGTTTTGGTCCAAACTCAACCAAAAAAAATAGGGAACCTACAAATTACTCCTAGAATATTTTGTGTAAATTGCAAGATTCTAGCTTTCTTAGTTTTTGAGTTAGCGTGCTGACGGACGGACGGACGGACGGACTTGGCTCAAAAGTTTTAGAATTTTTTTCTGATCCGATCCATACCTTTGAAGGTATATCTAGCTTGCTTATTTCGAGGTGTTATAAACGGAGGAGTAATTTTATTATACCCGATCCTATCGTACGGGTATAAAAATTAACTTGTTATATCATAATAATCATTACAATGTAATAACCTCACTAACAGCTACTTTTTGCACAGCATTTTATTGTGAAGAATGTCATATTCCGTATTCTAAGAGAAATGAACATAGATGTTCGAAAAGTTGCCCTTGCTATCAAAACTCACCAGCTTGTTCACTTAATGTTAAAAATATTTTATGTATGCAATGTAATCGAACATTTCGTGGTCAAACATGTTTTGAAAGCCATAAGGCTTCCAGTTCAAAAAATAGAAGCATCTGTGAAGAAATTAGAAAATGCAAATCTTGTTTTAAAGTTCATAGAAGCAGTAGCACTCATATATGTGGAGAATATTTTTGTAAGATTTGCGATAATCATGTTCCTGAAAACCATAAATGCTTCATTCAGCAAGACAAAACAAAAGTAAATTGTGAAAATTGCATTTACGTATTTTATGATTTAGAAACAAGACAAGAAGAAATTAGCTCTACAAAAATAAAAGAACATGTTCCAAGTTTATGTGTGGCTCAGCTAAGATGCTTTAAATATATTAACATTGATTCTATATACTTCTGTGGAAAATGTAAATTAAGAGAGAGAATTTTTAAAACGAAAAATGTGATAGAGGATTTCATGGAATTCATTTTAAAATTAAGAAAGGAATTCAAAAAGATTGTCATAATTGCTCATAATGGTCAGGCGTTTGACCATCAATTTATTCTGAATTATATACTCAATAAAACTGTACTTGAACCAAAGTTAATTATGCGAGGTACAAAAATTATTGTTATGATAATTGATAATATTAAATTTATAGATTCTATGAATTACTTTCCTATGGCCTTGGCAAAATTACCAAAAGCTTTTAATTTATCAATCCATTTGAAAAAGGTGTATTTTCCGCATCTATTTAATAAATTAAAAAATGAAAATTACATTGGCCCACTTCCAGCAATTAAATACTATAACTATAATACAATGAAAGCAGATGAGCGTAATGAATTTTTAATGTGGTATGAACAAAATAGAAACTCAGAATTTAATATGGAGAAAGATATTTTAGAATACTGTATAAATGATGCTGAAATTCTAACTGTCTGGTTTTCAGAAAATTTTTTATAGAAGAATGTAATGTGGAACCATTTGTAGAAGCAACAACAATAGCTTCAGCCTGTAATCTTGTATATAGAAGAAACTTTCTCAAATCGAATACTATAGGAATTATACCAAGAAAATTATTGTATCAACTTAACCACTGTATCAACAATAAAGCATAAAGATAGGACAAGTAATCTCTCATTATATTATCAAAATGTAAGAGAATTACGCACTAAAACAACACAAGTTTTTAGTAATTCTAAAGTACTAAACTCGGATATATTTATGCTTACTGAGACTTGGTTATCTCCTTCTATTAATTCTCTTGAATTATTTGACAATTCCTACTTAGTTTACAGGAAAGATAGATATCAAAATGATATTGATATTTTAAATAATTCATTGATTCCTAAAGGTGGAGGTGTTCTTATATCAGTTAAGAATAACTTTAACTTTTCACAGGTACAAATACCTGATTTAATAAACTGTGATGTAATAGCAGTTAAAATTGATTTAAATGTTTTAAATCTTTATATTCTATGTTGCTACATTCCTCCAAATAGTAATATAAAAGTTTACCAAGATTTCTGCTCAGTTGTTGATTCTTTGAATAATAAATTAAATGACCTTGACGAACTCATAATATGTGGGGATCTTAATTTGCCAAATATTAATTGGCAACTTCATGACGAGGAATGTTTCTACATTCCGACTAATTTAACCTCTAATGTCGAATCAACAGTTATAGATAGTTTGCTTGCATGCGGACTTCAACAAGTCTTCAACTAAAAATCTATTAAACAAACAATTAGACCTTCTTTTTACTTCTGAGTGGGCAAATATAACTAGAATATTGACGGCAACACCTCTTTCAAAAATTGATTGTCATCATCCCCCTTTCAGTTTTCAATTTCATTATAATTGTTTAAATAAATCATCATTAAATATCTCACATAAATTTAATAGTTCCAAAACTAATTTTTATATGCTTAACAATTTTTTTCTTTCAATTGACTTTAATTCTTTACTAGACATATATGATTTAAATAAAACGATTGATAAATTTTACGAAGTAATTTACCATGGATTTGACTTGTATGTTCCTCGAGTTCGTGATAGAAATATCAATTCAAGCCCACCATGGTATGATGGTGAACTAAAAACTCTTAGAAATAAAAAAAATAAAGCGTGGAATGCATATTTAAAAAATAAGGATAATATTTCTTATTCAAATTTTCTAAATTTATTTACCGCATTCAAATCCTTACTAAGTCTTAAATATGAAGCTTACATTAGTAAAATTGCTTCGCAACTTCGTACAGATCCTAAATCTTTTTGGAAGCTTGTAAATTCAAAACGTAAATCCGATCAACATCCAAATTATATGTCCTACAAAGATCACAATTCTAACCACTCAGTTGTTATATCTAATTATTTTAAAGATTTTTTCGCCGGTAGTTATTCTACTTCTTCTTTCGATATTGATGAATCTAATTTTAACCATTTGGAAGAGTTTCCAAGTTTACCTCTTCAAAATATAAATTTTACACCAGCCGCAAATACAGCTTTATCTAACTAAATTGGGTGATAACTCTGCTCCTGGACCAGATAACCTCCCAGAAATTATTTTAAAGTGTTGCGCCGATTCCCTATCTAATCCTATAGCACTTCTTTTTAATAAATCTTTTGCTTCTGGGGTGTTCCCTAAGTTATGGTAAGAATCGTACATAAGGCCAGTTCATAAAAAAGATTCAAATAGTAATGTCATGAATTATAGGCTAATTCGAAACTTTTTAGTTTGCCGAAAGTGTTTGAGCTTATGGTCTTTGATGCAATTTATGATTATTGTTCTGAATTTATAGTGAATGATCAACATGGATTTGTAAAAAAGAGATCAACTGTAACTAACCTTACAGAAATAGCTTCAACTATTTTGAAAACAATAGAAGTTGCGCGCCAAACTGACATGGTTTACTCTGACTTAAGTAAAGCGTTTGATATTCTACCTCATAGTGTAATACTCTATAAATTAAAAAAATATGGTTTTCCTTATTTCTTAATCAACTGGATTGATTCATACTTAAATAACCGTAGCTATAGTGTTCTTTTCAGAACAGCAATTTCAGCATCTTTTGTTGCTAATTCTGGAGTACCACAGGGTAGTCATCTTGGACCATTGTTGTTTATTATCTCAATAAATGATGTTACTAAGATTATTCAGAACAATTCCATACAAATTTACGCGGACGACATGAAATCTTTAAAGAAGTGTGCTTAATGAATGATGCAGACTCTTTCCAAAAAGATCTTAATAACTTTATGAACTGGTGTAAATGTAACAATCTTATTTTAAAGATTGATAAATGTGCCGTCATTTCATTTACGCGTTCCCTAAACTTAATCACAAATAATTACACTTTTAATAACAACATAATAAAAAGAGTCACTGAATTTAATGATCTTGGTGTAACTTTTGATTGTAAACTTACTTTTAATACACATATTAGCAAGATCATTAGTAAAGCAAACTCAATTCTAAGTTTGGTAAAAAGATGGTCTAGAGAATTTAATGACCCATATATTATAAAATCTCTTTACACGACTTTAGTTCGTCCTATTCTGGAGTATGCAAATCAGGTCTGGTCTCCACACTATCATCAACATATTGTTAGAATTGAAGCAATACAAAGAAATTTTCTAAGGTTCGTCTTAAGAAACCTAAATTGGGCTGATCTCCTTATATTGCCTCCATATGTTAATCGTCTCAAATTACTTGACATGAATACTTTAGAATGAAGACGAACAGTCATGGGTATTGTTTTTATTACTCAGGTATTTCATAACTATATGGATTCACACTACATTAACAACATATTAATTAACTCAATCAACACACGAACACGTTTCAGGTCCGAAAACACATTTTCGATTAGATATCATAGGACTAATTACGGCAAATATGAGCCGATTAATAGAATGTTGATAAATGTGAATCAATACAAAACTATAATAAATATAAACATGAGTAAAGATGTGATCAAAAAATCACTATTCAAAATAATTTCATAATTGTGCTTCACTATTTTTGTTGTAAAAATTTTGTGAAATATTAAATATAAGTAAATAACCATTTTTTTTTTTTTATAAAATAAATTTTGCTTTGTATAACTTTAATATTAATTTTAGATTAAGTATAATTATCTAAATGTAATATGTAAATACTTGAATTAAGAAAAAAATAAAATAAAAGGATATAGGATGGTAGACAATCAGTCAAAAATTGCCATGCAATGGCTTATTTGGGAAAAGATTTGAGAAAAATTGATTTGAAATGTGCATTTAATGGAAAAGAAAAACAAATCGGAAATGTTAAAGTCAATGGATTTTGCGAAGAGACTAAAGCAATATTTGAATTTTACGGTTGCTATTATCATGGACATCCAAAATGTCATCAGTTAACCTTTGAAGTGACAACAATTCTTTTTTTTTAATTAGTTTAAAACTTTTTTATGTAAACTTTTTTTTTTTTTTGAACTTTTATCTTTTTCCAATATTTTTAACATAAAATTAAATTAGTGAACTTTTTAATTAATTTTTTTTATCTTTCTCCTTCACTAAAAAAAAATATTTAAAAGTGTGGTGTATTAATTTTAGATTTTGAATTGTATGGCTGCACTCCAATGGCGGCAAGATAAGTATTATTGGTTCAATTTACAAGTTTTATTTTATTTTTATTTTTTTTACACTTATTGGTTGTCTACACACTAAACTATTTTTTTTTTATTCTATTTTTGATTTGTTTTTTATTTTTTTCGAACTAAGTATATTAAATTTAAATAACTTATAATTTTTTTTTTTATTTATATTTTAATTTATAAGTAAACGCGCTCGGTTGGTTTTGTTTACATTAATTTACTTTTCTTTTTTTATTTATTTCATCTTAATACCAATTTGTCGTAAACAAAACAATTATATATCCATCTCCCTCATACACGTATGATGGATGTTGGTGTTCTTCTTTGACTCTCAATTCGCTCATTTTTTTTTAATCACCACCATAGTAATTACCGTAACTTAATTAATTAATTTCTGGTGGTAAGTTTTGCTTTTGGTGAGTCTGTGGTTGTACCTGCGTTCAATAAGGTCACTTAAAAGTGTATGTTAAAAACTGTTGAACGTTGTTATAAACCATTTGCTCACTCAAGCCAAAATATTGAAAAGTATTGAAAAGTAATGTATAATTTTGATCTAAAGTATTGTTACTGACATTGATAGTAATTTATTTTAAAGTGTTGTCAAGTGTCAATCGTGCACTTTTACTTTTGTTTTTAATTTTGAATAAATTTTAGTTTTTGTTAATTTAAATTTTTGCTTTAAATTCTATTATACATACTTTATTACTTAATTTACATACTTTAATTTATCTTAAGTCAGATTTTGATCTTGGTTAATTTCAAAATTGATTTTTAGTCTAATTTTAATTTTAATTACAATTTCAACTCTGATTTCATCTTAATTTTGCTTTTGATTTTAATTTTAAACTAGATTTCAATTTTAATTTTAATATTATTATTTATTATTTTAACTTTTCTTTTATAACTATTAATTTTTTTCCATCAAAATTACCACTTTTAATGTTAATTTCTGTAACATACGCGGGTTGCAAACGAATTTTCATGCCGTCGATTGCAATCTTAGTTCAATTAAACCAGCAGTCTTAGCCCTTTGTGAAACACAAGTCAGTAACCACAATGATAACTTTAATGTTACTGGCTAATCACTTATTTCACACTTCGTACCCAAAAGAGGTATCGCCATCTATATAAAAAATGACATCGCTTTCAACACACTTCCAAAATATAAATGTTCTAGCCCAACCTTTCATTACATTTGGGTCAAAATTCTCTTGTTCTGGCGGGAGATTTCAACATTCATAACAGGGACTGGCTTCATTTTTCTAGCAACATCTCCTCGAGTCAAAACTCAATTGGGAAACAAGTTGAACTATTCTCCACACTGCTGCACCTTTCTCAACTTGTCCAAAATCCCACTAAGATCCCGGACCGTGCTGATCATGAAGGTCACCTCTTGGATCTGTCTCTCACCACACACCCTGAAAAATATGTGGTTTCAGTTGGTTGCCCCCTGGGTAATTCCGACCATTGTTTGGTTAACACTAGTTTCCGGGTAAGCCCAATCTCCAACCAAAGGTTCCCTCCCAAAAAATTAGTTTGGCGTTACATCCATGCTGACTGGAAGGGCCCTAACAATTTTTTAAGAGCCTTTGATTGGTCATTGTGCTTCCGCAACAGAAATGTTAACTTTGCTGCAAATGCGATTAGTGAAACTATTTTGCTTGGAATGAGGTTATTTGTCCCTCATTTTATGAAATCTGTTAAAAGGAGTTCCAAATCTTGGTTTAATCGCATTTGCAAAGAAGCCATTTCTAAAAAAGAGGAGGCTTTTAAACTGTACCAAAACAATAGGTCGGAGGCTCACAGGGCCAGCTATATAGCGGTGAGAAACAGATGCAAGAGAGTTATCAATAAGCAAAAATTCTTGTTCAACCAAAAGTTGAAACGTAAAATCATCCACATGCCTAAGAATAGCAAATCTTTTTGGTCATTTGCCAAAAGTCTAAAGGTTCAAAAAAGCTCTATATCTAAATTGTTATAGCACAAGTTGTATAAGGTATATCTTCATTTTGAAAACGCCAAACGATTACTACTTTTATTAGCTTTAAAAGTATATATACAATAAATATATATTTGTGGCATATTGTGTCTTAATTTACCGTTATGTAAAACTCAAAATCCTTCAACCCTTCTATCTTCTAAACGGTTTAAGTTGGAAACTTGAAATTTTGACAGAAGTTAGATCTTTGAAAATAAGTATGAGTCATTTCAAAAAATTTTTTTGTATCACCCCCCGTTTAGGAGCTGTAAGGGGTCAAAAACTGAAAATTTTCAATTTTTAAACACCTGTAACTTGAACACCTGTTAAAATTTTTTTGAAGTAATACACAAAAATTAAAGCTTCAACATTATACTCTTATTTCTGTTAACAACTTTTTTTAATAATATAGGGTTACTTTATAATTGACGAAAGTGTTACTTGATTTTTTCAAATTTTCTAACAAATTTCTTTAACGAATTTTTTGCATTTTGTTTTACTCGATAATTTGAAATTGTTGAGGATATAATGCGTAGTACATAGAAATGTAAATAAATAAACAACATAACGGTTGTTTGAAGAATTTTTATTTATATGATATTGTTATACATACATACTTATATAATATCATGTTTATTTACATATCGTATATGTCACTAGTGAATGAATGATAAGAGTATAGATGTATATTATATAGCGCCGTATTTACATACATACATATATGTATTTTATTGTACTTATAAGAAATTATTCTATCAATGGAATATTTAAATATAATATAATATAATATAATATTTAAAATTATATTCATTATTTTGTACTAAGTAAATTTAATATACATTTACCGCTTAGTATTAAATGGTACTATAGAATATTTGAAAAAGTTTTGGATTGATAATCGTTATGTGGAAGGTTAGAATCTGCTTTTGAAGAATGTACATATAAACATATATTTTGAATATATGTAAAACCCATAGTTCTAGAAATTATAAAATTCACCCAAATTATTTTAAAATACTAAAATATTAAAAAAATAATATTGTAAGCAGAGTGACAGGCTGTGAAGATACTAACGGTTCGTACGGGTATCTAAGAGTTGACGAAGACAACTGTATTCTTCCTAGTTTTTTTTTAACAGCTTTTTATTAACTTGGTTGGGTAAAGGATGGAATCTTAGAAGCCATTTTAAACACACTTCCCGTTGAGCTAGAGACTTGAAATTTTCTTCATTAGATCAGATCCCGATGACAATACATGATTTTAAAATAATAATGTCGAAAAACATTAGAGAAATTAGATTAATTTCAAAATTAAATTTTCATACAAAGATATAACAGAATTTTTAACAGAATTATTACAGAACCAAAATAAAACATTTTATCTAAATTTACTAAACTCATCAAAACCAACACCAATACGTATACGTAATACATAAAAATTTTTTTTTTCTATAAAAGACTATTGTTTTTTATGTAGGCCATTGCATTGTTGCGTACATATACACAGGTACATACTTCAAAATATGTAATAATATGTGCTTCGAAAATATTTTTGGTTTGAAAGCGATGAATTTGAAAGATAAAAATGTGTAAACAAATTAATGTGGCGCACTTGAGAACACAGTGTAAAATTTAATATACATTTACTTAAAATTTAGTAAGCAAGTGTTAAATTTAAGTTTTTTTTCATCAAATCAGTTGATTTTTATTTAGTATACATTTTCATTTATAAAAACAATGTGTTTATTTATTATTATTTATATTTATATAGATATGTGTTTTTCCTTTCTTAATTATAATTAAAATAGGGCTTTTCTTTCGAAACTCTTAACATATTTAAATCGCATATTATGGCCCTAACATTGATATCTAAATTGGGAGCTGCCTTTAAATTAGGATCTATTAGGGAATGATGATCTGCACCACTAATGCCTTTTTCTGAAGTATAAAAACTAAGAATATATTTCCAATTATGTAAAAACATTAAACAACAAAAAGAATATATTAAAAATTAGAAATCCAGTCTTTTTTAAAAATAGTAAATAACAATATTTTTCTTTTCAATAACAATAATTATGAATTAATCATAAAATATATTTTATATACATACATACATACATACATATAATTCTACATCGTCTAGAAAAAGCAAAATAATTTTTTTTTAATTCAAAAACATTAGCATTTAGAAGTAAGCAATTTAATATATTCTCAATTACATACTTTTAAAACCAAATTTTTTTACTACATATGTATGTAGGTACAAACATGTACAAAAATGGTATGCATATTTTTATGTGTGCTGTACTATTAAAAATCTGCTAATACAGTCACACCAAATTCCCAACTATTATTATTTAGTTGATTTATCGATTTATTATTTTTTAATATGTAGGCAACATTTATATTTATATGAATCGACGGTAAACATAAACGAACAAAAAAAAATTTTATGTATGCATATGAATGGACGGTTAACATAAACGAACAAAAAAAAAATTCAGAATGTTCTATAGCTAATAATTATTATTTTTGAAATAGACTGTATGCATAAATTTAATATTAAAAAAAAAAATAAGTTCTTAGCGTACCTAAATAACAGAAAAAAAAAGTAAAATGTAATTCTGGAAGAAAAATAAAAACGAATAGAAAAAAATGAGAACAAAAAATGTTACTTTGATTGTTTTTAAATATTTTTAAAGGCTATTTCTTATGTATATGTGCAGATCTGATATTCACCCCCATAACAGATAGAAAAAAAGAACTATTAAAATGTTATGATTTTAAAAGAACGAAACATACGTTTGATATTTCCGTACATAACAGATAAAAAAGAAAATATTAAAATGTTATGTTATGAAAAGAAAGAAAAAACAAGGCAGTGTATGAATCAAAGTTTTTAAAGGGTCGCATTTTAAGTGGAAATAAAGAACATTATAAAATTGCAATATTTTTATTTAAATTTTGAATTTAGCTATGCAACGTTTTCTTAATTTTTTAAAAATTTTGCCGCATTATGATATAATGCAACACTGAGAAGTTCAGCTCATAATATAGATACATATGTATATGAATGAATATATGGCTATTTATGTATGTAGTTATAGATTTATTATTTTTTAATATGTAGGCAACAGTTATATTTATAAACGAACAAAAAAAAATTTTATGTATGCATATGAATGGACGGTAAATATAAACGAACAAAAAAAAATTCAGAATGTTCTATAGGTTATAATTTATATTTTTTAAATAGAATGCATGTATAAATTAAACATTTAAAAAAAAAAAAAGAAATACTTAGCGTACCTAAATAACAGAAAACAAAAAAAAGGAAAATGTAATACTGGAAGAAAAATAAAAACGAATAGAAAAAAAGAGAACAAAAAATGTTACTTTGATTGTTTTTAAATATTTTTAAAGTCTATTTCTGAAGTATATATTGTGCACACCTGATATCTACCCACATAACAGATAGAAAAAAAGAACTATTAAAATGTTATGATTTTAAAAGAAAGAAACATTCGTTTGATATTTCCGTACATAACAGATAAAAAAAAAAATATTGAAATGTTATGTTATGAAAAGAAAGAAAAAACAAGGCAGTGTATGAATCAAAGTTTTTAAAGGGTCGCATTTTAAGTGGAAATAAAGAACATTATAAAATTGCAATATTTTTATTTAAATTTTGTATTTAGCTAAGCAACATTTTCTTAATTTTTTAAAAATTTTGCGCATTATGATATAATGCAACACTGAGAAGTTCAGCTCATAATATAGATACATATGTATATGAATGAATATATGGCTATTTATGTATGTAGTTATAGATTTATTATTTTTTAATATGTAGGCAACAGTTATATTTATATGAATGGATGGTAAACATAAACGAACAAAAAAAAATTTTATGTATGCATATGAATGGACGGTAAATATAAACGAACAAAAAAAATTCAGAATGTTCTATAGGTTATAATTTATATTTTTTAAATAGAATGCATGTATAAATTAAACATTTAAAAAAAAAAAAGAAATACTTAGCGTACCTAAATAACAGAAAACAAAAAAAAAGGAAAATGCAATAACAATTTTATTTAAATTTTTAATTTTGCTATGCAATGTTTCCTTAATTTTTTAAAAATCTTGCCACAATATATAATACAATATAACAATCAGAAGTTCAGATCATTATATAGTACCCATACTACTATAATATGTATATGAATGAATATATCAGTATATATGTGTGGAGTTATAGATTCATTATTTTTTAATACCAACAATTATATTTATATGAATAGACGGTAAATATAAACGAAAAAAAAAAAAAATTCCGAATATTCTATAGCTAATAATTTCTATTTTTTAAATAGACTGTATGCATAAATTTAATATTAAAAACAAAAAATAAGTTCTTAGCGTACCTAAATAACAGAAAAAAAAAGTAAAATGTAATACTGGAAGAAAAATAAAAACGAATAGAAAAAAAAGAGAACAAAAAATGTTACTTAGATTGTTTTTAAATATTTTTAAAGGCTACTTCTTATGTATATGTGCACATCTGATATTTACACACATAACAAATAGAAAAAAAGAAATATTAAAATGTCATGCTATAAAAGAAAGAAAAAACAACGCAGTATATAAATCAAAGTTTTCAAAGGGTCGCATTTTTAAGTGGAAATAAATAACGTTATAAAATTGCAATATTTTTATTCAAATTTTGAATTTAGCTATGCAACGTTTTCTTATTTTTTTAAAAATTTTGCCACAATAAATTAATAATAAAAAAATTCAATATATTTTATATTATAACAAGTAATAATATAATTATAGACTGTTAAGGCAACTGTAAAAATTCAAAATTAAACAAGGAAAAAAGAAAATATCAATTTAATACATACATTTGTCGTTACTAAAAAGAATAAAATAAAATAAATAAAAATTTTTTTTAAAAAAACAGCTTTTTTGAACTAAAAAGTACAAAATAAATTTTTAATAACAAATTTTTCTGTAATTTTCTAAACTATATTGTTACAATCGAGATTTCTTTGAAAAAGTTTATTTCAATATGTCAAATATATATATAAATATAAGTATATATAAGTTTTAAAGTCTATGAAATTAAAATAAAAGCTGGAGGTTTGTTGCCTCTTTTTTAAAAAAACAGCTTTTTTGAACTAAAAAGTAGAGAGTAAATTTTTAATAGCAAATTTTTCTGTAATTTTCTAAACTATATTGTTACAATCAAGATTTCTTTGAAAAAGTTTATTTTAATATGTCAAATATATATATAAATATAAGTATACTAGAAAATCCCCTGTGCAATTGCACAAATTCTATAGATTCAAAAACATTTACGTTATCATACTGACTCCCTTAATAAACTACCTAAAAATTTCATTTTTACATCAGCACCATTAAAAAAAACGTTGAAATCACTTACTTACTTGTAATAGAAAAAAAACATGAAACAAATCTAAACACATAAAATTAAAAATGTTAGGTACAGTTTATTAATTTATTCTCGCCGTTTTTTCGTGGCGATAATTTTTGACAGTTTTTATAATTATTGAGAAAAAATGGTCCAAGCTAAAAACACATTCAGGGTAAAAGTTCGTGCCGATATCTCAAAAATTGTTTGAAACACATGTATAAAGTGCACAATAAAAACCGGCGAAAAACCAACCAACACCAACCGCTACGACATTTATTTTTTGTTACATTTAAAACACTCCCAATAATCGAAATAATTTTAATACTTGTTAAAATTTTACTCTCTATTTTTCTTTAGTTTTAAAAAAAAAATTTTATGTCGATGAAAAACAGTTGATTTCGCCGCGAAATTACTTCAATTACCAAAACTACTTTCAAGTCTTTTGCGTTTATTTTTTTTTTGCTTGAAAAAAATTAGCTGAATTTATTTTATTTAAATGTACTTTGGAAGAGGTCTTTGGTATATTTAATAAAAGATTCATGTCTCTGATAATGTAATTTCATAAATTTTCGGGGTCTTTTTTTTGTGACGGTCGTTTTCGACAGCTTTTTAATTTAATGGTCTAATAATAAATTAGTACAAAATTATGAATCTATTATGAGAGAAGGCTTCTAAAATGATATTTTCTATGTTAGTTTCATTTTTTTTTTAAGAAAAATATCCATTTCTATAATATTTGGTAAGTTCCAGACTTCTGTTATGAAATATAATTATTTAAGTCTGCCGAATTTTATATTAATAAAAAAAATTCAAATATTTTATGTTATATCAAAAATTCAGCTTAAAAAATGAAAATTCTAACCTAAATAAACAAAACTACTATAAAGTCTGTTGCGAAGCTTTTACCAGCTTTTATAATAGTGAAAACAAAATCAAGAATTAAATCGGCCTATTATTTTTTTCTTATAAATATGAGGCTTACTATAAACTTTGCTCTTTTCACTTTCAGACGTTTTAATTTTATTTAGAGTACCTATTTTGATTTTTTTTTTTCTAAAACAAAGATTGAAAACGCCAACAGTAGATTATTAATTTATTTTTAATTTACCGCTGCGACCAGTTCATAATGGATGTGGCGGTCAAATTAAAAATTAAAAATTTGCTTTAAATTTTGTGTCGAAAGTACTTTTTAAAAAGTAAACATTTGTGTCTCTGATAAGGCTTTAGTCGAAGATTTATGTCTCTGATAATAAAATTTTAAATTATTAAATAAATATACAAAAATATCATCATTGCCAGTTGTTGTTTTATTATAGATATAAAATATATTTTTTTACATGTTGGCAAGGTCTCGCCAACATCTTGTGTATTATATTATAGATATAAGTTTTAAAGTCTGTGAAATTAATATAAAAGCTGGAGGCAAAATTTAGAAATATAAGTTTATAGTTATGCGTTTGTTCATAACTTTAATTATTCTACTTCAAATTTATTAATTATTGTTTTAACAAAAATAATTAAATATTATATTTTATTAATTTTGAGTGTTTTGTACCATGGTCAAAGAAAGACTGGTTTTTTTTTTTGTAACAATTAGAAAAAGTAATGATTTTTATGAACTGTAAATAAGAAATAATAAAAAAAGAAAAGTATTGTTAGGATGATGCTACATATGATTAATTTTTAATTAAATGAGTTCAAATTTTCAAATTAAATTATACAGAAAATTAAAAATATAAATTTTAGTTATTATGTAGAGCACTATTTATATGTCCATATGAATGATCTCTTTAATATCTTTGGTTGTTTCTGTGAATTTTTCTTTATTGGTCTTCTATCGTATTTAACTCGATTACAGATATCACAATTATTAATATATTTATTCACAATATTTTTTAATTTTGGAAAATATATGACCTTTTTCAAACCTTCATAATTTTCATTAATACCGGTATAGCCTGTTTCATTTTTATGATATTTATTTATTTGTTTGACAGCCTTTCCTTCTGTCGTCATATATTTGGCAAAATAATTACATCTAACAAATTTTATGCAGTGACAGTTCCCTTATAGTTCAATTAATTTTATTTTCACAATATTATATTTATGATCATTTTCATTTAGTACAAATTCCTATTTTACCCTTGCTTATATATGTTCTACATATATCGCTCAAATTGTTGTTTATATTTTCGGAATTCAAAAATATTCTTTTATTATTGAAAATTATTTCAAAATGTCTTACTTTGTTCTCAGTGAGAATAATTTGAATTTTTGAATAATTTGAATCTTTTACTACTGAATCTAAAATTGGAAAGTGGTCGTTTGTTTTTTCTTCTTGAAAATGAAAAATTTGGTCAGAATGGTTTTCATTATTTTCATGATATGCATTTTCAGATGCACTTTGAAAGTGAAAATTATTTATGTTGTTTTCCATTGAGATAATGCTATTGCTACTAAATTCGGCTTGAATATCATGATTTGTATCTTCGGATACACTTTGGAAGTCTGATGAAGCTATGTTATTTTCAAGCGAATAATTAGTAGAGGCTGTTTCAGATTGGTTGTCAGAATTGAAAAATTTAATTAAAGATTTTCTTCTCTATTGTCTATGTTTATTTAACTAAGAAAATCCGCTACTTTGTTTAATTTGCCTTTTATGAAGTCTATATCCATATTATATTCTCCTAGTTTTAACAACCATCTATTCAATCTAGGATTTATATCCTTTCCTTGAGACTTCAAGTATAACCATGGTTGGTGGTTCTGTAATAATGGTTGATGATCTGTCAAGAGTTTAAATTATAAATAACTCCTTCTGGAGTTAATATATGACCTAGATATTCAGTCTGTTTGGCAAAAAATTTACACTTATCTATTTGAATTTTTAAGTTATGTTGTCTATGGGTATTAAATATTTTTTTTATACTATTTGTATGTTCTTCTAATGAAGTAGAAAGGATAAGGATGTCATCTAAATAACATATACATATTTTATTGATATAGTCCTTAAGAACATTATTAATAAGGCGTTGGAAAGTTGCCGGAGCATTCTTTAATCCAAACGGCATCCTTATATATTCATAATGTCCATAAGGTATGGAAACTGCTGTCTTTGAACGATCTTCCTTTTTCACTGAGATTTGGTGAAAACCTTTAGCCAAATCTAGTGTAGTAAAATATTGCGAATTTCCAAACTTATCTAATATATTTTCAATATTAGGTATAGGAAATTTATCGTTTGTTCATTTAACTTCCTATAATCTACAACAAGGCGCCATTTTTTCGTTCCAGAGTTATCTTCCTTTTTAGGCACTATCCATAAAGGGCTGTTATATTATATTTTGCTTAAGGATGCCTAAGATTTGTATGGATATCTCTTGCTCATGGATACGTGGAATCTGTATATTTTTGAAAATATGTTTATATGTTTATCGGTTTTAGTTATTTTTTGGTGTTGGATGTTTGAATTAGAAGTAAATTGATCACCTTCTTTATAGAAGAGATCATTATATGATTTTATCAAATGATTTAAAGTATTACTACGTATTACTTTCATTTTTATTTAAAGATTGCAAAATGATTTTAAACTGATTATCATTAAGATTTGTTTGTTGTAATTGATGGATTTCATCAAACTTATATGGACTGGAATATGGAATTTTATTTCATTATTATTAATTTTTATCACTTCTTTTTCCATATCGACTACAGCACCTAGTGGTTTCAGTAGATTTTGACCTATTATAGCATCGAAACATTTATTTTGGAAACTTGTCAATTTCCAAATCTAAAAGCATTTTCCTTAAATTCTAAAGGTCAGTTTTAATTTCTTTCTTCACAGATATTTTATTATTAGAGTAGTAAAACAAATAGGATTTTTCAATGGTTTTCTTTTGTATTGTGGTAACTGGGCCTCATTAAGAAGTGACGTAGAGAACCCAGTATCTATTAAGCATTCAAGCTAGGTTCTGACAACGGTAAGTAGTACTATTGGTAAGTGAATTTCCGAGGCTGTAAGAAAAAATTTACTTTCTCTGAAATATGTTCAATGTCCATGGGTTGTTGTCTGTTAGTATATCTGGTTTGTGTTGAATTTCTATTAGGATTCATTTTGCATTTATTATTATAACCAAAACAAGGTGTTTACAAAACAATCTTACGGCTAAAACTTAATAATAACATGAACAAAATAAAACATGGTAAATACAAATAAAAAAAAATGATTACATTGACTTATATTGTAAATTACAAATTGCTTACAAAGTTAGATTTGAATTAATATAACTCAGTTAGGTAAAAATAAAATAATTTGTACAATATGAAGTGTAATCTAATATTATGAAGGTTAAAGTTATTGTGTAAGGTTAGTAACAAATTTTTGTTGTAATTTTTGTTTGAAAGTGTTCCTTGATATTTGTGTTGAAAAAGTTTACTGTGTTTGTTGAATGTATTGCAACATCTGTTAATTAGTTCATTTCTTCCATATTCAGTTCTATGAGTATTTTCAATTAAATACTTAGTGTTCCGTGTAACTCTAACTTCATTGTTTAATTTAAAACTATCTATCAAAAACTGAACGTCAATATTTTTATTTAAAACATAAAAAGTAAAACAGGATGACAGTATCTGCCTGCGTGAAGATAAAGTTAACATGTTCAATGAATTTAATCTTACATTATAATTAGGTAGAATTGAATAGTCAATAGGGTTATATTGATTTCTGAAAGCAAATAGTAGGAATTGTTTTTGAACAGATTCAATTCTATCGGAATGTATTTGAAATGCAGGATTCCAAACAATGTTGCCGTATTCTAGAATAGATCGTACTAAAGAACAGTAGAGAGATTTTATTACCGCTATGTTATGGATTCTTTAGCTCTTCTTTTAATGAATCCTAACATTTTATTTGCCTTGGAAATCATATGCTCATAGTGAAGGTGGAAGTTAAGCTTATCATCCAAAAGAATCCCTAGATCGGTCATACTGCATACCCTTTCTAGAGTTACATTATCAATAGAATAATCGAATAAAATAGTAGATCTTTTCCGTGTAAAACTAATAGCCTTGCATTTTTGAATTTTCAGCTCTAACTTGTTGGAAAAGCACCATTCTTGTAAAGAATGTAGGTTTGACTAAAGTAATGCAACATCAGAAATATTTTTGATAACGTGGTAAATTTTGAGATCGTCGGCAAATGCAATAGTGATACACCCACTACCTAAATGTGGACCTAAATGGCTTCCTTGTGGTACTTCTGAAGTAACGATCAATGTGTTTGATAAAAAACCTTGGAATTTTATATTTTGAGTTCTATTTGTTAAGTAAGAGTACAGCCATGTAAGAAATGTACCCGAAATACCTAATGCAACAAGTTTGTTAAGCAAAATTGTATGATCGATACGATCAAATGCTTTACTAAAATCTGTCATGCTTTACTACAAACAGCAAAGAAATTACAGATTACATTAAGACAAGAGGAAGTGTTCTCTTTCGACATTGAGTTTGGGTAGCCGTAACTTTTACGCTTAATATTTATAAAGTCAAAAAATTTTTTTGGATCTGAAATTAATTTGTTGCCGATATCGGTGACATAATTATCGTATGCTAAGTTAGATTTTTGTTTGAATTCAAATGCAAGATCCTTGTGCATATTCAACAAATTGATATTAGACTCCTTTGAAAATTTGATTTTTTTGTACAATTTGTTGCGTTAGTTACGCAATGTTCTAAGTTCTCTATCGAGCCAAGATTCAGTTGTCTTGTTTTTTTTACGAATTTTTGGCACAAAGGAGTTTATTATGTCAAAAATTCTCATATAGAAGATAGAGATTAATGAATCAATGTCCTGTTGTGCTAACAGCTCGTCCCAATTGATGACTGATAAAGCATTGTTAATGCCATCATAATCAGCGTTAAAAAAATCATATACAAAATTATTATTGTACGATTTAGTGTAAAGTGGTATAGACGTGGCGATTTCGAAGATGACTGCGTTATGATGAGAGGTGTTTGTAAAAAGGTTTACTGCGTCATCCCCGAGGTTTACCACTAAGCTGTCATATGCATTTGAAAATGCAAGATCTAACCACTTGTTATTGTTAGGAAAACTGATAATTTGTTGTAAATCATTACCATAGAATGTACTGATAAGGTCGAAATCTATGTCGTCCTGAAAGTTAATTGGTAGTAACAAATTATCAGAGTCGTCAACAATAAAAGAAAGAGAAGGACGATTAAAATCCCCAAAAATAAAAATAGAATCATCGTCATTCATATTTGATAATATATTGTGATATAATATATCATAAAATTCATTATATGAGGAATTGTCAGAATTCGGAGGGAAATAAACTACTCCAAGGTAAAAAAAGTATTTACTTAAGTTTACTTTAATAAATTGGTGGTCGAAGGAATTACAAGTCCTAGTGGTTAAACCTATACTAGATAAGTCATTTTTGACTGCAAGTAGAACACCACCACCTCGGGAGCAATTTGTAGTCCGGTAGTCTCGATCTTTTCTATATATAGCCGAAGTGCTGTCTAATATTTCTTCGTTTAAAAACGAATCATTCACCCATGTTTCAGTAATAACTAACACACTGAAATGACATGACTTAGCATCTATATATAAATAATTTTTTTAGCTTACCTCTCATACCACTGCAATTGTGATAATAAACTTTAATATTATTAGAACAATTAACGCTATTATTATTATTTATATTATTATTATTATTTGTATTAAAGTTAGATAGTGCTATTAGATTTAAATTTGTATAAGAAATGGTATTGAGATTTAAAGCTGAATTATTACTTGAAGCTGGGCCGAAAAAACTTATTGTAGTTCTCACGAGATTGGTACAGGTGGTTGTAGTAGTTACTATTGCAGTAACTGCGGAAAGCTCTAAGTTCTTCCTCAATCTGTTTCTGGGTAAACCCAATATTTTTATGATACTTGAAATAAAGACTATACAACTCTTTATAGTTTGATGGTAAACCTTCATTATGTATCACCACAAATAAGCTAGTTCTCGTTTTACCCTCAATGACACAATTGTAAGAATTTTCATTTAATAATGCAAGGAATAATCTTACTTAATTTAGAATTTTCTCATCTCTAAATCTAGAAAGTGCGTAAGTGCAGTCCTCGGCTAGAGATTGTTGCGTCATTCTAACAAGTGGTGGTAACGCCGGTTTTAATGCAATATGTTTTTTTATTCTGTTATTATTATTACTATTATTTATTATTATTATTATTTATATTATTATTATTATTATTATTATTATTATTATTATTATTATTATTATTATTATTATTATTATTATTATTATTATTATTATTATTATTATTATTATTATTATTATTATTATTATTATTATTATTATTATTATTATTATTATTATTATTATTATTATTATTATTATTATTATTATTATTATTATTATTATTATTATTATTATTATTATTATTATTATTATTATTATTATTATTATTATTATTATTATTATTATTATTATTATTATTATTATTATTATTATTATTATTATTATTATTATTATTATTATTATTATTATTATTATTATTATTATTATTATCATTATTATTACTATTATCATTATTATTACTATTATTATTAATATTATCAAATTCAATTCAATTCAATTTTATTTCCAACTAAAAATACATATGTGATATAACAAAATATATATAATACAAGTTATAGTTAGCTTAGGAATACTATTTAAAATTAGGAAATAATTAAAAAAGGTCCATCTTTTATACTAATATGTATAAGTAGGAATGGATCCGTCTAAAACTAAATAAAAGTAAAAGATATATTTAAAATAAAATAGAAACTTACAAACTTACTAACTAACTGTAGGGTTAAAAAGAAGTAATAAAAAATAGAAAAATAAGTGTACAGTAATATAGAATTTTTAAAACAATTTTATGAATTTTAAAAACAATTTTATAAGCATTTCAAGATTTCAAAATTTGAGGAAAAACACAAAATATAATAAAAATTACAAGAAAAAAATAAAGATTAAAAAAATAATTATATTAAAAATGAAATTTATGTTAAAATTATATTAAATTCAGAGATAAATATTCAATTTCTGATATGCTAAATTGAAAAAGCGATTGACGTACATTAGAAGAAAAAGAAGATGGATTCCTGTCATTTCTTATAAAGCTAGGAAGTTGATTAAAAAATTTTGGAGCAAGAATATCGAAGAAGTGACCAAAATGAGAAGTGCGGGCTCGAGGAATCACAGCAAAATTACTATGATTAATTCTTAAATTATAGTTTGAAATATGATGTTGAGTTAAATAGCCCGACTTTATAAAGAATATTTTCTGTGTTTTATAGAAATACAGGTGACGGAGCGGAAGAATATCAAGTTTTCTAAAAATAGGAAAGCTGGAAGTGAAACGATTTTTTCTTGAAATTATTCGAATGGCATGCTTATGACAATATAACAACCCACATATTCTGCTAAAATAAGTTCCCCCCCAAACAACTATACCATATTGAAGTTTAGAGTTAAATATATCAAAGTAAACATTTTTTAAGAGGATCAAAGAGCAAAATTTCTGCAAGTAGTAGAGGTGACGGTTGACATTGTTTAGACTTTTTTTTAAATAAGAACAGTGATCTGACCAATTTAAACTATTATCAATTAAAATTCCAAGATATTTAAAGACTTTAACACAATCAATAGTAAAACAAGATTCACAACAGGAGAAGTTCTCTATAAAAGAAAATATGTGTCTGTAATCAGGAGAAATTGGGAATTTTTTACAACTAGGAGAATGATACATTAGAGAATAATCTATATTGGAAAGATTTGAAAGACTGAAATACATATATTTAGTTTTTGGACTGATAACTAATTTGTGCAAATGAAACCATTGTCTAATTAGGTTTAGATCAAAGTTTAAGTTACAAACAATATCAAAAAAATTTTTACAAGAATAGGTGTGACAGGTGTCGTCAGCAAATGCTGTAAGTTTAAATGTAATAGAATTTCTGGGAAAATAGAGAATTAATATAAATGTTAAACAAGATAGGCCCCAGGACTGATCCTTGAGGTACACCAACCCGAACATGTTTTAAAGAACTAAAACTTCCCTTCATTTTTGTTCTCTGTTTCTTATCATTGAGATAGGAGCTAACCCAATCCAAAATGAAGCCGCGAAAACCAGCTTTATACAGTTTCACTAAAAGAGTCCGATGAACTACAACATCTTCGTAAAACAAAGGAATTGGGAGCAAATAGAACACCTGATGAAAGAGCTCTACCCAACCAGAGAAGGCCATCAGAAAGTGAAATCCTCAAATAGATCACTAGGAGTAAAACTAGCAAGAATGCGACTGGGCACAACATTAGCAACTCACGGCCACATATTCAATCGAGAAGCTGCTCGCAGTTGCAGTCTCTGCCCACATAGACTAACACTAAAACACATTTCTGAGGACTGCGTGAGGTCCGGACCAGAGGCCTCACTCAACTTACTAAAAATCGCTAATGAAGATGACATCGAAAAGATTGCAGCCATATGCCAAGTCCACGGTATATGGAATTCATTATAAAAAATTTCACACAATTAAATTGGAAAAATTAAAAAAAAAATAAAAATATAAATTAAAAAAATTATAAAATAATAAAAATAAAAAAAGAAACCAAATTTTCATAAACAAAGAAAATTTTAAACTTAATATTTATATTTGTAGATTATTAAGAAAAAGTAATTTGGTTTATTTTGCTTACAACTTCTTAACTTCTTATGTAGTAATATTTAGAATTTACTTTGTTATCTATTTTTGATAGTTGAAAAAAAAAAAAAATCTTGAATAGTAAAAAAAAGAAACCAAAAATTGCATAAAGAAAAATTAAAAAAAAAACTTAACTATTATAAAATATATTATAGATTTATATAATACCAAAAAAGAACTCTGTTTAGTTAACTTAGAGTTTTGTATCTACTATTTACATTGTATCCTATCTTTTACTAGTTTCTAATTTTTAATTTTGTAAAATCAATTAAACTGTGAAATGTAAAATTTTTTGTTGGCTCACATCCGTGAGGAAAAGGGCCCTCTATTTTGCAAGAGCATTATATGCCCTTCGGAAATTGTAATAAAATAAAATAAAATAAAAATAAATTAAAGTAGCTTTGGAAAATTGGAATTATAATATGTACTATAAATAAATAACATATATATATTTTTTTCATGATATATTATTAATATTTTTTGTTTAATTGAGATTAGTTTTGTTAATTAATCTTTAAAATTTAGAATATGTGTCTTCAGTAGTCGTTTAAATTTTTCACATCCTTGTAATTTTGAATGCACTCTGGAAGTTTGTTGTATAGCTTTATTGCACTCTTCTTGAGATTTTTTTTGCTTTGCTGTAGTTCTCGCTTTCCGTACATTTAATTTTAGTTTATTTCTCGTGTTATGGTGATGGAGTTCTTCTCTCAAACTTAGTTTCCAATTTGATCTCAATTTTTTGTTTAATAATTTATGTGTAAATTTACATTTTTCAAAATAAGTAAATAAGCTGCTTAATATTCAGTTCTTTTGTATATTTATATACCTTTTTTGTGCTGCATCTCATATCCATTTTGAATAAAGTTTTTAAAGCCTTATTCATTATTATGCTTATTTAATTTACATGAAAACTAGAACACAGGCTCCGACTCGTAATGTTATATCTTATCTTGGATAAGATGTATCCATTATAGACCAGTTTGCCCACTTTATTTGATACTCCTCCAAGTCTTTTAATTAACAAGGATATTGGAATCACTTTTTTTTTAATTTCCTCTTAATGACTCTCCCATTTAAGATATTTATCAATAATAACTCCCAAATATTTCATATTGTTTACTCTATTTAGGAGCATGTTATCAACTTCCTCATTATTACTTTTTCTAGGTTTAAACATTATTTAATTTGTTTTTTTTGATGTTCATAATTAATTCATTCGTCATAAGCCAATTACTGTACGTTTTCATATCTACATTCAATATTATTTCCAATCCCCTAAGTAAATTTGCCTTAGCCACAAATTTAGTATCATCAGCATAAATATTAAATTTTGAAAGGATGTTACAATTTGTAACATTTGTTATGTATAAGAGATACAACAGTAGACCTAACAATGATCCCTGAGGTACACCAATTTTTATAGGTATTTTGCTACTCATTCTGCCGTTAATTCAAGTGTACTGCGTTCTACTTGCTAAATAATTTAAATCAATTTGTTGGCCACCTCTCTTATTGTCATGTCCTCCATTAAATTTATTAGTTTTTTATGGTTTACTACATCGAATGCCTTTGATAAGTCTACAAAAATGGCCGCAACATATATCCCCTCGTCAACCGCTTCTTGTATTTGATCAAGCGTAGTACTAATCGCTGATTCGGTTCCACTGCTCGGTTCCACTGCTGCTCAAACCAAACTGATTAATATCGAAGCCAATGGTTTTATTTATAAAGTATTTATACTTTTTATCTTTTTGATAAAAAGCTTTTAATTATATTCATATAACCTTCTCCTCATTTTTATATTGTGTATTATGGTGGGGTTAATTCAATTATTACATCTAGTTCTTACAGTATATCTTATTGTGCTGAGCTCCTTTGCTGTCTGTAGATTGTTTATTAATTGTTGTACGTTATCTATATAATATAACCTATTCTTCTATTATAGATTTAAATATCTCCTTCATACTATTATAATCTATTTTCTCTTTGACTATTCTTTCCATCGGTTTGTTCTTCAGTTTAACTAATTCAATACCAGTTATAGTCATTTTATTGTCAGATATGTCTATGTTTTCTAACTCATATGATATACTTATTTTATCATTACAGTTTGTGATTATATGGTCGATCAAAGTATTGTTATTTATTGAATCTCTTGTACTTTGGGTTTTGTTTTTAATGTTATAACCTGAGCTGGATAGCATGTCCGTGTACTTTATAGTAGTTTTAGTTTTTTCAAAGAAATGTATGTTTACATCTACTAATATTATTAAGTTTGTTAATTGATTAATTCGCTCTTCCATGTATTCCATAAATAAATTGTCATTCTCGTT
The DNA here is from genome assembly GCA_947095535.1 of Poecilobothrus nobilitatus. Lineage (NCBI taxonomy): Eukaryota > Metazoa > Arthropoda > Insecta > Diptera > Dolichopodidae > Poecilobothrus > Poecilobothrus nobilitatus. The sequence continues at coordinate 152,364,367 of OX352774.1, read as the reverse complement.
TGGGGCTTTATAGAAGGTACCCAACTTTATTTTTTGTTTAGTGCAAAGTAATTCAGTGACTGTTAGATTATAACTTTTCTCCTTAATTATTTCATTGTATACTATGCTGTTATTTATATATATAGCAGTTCCTCCCCAACTTTTTGATCTCGACAATTATATATAGCTGTATAATTAGGTAAATTTTAGTATTCAATTTCATTTACATATAACCAGACTTCATTCAGAATTAGAACATCAACCTTTTCTTCTTCTTTGATCATTGTCTCTATGTTGTAATATGTTGATATATATAATTTTCATGTCGCTACTAACGCTTATTATATGGTTTAATTATCATTAAGGTTTACTAGTCATGTAATCACATAATACCTGTCTTATTCTTTGTAAATTTTGTCTATGTTTATTGTCCATACATCTCGTAAAATCTTTTAGATCATTAGCAACTTCTTTTTGGGTAATTCCTATAGATTCGTGATTTTACGATAGGTGGAAAGATCGGATTGATGTAACTTGTTTTTTAAATTTGTTCAGAATTTTGATCCTCTTCAATCTCAATAGGTGGGTTTATTTTTTCTTCCTTTATAGTAGTATTTTGATCCGCTTTAATCTCAATAGATGGTTTTACTATTTCTCCTTTTATCCTGTTAGAATAGTTTTTGTTGTTATTGTGGTTATCACTAGTGTAATTGCTATTTTCATTCTCGCTGTTAATAATATATTTTTTACTGCAAGAGCTTTTAGCCTTAATGTTTTTACTTGACCATAATTTTGGAAGAATATTAAATATATATTTTTTTTTTTTTTCCTTACTCCTATAAGGAGCACAGGACATCCACTAAATAATTTATTATTAATTTTTGATGCTTCAGTTTCTGGAATCATTATTTCACTAAGCCGCTGTTTACTCGGCGGCAGCTATTGTATAAGACTAGGTATTTCTTTATTTCTATGCCATCTATTATCTTATACAAGAATTATATTTTATTATTGTTTTTATTATATATATTACAATATGATATTAATTATAATTTATAAGACATAAATACTTATTTTTAATTTAATTATATTATACTAATTATATATTATCAGAAAAATCTATATTATTTTATTAATCTATATAACCCAGCCGGCGTTTGAACCCGAGACCTTCGTATGAAAGGCCGGTGTCTTAACCACTACACCATTGGCTGGATATTAAATATATTACTGTTCTTCTTTTTAATGGTCATTTTAATTTTCTTATCTTTGTTGAAGTTTATACTTCTAATAACATTATTATTGCTAATTTTCTTTTTATTTTTGTTATTAATATAATCATTTTCAGTATCTAAGTTTTTGAAATTTATATCACTTTTACTATTGCTATTATTAGTATTATTCTCTTTAATACTGTGTTTTTACAGAATCAATATTTATATATAGAATCAATAGGGCAGTCCTGGACGGTTAGCTTGGAGCGTTTTGCTGTGATCAGAAGATCAGAAGACAGTTTTTGGTATAAAAAACACTTGAAGTTGTATGGCAGCTATGACTTCATGTGAACCTTTTGAAAATACTTATATACAGAATCAATAGAGAAGTAGAAAACTTAGATCAAATCTTATTAATTAAATAAAAAAATTGTGTAATTGATATATATAGATTACTATACATATGCATTTTTTTAATTCCTTTTAGAAATATCAAATTATAAGAATAAATTATATTTAAATTTTTTATTATATAAAAGTAAATGGTATAAATTACTGCATTTATTACCACAGCAGCATAGATATTCTTTAAGAGATATAGTTACAAATATATAAATAAATGGTGGTGATAGTTACAAATATAAGTTAACGATGTTTATAATTTTAGTAACTAATTTACTTTAACAAAATTTTATCAACTAATTTACTTCACCAATGTTTCTCAACAATGTTTACAATACAAATGTTATGATGTTGCTCATTAAAAAAATAATGTAAATAATTTTATAAATTAAATGTATTTCCCTTAGTAAGCATAATTTTATAATTTATGACATAATTTTTATTAGCGTTCAATATCAATATTGTTATTATGAACTTAAAATTTTAACCGTTAAAATACTAGAAAAATAAAAAATAAGCATTTCTTGTAATAAATTATTTTATATTGATTTTTATGAAAATAAGCATTTCTCTGTAATTACTTTGCTTTGTAATAATATGTACTAAATTGAATTATTTTAAATTATTGATTTTTGTAAAATAAACATTTCTTTGTAATAATTTCATTTTCTTTGTTTTAAGATTTCGAAATAGGGAAATATAAAATCTTAATGTAAACTAAATAACTAGAAAAACATATTTCGAAATTAAGTTATGACTTTGTAAGATAAGGAAATGAAATTAATTTTGAATTTTTGGACTAATTTGTGAAGTATAAATATTGGTAAAATTATAAGAATTTGAATTATTCTAAGTTAAGAAGTAGAAGAATAAAGTTGCTAAAAGAAAACTATATTTTTTATTTTTTAAAAAAGAATTTTTATTTTTTTAATATTTTAAATAAAAACGGTAAAGTCATTTAACTTATATAAATAAATTTTGAAAATGGCAACCAAAATACAGCATGTTATTGAAAATAAAAATGAGACCATAATTTACCCATCAGAGTTTTTCAAAGTTTACGGAAGGGAACTTTGAAAACTTTTAAGAAGAGAGATGCTAAGATGTGTAACTTTAAAATTCAACTTAGAGTTGAAATTTCTTTTATCAATTTCGCGAATTTAGATCGTATGGAAATGTATACCTTTCTCGAAATTAAATTATTCCATACAGAAGCTCAACAAGTTCAAAGAGAGGTGGAAATTTAATATGTTTTAGATAGAAACATTAAAATTATTTTAAATGAAGTAAAAATTTTTCAAGAAAAACATCCTTCTTGAAGTATAAGCAACTTAATTTCTGTGTGAATAAATATTATTAAAATTAAGAAAAGGAAAATGGAAAATTCCACTAAAATTGAAGGGCAATCGGAAAACAAAATTTTTAAAATAAATCATAATTCATCACCTTTAGAACGTAAAAAATATTGTGAGGATTTGTAAAACGTAAAAAATATTGTGAGGAGGATTGTAAAGTAGAAGTGGATATAAAGTGCTGGAATTATCATATTCAGACAAAATTACATAAATAAAACGCTACCGTTAAAGAGAATACTTTACAAAGAGAATATTAAATTTTTAAAGCAAGGTTTCGAAGGCAGGATTGGAACTTTTATTATAGAAAACAAAAACGAGGAAATATTACTTCTTCCAAATTTTTTAGAAAATATTGGAGGAGACCTTTTAAATTTCTTAAAGGAGCAACTATTGATTTTAGGAGCTTATAAATTTAACATGGAACTGTTTGCAGAGTTTATTAAGTCTCAAAAATTAGAAAATGATGAACTAACATAACATGAAAACATTTTTAGTGTAAAATCCTTCAATTCAAAAATGGAAATATTACAAAACGAGAATGAAATTGAAAATGTTGTAGAAAATGTGATAGAAAATATTTTAACTCAAGGAGAAGATTTTCAGGAGAGGGATTCAGGGTGGAGTTTAATCAAATTGTTACATTTAGAAATAAATTTAAATGAAAATAAACCCCTGGCAGCCTCTCAGTATATCAAATTACTTATGGAAATTATTAAAAAGAAAGCTTGTGTCAAATTAAAAACAATTATATATTTTGTTTTAAATGGTTTCTCATAGCAGCATTACAAAAAGATAAAATTGGAAATGCAAATCGTAAAACTAATTATAAGATTACTAATATAGCAGAATCTCAGATTGTTTTAAATAATGCTAAAGTTAAACATTTGGAATTCGGTAATTTAGAGTTTCCGCTCCACCAAGATTACATAATCCGCTTTGAGAAAATGAATTCTGAAATAAGTTTAACTGTATTCGGGTTTGAAAGAAGAGGTAAAGATAAAATACAAATAATAGGACCTTACTACAACATTAAAGAAGGAAAGCATTATCATATTAATTTACTTCTTGTTGAAAATGATAATAAAGTTCACTAATAAAAAAATATTTTTGTCATTGCTGTTTAATGAACTTCAATTCACAAAGAGCGTTAATAACACATAATGGTGAATGCGGAAAAGTTATAACGGAATTATCCGAGAAAGAAAATCATATTTTAAAGCTCAAAAATTATCAAAAACAAATGAAAAAGCCTTTTGTAATTTACGCTGATTCTGAAAGCTTATTGAAACAAAGGAAAAGGCATAATCAACAACAGATATTAATTTTCATACTTTATTAAAAGTTCATTTAATAAAAATTTAAATAAATACAGAGTTTTTACAAGTAAATAATATTTCTTTATAAAAAATATACTTAACCTTATTATATTTATTTTTGTCTTTTGTTATAGGAGTTGATTGTAGAAAAAATTTATTTGAAGTTTAAAAACTGTACAATATATAAAAAATCCGAAGCCGATTAAGAAATTAACCAAGAAAGAATTATATAGATTTATGCAATATAGTCTTGATACATTAGCTAATGATTTAGAGAAGGAACGATTAAAAAATGTTCGAGCACATTTTCCTGATGACGAACACTACAATTTACTAACTCGAAAAGGTGTTTTTCCATATGATTATATCGATTCTCTTCAAAATCTTCATAAACTTATTTTACCTTCACAAGATAAGTTTAAAAATGTGCTAATGAATATTTCCTGTTCAGATGAAGATTATTCACATGCACAAAAAAATTGGCGTGTATGTAATTGCAGAACTTTAATGGATTATTTGAAACTTTATTTGAAAACTGATGTTCTTTTACTTTCAGATGTTTTCGAAAATTTTAGAAACATTTGGGACGCAATGTTAAAATTTACTAATATTCAGTTAGATTTGTTAGTTGATATTAATATGTATAATTTTTTTAAAAGATGGATTCGTGGAGGTATAAGTCAATGTAGTATGAAACATTCACAAGCTAATAATAAGCATATGAAGGAGGGAATATGACAAAACTAAACCTGATAAGTATATAATGTATTTACTTATAATTTATATGGTTGGGCTATGTCTAACTATTTATCATACAAAGGATTTAAATGGGAGTTTTATATAATAAATCTATATATTTAGGTTTCTCAGTTTTAGAACTCTCTAAACTACACATATATAATTTTTATTATGAGTACTTAAAACTTAAATTTAATTCAGAAATTTTTATATTGATAGTTTTATTTTTACAGTAAAAATGGAAGATTTTTATAAAGATATAGAAAAAGATGTTCGTAAGATTGAAAAATCAGAATGGCTTGTTGATACTTCTGAATATGAACCGGATAATCGTTACGGGTTACATCTTGTTAATAAAAAGATTATTGGCTTCTATAAAGATGAAAATAATGTAAAAGTTGTGAAAGAATTTATTGGACTTAGATCAAAAATGTATTTATTAGACGTTTTGCAATTAAAAACAATAAAAAAAGTAAAGGTGTGAAAAAAAGTATTATAGTTAATAGTCTATCTTTGGAAGATTATATATCTATATATTATGTAGATTATACAGTTTTATATTTTATACTCAAACTTTAAATAAGATAGCTTTAAGTTCTTTGGATAATAAAAGATTTATTTTAGATGGGGTCTTTATAAAATGACACTTTAGCATGGGGTCATTATAAAATAAATTAAAATAAAAAAATTATACCTCAAATAATATTTGTTTCATAAATCTAACCCTTTAACAAAAAATTTGTTTCCTTTTCTTTTTAAAACTTTTCTACAGGATATGCTTCAGGGTTTTGAACAAACGTGATTTGTTGTTCATAAAAACTTCCAAAAATCTTATTATTTTTACAATCTTCTAAAACATACGTTACTGGGTTTTTTATAGTAACTTTCACAATTTTAAAAATTTCAATTGACCAGTTTGGTTCATAACCTTTTCTAAATATTCCATTATATTTATTAATTCTCACGTAATCTGCGGTTTTAATTTTCCACGTTTGTAATAATATGTTTCATTATTTTAATTAATCTTTTGGTTTCATTTTAATCGAATGATGTACAGTTCTGTTACAGGTTCCAATCAAATGTCATAAAATATTAATCCATTTACAGTTTTTTTTTTTTTTTTTTACGAAGGTTGGTGGAAAGTCTTGCTCTGCACGTGATTCCTCAGGGTAATGTTGGACTTTAACCAACCAAAACCACCCCCCTCTTAAAACTAAACTTTAGGATGGAACCTTTAATACAAATGTACAGCTTGGTTTCGGGGATAGGGATGTGGGAAGCGTGGTTGGGGAAATTGGAGTTGAGAAATTTGGGATTATGGAATAGGTAGGAATATTTGGAGGAATATTTTGAAGAAAGATCTTTATGTTCTTCTTAAAGTTATGTAAATCGTACACATATGAATTATCAACTTTAGGGAACACACGTGATGGTATATGGTTCCACAAATGAGAGGTGCGCATGACAAACGAACTTCAATAAGCCGTATTTCGCCATCTTGATAACTTTACATGATAGGGATGAGCATCTGTTGCACTCCCTGTTTCTCGTTGGATAATTTTGAGACGTTAATAAGATTAATAGCTCTGTTTTGCATATTATCTAAATAACCCAGCGCTGTTTGAGGATCTGCAGCCCAAATGTGAGCATTATACTCCATTGTACGGCCTAATGTACGTTTTATAGATATTAAGAAGATCACATGCAGAAAAGAAAGTTTTGCAGTGCTACAAAAAACCCAAACATTTAGCTGCATCTTTAGCTATACAAAAAATGTGATTTGACCAAGTTAATTTTGGGTTTAGCTCGATACCCAGAATATTTAAATCTGTTGAATGCTGAAAAACTTCTCCCTGAAGTAGTAGGTTAGGAATAGTGGTGGCAATTTTTCGCAAGATCAGACAGCATTAAGTGTTTTGGTGTTGAAATTAACTCTGTTGAAATGAGGTGCAGTTCATTTTTGGATTTTTTCTAAATCATTATTTAGCTCACTAATAGTGAAATTTTTTGCTGTTGTACTAATTTGGTGATTAATGTTATAGCGGCTATGAAACTCATAGGAAGCTACAGTCGTTTGCGAAGCTATGAATAGGATTGGTCGTTAATGAAAGTAGGTCATTGATAAATATTAAGAAGAGAGTGGGTGATAAAACTGATCCTTGAGGGACGCGAGCATTTATTTTGAATTTGTGCCAAACTCGGTCTAAAGCCCTAGAAATATCAAGAACCACAACATCGTACTTATCACAAAGGTAAATCATGAGATCACCGATTGAACGACGGGCTATGAACCCGTATTGTCTGTCATGAAGCGAGCCTTTGTGATCCAGGTATTCCAGAAGCTTTTGATTCACAATTTTTTCCATTACTTTGAAAAGGAACGAAGTTATAGCAATAGGGCTTCCATTGGGTAGGATGGATACGGGAAGTGAAGGAAAGGTAGAACAGGTTGCGCAGAGGTTTTGAAATTCTGGAATAGGTATTTTGCTGATTTATTTGTATCAAGATTTTTCAAGATTTTCATCGAGCAGCCAACTTCTGTAACGGAGGGTGGCACCTGAGCTGACTGTGGCAGTCTCGAATTGGAAGCGAACTGCTTGCCAAATAAATTCGCCTTCTCTTTAGAATCTGATACGGTACAATCTTATAATTTACTTTAAAGTCGCTTTTTTGACAATAATTTGATTTTTATGTTAATATCTATGTAACTACATATTTAATCAATTTGTGTTTATTTTATTTATTTATTTAAAAAAATTTATTGGGACTTTCAACACAGAAAGGTTTTATAAACTCTATTTACAATGTTTTTTTTTTTAATGTTTTTTTCAACTAAAATATTTTTCTTTTTCTTATATACATATTAATATTAATATATATGTACATATAATAATATAATATATTCTAATAAGTTTAACAAACAAAATGATAATACATACAATAGTTATGTACAAACCACAAACATAAAATTTTTTTCTTTTTTTCTTCTGAAAAAAGAAAAATTCTTTTCAAATTAAATTTTTTCATTTTTGGTTTTTTATTATAAATACATATTATTTAAAACTGTACTTCTTAAATAAATTTTTAACAATCAATATCAATTATTTTTATTTTTATCTTTTAATCAATCAATAATTTTATCAATGAATAATAATTAATTATTTTCAAATTTTTATGAAGCATTGTATATTTTTATTTCATTCTATTTTATTCTATTTTTATTGTTTGTCACATATTGTATGTAACATATTTTTGTATTTTTTCTCCTCTTGTTTTTAATTTTTGTGGCCTATTCTAAGTCTTGTTAAAATAATTGAGTCTTTCCGTGAAAGTTCTTCTATTGTTTTCCATTTTTTTACACTACCTTTTATCATTCTTACTTTATTATTCGTAGTATTTTTCCATATTTCATCATTTTCTTGCCAAATTATTTTATTTATGCTTGGAAAAATATCTTTATAATATATGCTGTATTCATTGTGATATGGTTCATGAATTGAATTTTTTGCCAACTCGTCAACCCTCTCATTTCCCTTCAAACTGCAATGGCTAGGTATCCAGAGAAACTGAATGTTATTTGTTCTGCCCTGTAAAAGGTAAAATTATTTAGGATTATTAAATCATTGAAATTATCAAGATCTCCCTGCTGATTATTTATGTCCCAAATTTCATTAAATGGAACGGCTTCCTCATCTTCCTCAATTTCTCCTTCCACTTCTTCTTCTTCGTCTTCTAATTCAACTATCTGGAACGGTGGTATAAATTCCTCAGTTTCTGCTAAATCTCCGTCGTCCATGGTGGACGTAATTTCATTTTCTTGTATCTGACCTGATACAAGAAATGAAAATGATGTGGAATCAGGCAGCATTTCAGTGAGTTGTTGAGCAGTCAGAATGGAAGTGAATTAAATTTGAAAATAAAAGTTGAGTTACATACTCATGTAGAAAAGTATAAAAGCAACTTAAACTCAATTAGATGATTAGTTTAAACCATGCTTTGGTCTATCATTTTATGTATAATAATTATTATAACATTACCCTTAACATTTTCAAAACAAAATGTCAAGAGCTCAAATAGTGACTGAAATTCATAGACAGGCAAGACGTAAATTTCTTAGAAGAAAATTCAAACAAAAAGGTCTAAATGACACGTGGCAAATCGATTTAGTCGAAATGATACTTTATGGAAAATTTAATAATGGTTATAAATATATGCTGATGGGTCATTGATAATTTTTTCACATCAGTAGGTAATCCTGCACTTGGGGATGGGAAAAAATCATGCCATATCGCACCGAATATCACGCCCACTGACCTATATTTTGATTGATGGGTTTAATGTAGGTTATTCTTGGTTACCTCTTTTGGGTACGAAATGTGAAATAAGTGAGTAGCCGGTAACACTAAAGTTATCTTTATGGCTGCTGACTTGTGTTTCACGTAGGGCTAAGATTGCTGGTTTAATTGAACTACGATGACAATCGACGGCATGAAAATATGTTTGCAGCCCGCGAATGTTACAGAAATTAACATTAAAATTGGTAATTTTTTTAGAAAAATTAATATATGAACAATTAATATAAACAAATTTAAATCAAGATTAAAATAGAATCAGAGTCGAAATTGTAGTTAAATTCAAAATTAGACTTAAAGTCAACCCTAAAATTAACCAAGGTCAAAATCTGAATTAAAATTAAGTTAAAATATCTAAAAAATTAAGATTAAAGTCAAAATTAAAATTTAATTAAAATTCAAATGAAAAGTAAAATTGTACGATTTAAATAACCCGAGCTTGACAACACTATAAAATAAAAACAAAAAAAAAATATTATTAATATTAATATCAGTATTAATAACAATAATTATAATTATATTTTGCTTTGAGCGAGAACGTGATTTATAACAACGTTCAACAGTTTTTAACGTGCACTTTTACGTGACCTTATTGAACGCAGCTACAACCAAAAACCCACTAAAACCAAAATTTACCACCAGAAATTAATAATATAAATTACTGTAATAACTATGGTGGTATTTAAAATTGAGTGAATTGAGAGTCAAAGAAGAACACCATCATCACCACAAGTTGATATTGAGTAGAAGAAAAACAAAAAACAAGTAAATGTAACAGTAAGTCGATGCAACCGACTTATTAATACCCTACACCTGAATAATTCGAATTAAATTAACAATCCATAAGTGTTTTTGGCAGTGCTTGAACTTCTTCCCTTTTCTGTCTTATTCAACTCGAATTTCAAGAACGTAAAAGAGGCATCCGCTTGGGATATTCTTGACACCCACACCTTGTATAAAATTTTAAGTTTCTATCTTAATTATTTTCGAAGATTGGTAGTCCTTGGGATGTTTGTGTCAGCTACCCGAATTGCCACTCCAATTCATCGAATCCATCTCAGGAACATAAAGAAAACTTGCCAGAACACCATTCTATTAAATTTAAAGGTTCTACTTTTGTTGGTTTTGGAGATATGCTCGTTGCTCTTGTGCTCGTCCGGAAGTTTCCAAAATACGAACCCATGGTTCAAATTCTTTCAAATGTCAGTTTCCAATTTTACAGAAAAGGAAACATAACAGAACACCTTTGTACTAAAAATAAAAGTTCTATCTTTGTTGGTTGTGGAGATATACTCGTTTGATCTGGGGCTCGTCCGGAAGCTTTCAAGATTTGAACCCATGGACCAAATCCTCACAAATTTCAGAAACATAAATCAAACATGAAGGAACACCATTCTGCCTAATTTAAAGGTTATATCTTTGTTGCATTTGGAGATAATATCATTTGCTCTGAGGCTCGTTCGGAAGCTTTCAAAATCCGAACCCAAGGACCAAATCCTCTCAAATTTCAGAGGCCTAAATCATACATGAAAGAACACCATTATGCCAAAAGTAAAGGTTATATATTTGTTGTTTTTGGAGATAATCTCATTTGCTCTGGGGCTCGTTCGGAAGCTTCCAAAATCCAAACCCATGGACCACATCCTCTTAAATTTTAGAGGCATAAATCAAACTGGAAGAAATATCATTATAAAAAATTTAAAGGTTCTATCTTTATTGGTTTTGGAGATAATCTCGTTTGCTCTGGGGCTCGTTCGGAAGTTTCCAAAACCCGAACCCATGGACCAAATCTTCTCACATTTCAGAGACTTAAATAAAACATGAAAGAACACCACCCTGCCAAATTTAAAGGTTATATCTTTGTTGGTTTTGGAGATAATCTCATTTGCTCTGGTGCTCGTTCGGAAGCTTCCAAAACCAAACCCATGGACCAAATCCTCTTAAATTTCAGAGACATAAATCAAACACGAAAGAACACCATTGTACCAAATTCAAAGGTTCTACCTTTGTTCGTATTGGATATAATCTCATTTGCTCTGCGGCTCGTTGGGAAGCTTCCAAAATTCGAATCCACGGTTCAAATTCTTTCAAATTTAAACCCATGGCCAAATCCTCTCAAATTTCAGAGACTTAAATCAAACATGAAAAAACACCATTCGGCCAAATTTAAAGGTTATATATATTTGTTGTTTTTGGAGATAATCTCATTTGCTCTGGGGCTCGTTCGGAAGCTTCCAAAATCCAAACCCATGGACCACATCCTCTTAAATTTTAGAGACATAAATCAAACTGGAAGAAACATCATTATAAAAAATTTAAAGGTTCTATCTTTATTGGTTTTGGAGATAATCTCGTTTGCTCTGGGGCTCGTTCGGAAGTTTCCAAAAGCCGAACCCATGGACCAAATCTTCTCACATTTCAGAGACTTAAATAAAACATGAAAGAACACCACCCTGCCAAATTTAAAGGTTATATCTTTGTTGGTTTTGGAGATAATCTCATTTGCTCTGGTGCTCGTTCGGAAGCTTCCAAATCCAAACCCATGGACCAAATCCTCTTAAATTTCAGAGGCCTAAATCATACATGAAAGAACACCATTCTGCCAAAAGTAAAGGTTATATCTTTATTGGTTTTGGAGATAATCTCATTTGCTCTGGGGCTCGTTCGGAAGCTTCCAAATCCAAACCCATGGACCAAATCCTCTTAAATTTCAGAGACATAAATCGAACGGGAAGGAACACCACCCTGCCAAATTTAAAGGTTATATCTTTGTTGGTTTTGGAGATAATCTCATTTGCTCTGGTGCTCGTTCGGAAGCTTCCAAATCCAAACCCATGGACCAAATCCTCTTAAATTTCAGAGGCCTAAATCATACATGAAAGAACACCACCCTGCCAAATTTAAAGGTTATATCTTTGTTGGTTTTGGAGATAATCTCATTTGCTCTGGTGCTCGTTCGGAAGCTTCCAAATCCAAACCCATGGACCAAATCCTCTTAAATTTCAGAGGCCTAAATCATACATGAAAGAACACCATTTTGCCAAAAGTAAAGGTTCTATCTTTATTGGTTTTGGAGATAATCTCGTTTGCTCTGGGGCTCGTTCGGAAGTTTCCAAAAGCCGAACCCATGGACCAAATCTTCTCACATTTCAGAGACTTAAATAAAACATGAAAGAACACCACCCTGCCAAATTTAAAGGTTCTATCTTTGTTGGTTTTGGAGATAATCTCATTTGCTCTGGTGCTCGTTCGGAAGCTTCCAAAACCCAAACCCATGGACCAAATCCTCTTAAATTTCAGAGACATAAATCGAACGGGAAGAAGCATCATTGTACAAAATTTGAAGTTTCTATCTTTGTTGCTTTTGGAGATAATCTCGTTTGCGGAGATTATCTCCAAAAGCCCGGAATCATTCGGAAGCTTCCAGAATCCGAACCCATGGACGGATTTTGTCCAGATTCGAACTTAGCCTTTCTTTCGTAATTAGTAACCTACTATATAAATTTCATCAAGATAGCATCATTATTTTTTGAGTTATCGTGCGTACGGACGGACGGACGGACGGACGGACGGACGGACGGACGGACATCGCTAAATCGACTCCTGCGGTGATCCTGATTCAGAATATATATACATGTCTATACCTAACTCGCTTCCTTTTGGTGGTTACAAACACCATACCAAAGTTAATATACCCTATACTTTAGGTGTAGGGTATAATAAACGTAAATTAATGTAAACAAAACCAACCGAACGCGTGTAATTAAAAATTGTAATTTAAATTAAAAATTAAAAAATTATAATTTAAATATGTACCTATTCCGAAAAAAAATCAAAAATCATACAAATTTGGTAATCGAAAAAAATAAAAATAAAATTGCAATAGTGAAAACGAAAAATAATTTATATGTATAAAAAAAAAAAATCTATTTGTTGTATATTAAATGTAATTAATAAGAAAAAATTCTTATCTTGCCGCCATAGGAGTGCAGCCATAAAACAGGAACAAATTAAAATTCAAAATTTAATTTTATCAGTCGAAAAAAATTTAAAAGAAAAATGTGCAAAATTAATATTTAAAAAAAAAAAAAAAAATTAAAAAGAAATCAAGTTAATAAAAAAAATTATTTTTATTTTCTCCTTAATTAAAAAAACAAAAATTTTGTCACTTCAAAGGTCAAAAGTTACTCTGTTACTCTTACTAAATTGTTTCCACATTAAATTTTTTAAAGTTCGATTAAATCTCTCACATATTAATACTTTTAAATCAGAATAAGTGTGATAATGTTATTCTGTGTGATAATGTCTCTTCTGTTTCATTAACTCTTGAAAATTTTTATTAAAAAATTCTTTTCCTTGGTCAGATTGAATATTTTTTGAAATTTTTGAAATTCCTGCTTGTTTAAAACTACTTTTCATTGCTTGAACAACATCTTTACATGATTTTGTTTTTAAAGGTTGAGCATAAGAATACTTTGAAAAAATATCAATTACAGTTAATAAATATTTATATACGCGATTTTCTTTTTGATAAGGTAGCATTTCTTCTAAATTAATCTGCCACGTATCATTTAGACCTTTTTGAAGTACTCTTCTACGAGGAAATCTTTTCCGAACATTTCTATGTATTTCTTTAACAATTTGTTCTCTCTCATTTAAATTTTCAAGAAATTGAAACATGTCTGAATAAGTAGAAATTAGTTATGAAATAACATATAATATCTGATAACGTCTCTATATAAATAGTAGATGGAAGATTCATATAATTAGTTCAATAAAAGATTTAAACAAAGTTCACGTACATCAACTTATTTTGTTGATTTCCAATTTCTTTTAGGAAATAATCAACAAATATTTATAAAAGAATTATGTTTTATGCGAGCTGATTCAGTTAAACATAGATATTAAATTCTACATAGATATTATTTAAAACACTATATTCGTATGATGAATTAAATGAAAAATTTCAACATCAATCTGGTTATTGCTTTAAGTTTATAAATGGATTAAAATGGACAGATGGTATTGTTGATTATCTCATGCTTGGCTCATTTTTAAGGAATCTTGATGGGAATACAATATATGTTGCTGGTAAAGAAAAAAAAAAAAGTTTTTAGAAGAATTTATTTTATCAAAGATTATTGACGTTAGCAATGATTTTAGCTTGAGAAAATCTAAAAATTTTGAAACTCTTTGCAATATTCATCAAATGTCTACAAATGGTCGATGTGTGGTCGATTGCTGTAAACAATGTTTCAAAATTTGAAAATAAAGAAACTACCATTTCTGTTTGTTTTGAATGTAGATGAAAATTTTTTAGCATCTCCGTTTCTTTGAGAATTCGTTTCTGCTTTTCTTAATAATTTTTATACCTTTATCCATCGTAATTTTTAAATAAACAAAGCACATTTTTTCATAAAAATTTTATTTATAGATTAATTTAGTTGCAAAATTTACAAATTTAATATTTATTTTTTTTTATTTTTCTTAAATCAAATATATTATCAAATAGTTTTTGTATTAACCTATCATTTTGCATATATATTTTTTTTTTCTAAGGGAGGTGAGAATCTTCCAAAGACACCAAGAATTTCCCCCTTGGTAGTGTCAGATTCTTACTGACTAAACCCACCTCCCCCTTTAGCCAATATAATGGAATGAAACCCTTACATGCGAACATAGTATATTGGTTAGGGGGTAGGGATGGGAAAGGATCATGAATGGATACGGAAACATTGAATTGGGAGTGGGACTGTAAGGAAGCAATGAATCCGCCTATTATTATTACTATTTTGCTAACAGTGACTATAGCCGTTACAACATGTAGTAGTATATAACACCTTACTACATGAGGTAATTATTGAAGGTAACCCCCACTGTCGCTGTAGCGGTTATTATTATTGGTATTAGTATTCTTATTAATATTATTATTATTTTACTACAGAGTCAGCGCCAACAGTGGATTACAACGTGCAGCAGTATATAACACCTTACTTGCCTGATATAACCAAAGATAGGTGCACCGTAGCAGCTATTATTATTATTACTGTTATTATAAATATTATTATTATTACTGTTACAATTATTACTATTATTATTATTATACTATTATTATTATTATTATTGTTATTATTACTATTATTATTAATATTCTTTTTATTATTATTATTACTATTATTATTATTACTATTATAATTATTACTATTATTATTATTATTATTATTACCATTATTACTATTATTAATATTATTATTATTATTACTACTATTAATTATACGATATAAAAGTACTACATATTTTTTATTTATGACCTGACCGGGGTTTGAACCCTACGATTAAATGGTTGGTGACTTAACCATTGCGCCATGAATCAGATTTGATTTTGTTTTTTTATTTAAGTTTTATTTTATATCCATTTAAAATAACAATTCAAAATTCTTCTTATCTAAAACTTAAAACAACAAGAATTCAATAATTATACAATCTTATAATTTACTTTAAAGTCGCTTTTGACAATAATTGGATTTTTATGTTAATATCTATGTAACTACATATTTAATCAATTTGTGTTTATTTTATTTATTTATTTAAAAAAATTTATTGGGACTTTCAACACAGAAAGGTTTTATAAGCTCTATTTACAATGTTTTTTTTTTTAATGTTTTTTTCAACTAAAATAATTTTCTTTTTCTTATATACATATTAATATTAATATATATGTACATATAATAATATAATATATTCTAATAAGTTTAACAAACAAAATGATAATACATACAATAGTTATGTACAAACCACAAACATAAAATTTTTTTCTTTTTTTCTTCTGAAAAAAGAAAAATTCTTTTCAAATTAAATTTTTTCATTTTTGGTTTTTTATTATAAATACATATTATTTAAAACTGTACTTCTTAAATAAATTTTTAACAATCAATATCAATTATTTTTATTTTTATCTTTTAATCAATCAATAATTTTATCAATGAATAATAATTAATTATTTTCAAATTTTTATGAAGCATTGTATATTTTTATTTCATTCTATTTTATTCTATTTTTATTGTTTGTCACATATTGTATGTAACATATTTTTGTATTTTTTCTCCTCTTGTTTTTAATTTTTGTGGCCTATTCTAAGTCTTGTTAAAATAATTGAGTCTTTCCGTGAAAGTTCTTCTATTGTTTTCCATTTTTTTACACTACCTTTTATCATTCTTACTTTATTATTCGTAGTATTTTTCCATATTTCATCATTTTCTTGCCAAATTATTTTATTTATGCTTGGAAAAATATCTTTATAATATATGCTGTATTCATTGTGATATCGTTCATGAATTGAATTTTTTGCCAACTCGTCAACCCTCTCATTTCCCTTCAAACTGCAATGGCTAGGTATCCAGAGAAACTGAATGTTATTTGTTCTGCCCTGTAAAAGGTAAAATTATTTAGGATTATTAAATCATTGAAATTATCAAGATCTCCCTGCTGATTATTTATGTCCCAAATTTCATTAAATGGAACGGCTTCCTCATCTTCCTCAATTTCTCCTTCCACTTCTTCTTCTTCGTCTTCTAATTCAACTATCTGGAACGGTGGTATAAATTCCTCAGTTTCTGCTAAATCTCCGTCGTCCATGGTGGACGTAATTTCATTTTCTTGTATCTGACCTGATACAAGAAATGAAAATGATGTGGAATCAGGCAGCATTTCAGTGAGTTGTTGAGCAGTCAGAATGGAAGTGAATTAAATTTGAAAATAAAAGTTGAGTTACATACTCATGTAGAAAAGTATAAAAGCAAATTAAACTCAATTAGATGATTAGTTTAAACCATGCTTTGGTCTATCATTTTATGTATAATAATTATTATAACATTACCCTTAACATTTTTAAAACAAAATGTCAAGAGCTCAAATAGTGACTGAAATTCATAGACAGGCAAGACGTAAATTTCTTAGAAGAAAATTCAAACAGAAAGGTCTAAATGACACGTGGCAAATCGATTTAGTCGAAATGATACTTTATGGAAAATTTAATAATGGTTATAAATATATGCTGATGGGTCATTGATAATTTTTTCACATCAGTAGGTAATCCTGCACTTGGGGATGGGAAAAAATCATGCCATATCGCACCGAATATCACGCCCACTGACCTATATTTTGATTGATGGGTTTAATGTAGGTTATTCTTGGTTACCTCTTTTGGGTACGAAATGTGAAATAAGTGAGTAGCCGGTAACACTAAAGTTATCTTTATGGCTGCTGACTTGTGTTTCACGTAGGGCTAAGATTGCTGGTTTAATTGAACTACGATGACAATCGACGGCATGAAAATATGTTTGCAGCCCGCGAATGTTACAGAAATTAACATTAAAATTGGTAATTTTTTTAGAAAAATTAATATATGAACAATTAATATAAACAAATTTAAATCAAGATTAAAATAAAATCAGAGTCGAAATTGTAGTTAAATTCAAAATTAGACTTAAAGTCAACCCTAAAATTAACCAAGATCAAAATCTGAATTAAAATTAAGTTAAAATATCTAAAAAATTAAGATTAAAATCAAAATTAAAATTTAATTAAAATTCAAATGAAAAGTAAAATTGTACGATTTAAATAACCCGAGCTTGACAACACTATAAAAAATAAATATTATTAATATTAAAAAAAAATATTAACACTATAAAAAAAAAATATTATTAATATTAATATCAGTATTAATAACAATAATTATAATTATATTTTGCTTTGAGCGAGAACGTGATTTATAACAACGTTCAACAGTTTTTAACGTGCACTTTTACGTGACCTTATTGAACGCAGCTACAACCAAAAACCCACTAAAACCAAAATTTACCACCAGAAATTAATAAATTAAATTACTGTAATAACTATGGTGGTATTTAAAATTGAGTGAATTGAGAGTCAAAGAAGAACACCATCATCACCACAAGTTGATATTGAGTAGAAGAAAAACAAAAATAAACGTAAATTAATGTAAACAAAACCAACCGAACGCGTGTAATTAAAAATTGTAATTTAAATTAAAAATTAAAAAATTATAATTTAAATATGTACCTATTCCGAAAAAAAATCAAAAATCATACAAATTTGGTAATCGAAAAAAATAAAAATAAAATTGCAATAGTGAAAACGAAAAATAATTTATATGTATAAAAAAAAAAAATCTATTTGTTGTATATTAAATGTAATTAATAAGAAAAAATTCTTATCTTGCCGCCATAGGAGTGCAGCCATAAAACAGGAACAAATTAAAATTCAAAATTTAATTTTATCAGTCGAAAAAAATTTAAAAGAAAAATGTGCAAATTTAATATTTAAAAAAAAAAAAAAAAATTAAAAAGAAATCAAGTTAATAAAAAAAATTATTTTTATTTTCTCCTTGATTAAAAAAACAAAAATGTTGTCACTTCAAAGGTCAAAAGTTACTCTGTTACTCTTACTAAATTGTTTCCACATTAAATTTTTTAAAGTTCGATTAAATCTCTCACATATTAATACTTTTAAATCAGAATAAGTGTGATAATGTTATTCTGTGTGATAATGTCTCTTCTGTTTCATTAACTCTTGAAAATTTTTATTAAAAAATTATTTTCCTTGGTCAGATTGAATATTTTTTGAAATTTTTGAAATTCCTGCTTGTTTAAAACTACTTTTCATTGCTTGAACAACATCTTTACATGATTTTGTTTTTAAAGGTTGAGCATAAGAATACTTTGAAAAAATATCAATTACAGTTAATAAATATTTATATACGCGATTTTCTTTTTGATAAGGTAGCATTTCTACTAAATTAATCTGCCACGTATCATTTAGACCTTTTTGAAGTACTCTTCTACAAGGAAATCTTTTCCGAACATTTCTATGTATTTCTTTAACAATTTGTTCTCTCTCATTTAAATTTTCAAGAAATTGAAACATGTCTGAATAAGTAGAAATTAGTTATGAAATAAAATATAATATCTGATAACGTCTCTATATAAATAGTAGATGGAAGATTCATATAATTAGTTCAATAAAAGATTTAAACAAAGTTCACGTACATCAACTTATTTTGTTGATTTCCAATTTCTTTTAGGAAATAATCAACAAATATTTATAAAAGAATTATGTTTTATGCGAGCTGATTCATAGATATTAAATTCTACATAGATATTATTTAAAACACTATATTCGTATGATGAATTAAATGAAAAATTTCAACATCAATCTGGTTATTGCTTTAAGTTTATAAATGGATTAAAATGGACAGATGGAATTGTTGATTATCTCATGCTTGGCTCATTTTTAAGGAATCTTGATGGGAATACAATATATGTTGCTGGTAAAGAAAAAAAAAAAAGTTTTTAGAAGAATTTATTTTATCAAAGATTATTGACGTTAGCAATGATTTTAGCTTGAGAAAATCTAAAAATTTTGAAACTCTTTGCAATATTCATCAAATGTCTACAAATGGTCGATGTGTGGTCGATTGCTGTAAACAATGTTTCAAAATTTGAAAATAAAGAAACTACCATTTCTGTTTGTTTTGAATGTAGATGAAAATTTTTTAGCATCTCCGTTTCTTTGAGAATTCGTTTCTGCTTTTCTTAATAATTTTTATACCTTTACCCATCGTAATTTTTAAATAAACAAAGCACATTTTTTCATAAAAATTTTATTTATAGATTAATTTAGTTGCAAAATTTACAAATTTAATATTTATTTTTTTTTATTTTTCTTAAATCAAATATATTATCAAATAGTTTTTGTATTAACCTATCATTTTGCATATATATTTTTTTTTTCTAAGGGAGGTGAGAATCTTCCAAAGACACCAAGAATTTCCCCCTTGGTAGTGTCAGATTCTTACTGACTAAACCCACCTCCCCCTTTAGCCAATATAATGGAATGAAACCCTTACATGCGAACATAGTATATTGGTTAGGGGGTAGGGATGGGAAAGGATCATGAATGGATACGGAAACATTGAATTGGGAGTGGGACTGTAAGGAAGCAATGAATCCGCCTATTATTATTACTATTTTGCTAACAGTGACTATAGCCGTTACAACATGTAGTAGTATATAACACCTTACTACATGAGGTAATTATTGAAGGTAACCCCCACTGTCGCTGTAGCGGTTATTATTATTGGTATTAGTATTCTTATTAATATTATTATTATTTTACTACAGAGTCAGCGCCAACAGTGGATTACAACGTGCAGCAGTATATAACACCTTACTTGCCTGATATAACCAAAGATAGGTGCACCGTAGCAGCTATTATTATTATTACTGTTATTATAAATATTATTATTATTACTGTTACAATTATTACTATTATTATTATTATACTATTATTATTATTATTATTGTTATTATTACTATTATTATTAATATTCTTTTTATTATTATTATTACTATTATTATTATTACTATTATAATTATTACTATTATTATTATTATTATTATTATTACCATTATTACTATTATTAATATTATTATTATTATTACTACTATTAATTATACAATATAAAAGTACTACATATTTTTTATTTATGACCTGACCGGGGTTTGAACCCTACGATTAAATGGTTGGTGACTTAACCATTGCGCCATGAATCAGATTTGATTTTGTTTTTTTATTTAAGTTTTATTTTATATCCATTTAAAATAACAATTCAAAATTCTTCTTATCTAAAACTTAAAACAACAAGAATTCAATAATTATACAATCTTATAATTTACTTTAAAGTCGCTTTTGACAATAATTTGATTTTTATGTTAATATCTATGTAACTACATATTTAATCAATTTGTGTTTATTTTATTTATTTATTTAAAAAAATTTATTGGGACTTTCAACACAGAAAGGTTTTATAAGCTCTATTTACAATGTTTTTTTTTTTAATGTTTTTTTCAACTAAAATAATTTTCTTTTTCTTATATACATATTAATATTAATATATATGTACATATAATAATATAATATATTCTAATAAGTTTAACAAACAAAATGATAATACATACAATAGTTATGTACAAACCACAAACATAAAATTTTTTTCTTTTTTTCTTCTGAAAAAAGAAAAATTCTTTTCAAATTAAATTTTTTCATTTTTGGTTTTTTATTATAAATACATATTATTTAAAACTGTACTTCTTAAATAAATTTTTAACAATCAATATCAATTATTTTTATTTTTATCTTTTAATCAATCAATAATTTTATCAATGAATAATAATTAATTATTTTCAAATTTTTATGAAGCATTGTATATTTTTATTTCATTCTATTTTATTCTATTTTTATTGTTTGTCACATATTGTATGTAACATATTTTTGTATTTTTTCTCCTCTTGTTTTTAATTTTTGTGGCCTATTCTAAGTCTTGTTAAAATAATTGAGTCTTTCCGTGAAAGTTCTTCTATTGTTTTCCATTTTTTTACACTACCTTTTATCATTCTTACTTTATTATTCGTAGTATTTTTCCATATTTCATCATTTTCTTGCCAAATTATTTTATTTATGCTTGGAAAAATATCTTTATAATATATGCTGTATTCATTGTGATATCGTTCATGAATTGAATTTTTTGCCAACTCGTCAACCCTCTCATTTCCCTTCAAACTGCAATGGCTAGGTATCCAGAGAAACTGAATGTTATTTGTTCTGCCCTGTAAAAGGTAAAATTATTTAGGATTATTAAATCATTGAAATTATCAAGATCTCCCTGCTGATTATTTATGTCCCAAATTTCATTAAATGGAACGGCTTCCTCATCTTCCTCAATTTCTCCTTCCACTTCTTCTTCTTCGTCTTCTAATTCAACTATCTGGAACGGTGGTATAAATTCCTCAGTTTCTGCTAAATCTCCGTCGTCCATGGTGGACGTAATTTCATTTTCTTGTATCTGACCTGATACAAGAAATGAAAATGATGTGGAATCAGGCAGCATTTCAGTGAGTTGTTGAGCAGTCAGAATGGAAGTGAATTAAATTTGAAAATAAAAGTTGAGTTACATACTCATGTAGAAAAGTATAAAAGCAAATTAAACTCAATTAGATGATTAGTTTAAACCATGCTTTGGTCTATCATTTTATGTATAATAATTATTATAACATTACCCTTAACATTTTTAAAACAAAATGTCAAGAGCTCAAATAGTGACTGAAATTCATAGACAGGCAAGACGTAAATTTCTTAGAAGAAAATTCAAACAAAAAGGTCTAAATGACACGTGGCAAATCGATTTAGTCGAAATGATACTTTATGGAAAATTTAATAATGGTTATAAATATATGCTGATGGGTCATTGATAATTTTTTCACATCAGTAGGTAATCCTGCACTTGGGGATGGGAAAAAATCATGCCATATCGCACGGAATATCACGCCCACTGACCTATATTTTGATTGATGGGTTTAATGTAGGTTATTCTTGGTTACCTCTTTTGGGTACGAAATGTGAAATATGTGAGTAGCCGGTAATACTAAAGTTATCTTTATGGCCGCTGACTTGTGTTTCACGTAGGGCTAAGATTGCTGGTTTAATTGAACTACGATGACAATCGACGGCATGAAAATATGTTTGCAGCCCGCGAATGTTACAGAAATTAACATTAAAATTGGTAATTTTTTTAGAAAAATTAATATATGAACAATTAATATAAACAAATTTAAATCAAGATTAAAATAAAATCAGAGTCGAAATTGTAGTTAAATTCAAAATTAGACTTAAAGTCAACCCTAAAATTAACCAAGATCAAAATCTGAATTAAAATTAAGTTAAAATATCTAAAAAATTAAGATTAAAATCAAAATTAAAATTTAATTAAAATTCAAATGAAAAGTAAAATTGTACGATTTAAATAACCCGAGCTTGACAACACTATAAAATAAAAACAAAAAAAAAATATTATTAATATTAATATCAGTATTAATAACAATAATTATAATTATATTTTGCTTTGAGCGAGAACGTGATTTATAACAACGTTCAACAGTTTTTAACGTGCACTTTTACGTGACCTTATTGAACGCAGCTACAACCAAAAACCCACTAAAACCAAAATTTACCACCAGAAATTAATAAATTAAATTACTGTAATAACTATGGTGGTATTTAAAATTGAGTGAATTGAGAGTCAAAGAAGAACACCATCATCACCACAAGTTGATATTGAGTAGAAGAAAAACAAAAAATAAACGTAAATTAATGTAAACAAAACCAACCGAACGCGTGTAATTAAAAATTGTAATTTAAATTAAAAATTAAAAAATTATAATTTAAATATGTACCTATTCCGAAAAAAAATCAAAAATCATACAAATTTGGTAATCGAAAAAAATAAAAATAAAATTGCAATAGTGAAAACGAAAAATAATTTATATGTATAAAAAAAAAATCTATTTGTTGTATATTAAATGTAATTAATAAGAAAAAATTCTTATCTTGCCGCCATAGGAGTGCAGCCATAAAACAGGAACAAATTAAAAATCAAAATTTAATTTTATCAGTCGAAAAAAATTTAAAAGAAAAATGTGCAAATTTAATATTTAAAAAAAAAAAAAAAAATTAAAAAGAAATCAAGTTAATAAAAAAAATTATTTTTATTTTCTCCTTAATTAAAAAAACAAAAATGTTGTCACTTCAAAGGTCAAAAGTTACTCTGTTACTCTTACTAAATTGTTTCCACATTAAATTTTTTAAAGTTCTATTAAATCTCTCACATATTAATACTTTTAAATTAGAATAAGTGTGATAATGTTATTCTGTGTGATAATGTCTCTTCTGTTTCATTAACTCTTGAAAATTTTTATTAAAAAATTATTTTCCTTGGTCAGATTGAATATTTTTTGAAATTTTTGAAATTCCTGCTTGTTTAAAACTACTTTTCATTGCTTGAACAACATCTTTACATGATTTTGTTTTTAAAGGTTGAGCATAAGAATACTTTGAAAAAATATCAATTACAGTTAATAAATATTTATATACGCGATTTTCTTTTTGATAAGGTAGCATTTCTACTAAATTAATCTGCCACGTATCATTTAGACCTTTTTGAAGTACTCTTCTACGAGGAAATCTTTTCCGAACATTTCTATGTATTTCTTTAACAATTTGTTCTCTCTCATTTAAATTTTCAAGAAATTGAAACATGTCTGAATAAGTAGAAATTAGTTATGAAATAAAATATAATATCTGATAACGTCTCTATATAAATAGTAGATGGAAGATTCATATAATTAGTTCAATAAAAGATTTAAACAAAGTTCACGTACATCAACTTATTTTGTTGATTTCCAATTTCTTTTAGGAAATAATCAACAAATATTTATAAAAGAATTATGTTTTATGCGAGCTGATTCAGTTAAACATAGATATTAAATTCTACATAGATATTATTTAAAACACTATATTCGTATGATGAATTAAATGAAAAATTTCAACATCAATCTGGTTATTGCTTTAAGTTTATAAATGGATTAAAATGGACAGATGGTATTGTTGATTATCTCATGCTTGGCTCATTTTTAAGGAATCTTGATGGGAATACAATATATGTTGCTGGTAAAGAAAAAAAAAAAAGTTTTTAGAAGAATTTATTTTATCAAAGATTATTGACGTTAGCAAAGAGTTTAGCTTGAGAAAATCTAAAAATTTTGAAACTCTTTGCAATATTCATCAAATGTCTACAAATGGTCGATGTGTAGTCGATTGCTGTAAACAATGTTTCAAAATTTGAAAATAAAGAAACTACCATTTCTGTTTGTTTTGAATGTAGATGAAAATTTTTTAGCATCTCCGTTTCTTTGAGAATTCGTTTCTGCTTTTCTTAATAATTTTTATACCTTTACCCATCGTAATTTTTAAATAAACAAAGCACATTTTTTCATAAAAATTTTATTTATAGATTAATTTAGTTGCAAAATTTACAAATTTAATATTTATTTTTTTTTATTTTTCTTAAATCAAATATATTATCAAATAGTTTTTGTATTAACCTATCATTTTGCATATATATTTTTTTTTTCTAAGGGAGGTGAGAATCTTCCAAAGACACCAAGAATTTCCCCCTTGGTAGTGTCAGATTCTTACTGACTAAACCCACCTCCCCCTTTAGCCAATATAATGGAATGAAACCCTTACCAGCGAACATAGTATATTGGTTAGGGAGTAGGGATAGGAAAGGATCATGAATGGATACGGAAACATTGAATTGGGAGTGGGACTGTAAGGAAGCAATGAATCCGCCTATTATTATTACTATTTTGCTAACAGTGACTATAGCCGTTACAACATGTAGTAGTATATAACACCTTACTACATGAGGTAATTATTGAAGGCAACCCCCACTGTCGCTGTAGCGGTTATTATTATTGGTATTAGTATTCTTATTAATATTATTATTATTTTACTACAGAGTCAGCGCCAACAGTGGATTACAACGTGCAGCAGTATATAACACCTTACTTGCCTGATATAACCAAAGATAGGTGCACCGTAGCAGCTATTATTATTATTACTGTTATTATAAATATTATTATTATTACTGTTACTGTTATTACTATTATTATTATTATACTATTATTATTATTATTGTTATTATTACTATTATTATTAATATTCTTATTATTATTATTACTATTATTATTATTACTATTATTATTATTATTATTATTATTATTATTACCATTATTACTATTATTAATATTATTATTATTATTACTACTATTAATTATACGATATAAAAGTACAACATATTTTTTATTTATGACCTGACCGGGGTTTGAACCCTACGATTAAATGGTTGGTGACTTAACCACTGCGCCATGAATCAGATTTGATTTTGTTTTTTTATTTAAGTTTTATTTTATATCCATTTAAAATAACAATTCAAAATTCTTCTTATCTAAAACTTAAAACAACAAGAATTCAATAATTATACAATCTTATAATTTACTTTAAAGTCGCTTTTGACAATAATTTGATTTTTATGTTAATATCTATGTAACTACATATTTAATCAACTTGTGTTTATTTTATTTATTTATTTAAAAAAATTTATTGGGACTTTCAACACAGAAAGGTTTTATAAGCTCTATTTACAATGTTTTTTTTTTTAATGTTTTTTTCAACTAAAATAATTTTCTTTTTCTTATATACATATTAATATTAATATATATGTACATATAATAATATAATATATTCTAATAAGTTTAACAAACAAAATGATAATACATACAATAGTTATGTACAAACCACAAACATAAAATTTTTTTCTTTTTTTCTTCTGAAAAAAGAAAAATTCTTCTCAAATTAAATTTTTTCATTTTTGGTTTTTTATTATAAATACATATTATTTAAAACTGTACTTCTTAAATAAATTTTTAACAATCAATATCAATTATTTTTATTTTTATCTTTTAATCAATCAATAATTTTATCAATGAATAATAATTAATTATTTTCAAATTTTTATGAAGCATTGTATATTTTTATTTCATTCTATTTTATTCTATTTTTATTGTTTGTCACATATTGTATGTAACATATTTTTGTATTTTTTCTCCTCTTGTTTTTAATTTTTGTGGCCTATTCTAAGTCTTGTTAAAATAATTGAGTCTTTCCGTGAAAGTTCTTCTATTGTTTTCCATTTTTTTACACTACCTTTTATCATTCTTACTTTATTATTCGTAGTATTTTTCCATATTTCATCATTTTCTTGCCAAATTATTTTATTTATGCTTGGAAAAATATCTTTATAATATATGCTGTATTCATTGTGATATGGTTCATGAATTGAATTTTTTGCCAACTCGTCAACCCTCTCATTTCCCTTCAAACTGCAATGGCTAGGTATCCAAAGAAACTGAATGTTATTTGTTCTGCCCTGCAAAATGTAAAATTATTTAGGATTATTAAATCATTGAAATTATCAAGATCTCCCTGCTGATTATTTATGTCCCAAATTTCATTAAATGGAACGGCTTCCTCATCTTCCTCAATTTCTCCTTCCACTTCTTCTTCTTCGTCTTCTAATTCAACTATCTGGAACGGTGGTATAAATTC
Organism: Poecilobothrus nobilitatus; assembly: GCA_947095535.1. NCBI lineage: Eukaryota > Metazoa > Arthropoda > Insecta > Diptera > Dolichopodidae > Poecilobothrus > Poecilobothrus nobilitatus. Next base: position 152,336,927 of record OX352774.1, on the reverse strand, counting down.
CTCAGTTTCTGCTAAATCTCCGTCGTCCATGGTGGACGTAATTTCATTTTCTTGTATCTGACCTGATACAAGAAATGAAAATGATGTGGAATCAGGCAGCATTTCAGTGAGTTGTTGAGCAGTCAGAATGGAAGTGAATTAAATTTGAAAATAAAAGTTGAGTTACATACTCATGTAGAAAAGTATAAAAGCAACTTAAACTCAATTAGATGATTAGTTTAAACCATGCTTTGGTCTATCATTTTATGTATAATAATTATTATAACATTACCCTTAACATTTTCAAAACAAAATGTCAAGAGCTCAAATAGTGACTGAAATTCATAGACAGGCAAGACGTAAATTTCTTAGAAGAAAATTCAAACAGAAAGGTCTAAATGACACGTGGCAAATCGATTTAGTCGAAATGATACCTTATGGAAAATTTAATAATGGTTATAAATATATGCTGATGGGTCATTGATAATTTTTTCACATCAGTAGGTAATCCTGCACTTGGGGATGGGAAAAAATCATGCCATATCGCACCGAATATCACGCCCACTGACCTATATTTTGATTGATGGGTTTAATGTAGGTTATTCTTGGTTAGTAGGTCGAAAACTTGTTTTGTTTGTTTTGGTTTAGGTTATAAGCATGTGTTGTTAACTTATAAGTTGCAAGTGGTTGTATAGTAGAAAATGAAGGTTGTTGGTACTGTAGAAGTTGTTAGGCAAGGTTAATGAACTGAAAAAGTTTAGGATATTTAGGTTTTTCAATAAATTCATTGATACTTTGTAATAGGATATCATACAAATAGAAAGATGATTTTTTTCAGGTCAAATCAAGTTTATTTTTTTAAATTGCGCAAAATCGCATGCTTAATAAAATATACCTATATAAGTAAAGGAGATATAAAAGAAACGAAAAAAACTTATTTTTATTATTTAATAAAAAAAATATTCATAGGTACTTTTGAATACGAAGATGTAAATAATAAAAATAAAAACAAAACGTAAACAAGAAGTAGGTACAAAGTGTATTTTTGTTTATTAAAGAAGATCAATAATTGTTGTAAGTTGTTATTATAGTTTTAAAGCTGAAAAATAAAAAAAATAAAAATAAGAAAAATATGTTACCTATTTTAGGATATGAGTTGTTTCTCTATATTCTATATTTTGTTCTAAGTACATATGAACTTAAAAAATATTTTGCATTCTTCTAATTTCTGTTTACCTGGTGTAAAATAAATTGTTAAAACTAGTTTGACTCTTTTAAACATTGTTAAAATTTGTTAATGCAGTAAAAAAGTAAAAATAAAAACAAAAGAAAGAAAAAAATTATATAATTATAGGTGCATCTGTTATGTAGGATTTCTTTTTTCTGTTCTATAAGAAGATTGAGAAAATAACCTGAAATCTTCGATTTTACTTTGTTTTGTTGTTATTACGTTCCATTCTATGCTGTAAGAAATGAAAAAATAATAAAAATCAAAAAGAAGTTAATTGCTTTTGGTATCTATTTCAAAACAAAAATAAAACAAATTTATTTATATGTTTGAAATAATTTTGTATTCGAAAATATTTTACAATTTTACAGAAATCTGTGTTGGAAAATTTTTTTACGATGATCAGATGTTAAGATTTTAGAAATAGCGAGACCAACTTTTTCTATACGTCTTTGAAATCTACTTCTATCACGTGCGTATTCTTCCCAATGACCTTTCCTTGCTGATCTGTAAGCATAGACACATACATGCACAACGTGAATTTCTTGTTTTATGTTGAAGTAAACTTTTTTTTTGTTATTTAAATTCATATTGTGCAAGTTTGAAAATTGATGGTTTTAATCTAACATTTTTTCTTTTAAAAGATGCATATATACATTAAAACAATTTTTAACAGCACATCTGAAACTCTTGTTTGATAAGTGTATAGGGCAATTTGAATTAAAGTTTTCAATCTTTTGTAATGATGGCAAGTCTCTGCTTAGATCTTCTATTTTAACACTGTCAATGTACTTTTGAAGGAAAATTTTTTTTGTTCTCCTTTAACATCAATTTTTTCCGCTGACTCTAAATAGTGTTTTAATATACATTTTACATCTAAATATTCAACTAAACCGTTATTCCATTTAAGTCCATTTATTTTATTTTCGCAATACTGGTTATTATATTTCACATCTTGACTAAGCTCTTCTGCGGGGTACGGTGCTTTGAAATGATACACAGTTGGAATTAAACTTTCATTTTCAAGTATGGCTAACTCTTTTAGGAAATATTGTTTTTTATTTCCTTGCAAAAATTGTAGGTCAACTATAAAAATTTGTTTAACCATGTCGAAAGGTTGTAAAAGAATGTTCAATGAAATAACTAAATTTACATTTATATTCATTTCGAAAAAGAGCTGTTCATATAAATATAGGTTAGCAATGATTGTTTTAACTAATACAACTATGTTGTTTCACCCATTTACAAAGATGGTGGCGGGGCCATCCTGCTGTGGTAAAACCACATTTATTCGTAATTTAATAAAATATAAAGAAGAAAATATACTACCACATATTAATAGAATTATTTGGTGTAATCCAGACAAAAATGCTGTTCCACTATATATGAAAGATGTTGAATATAGTAACACTATTAAAGATTTTATTGATAATCAAGAACCTTTGTTAGTTATTATCGATGTTATGATGTTAAGTTCTCATGATAAGTTTGTATGTGATTTATTTACTAGAGGATCACATCATAGAAATTTATCTGTAATATTTGTAACACAAAATGTTTTTCACCAGGGTAAATTTTCAAGAGATATTTCACTCAACTGTAAATATTTAGTACTTTTCAAAAATCCAAGAGATAAATCGCAGATATTACCTCTAGCTCGCCAAATATATCCCAATCATATAAAAGCATTTGAAAAAGTATATAATGATGTGACGTCAGTCCCATATGGCTATATATTAATTAGATCTTACTCAAGACGTTAATGATATATTTCGATTAAGAAGTGATATATTTGGGAAAGGTTTGTGTTATTGTACCAGAGATCGATTAGAACAATTTGGGGAGGAATATGAAACGTTTGAAAACCAATCGACATATATTGCACCTATTAAAAACCTCTAAACCAAAATTCCAGAAAGTAATTATAAAACACTGTGACCCTGAAGTAATAAAAACATCTTGCGAAATCTCTTTAAATATTTTAAAAGGTAATTGTAATCTGAGTAAAAAGGCAACAACCCAATTACGAAAGTATAAAAAAGAATTAAGATCACTTATTTGCCGGAAAAAATCTATAAATAGCAAAAGAAAAATTATTATTCACAGTGGTGGATTTTTACCTACACTTCTTGGTGCAATACTATCAGGGATAATCGGAAATTTTATAAAATGAATAATACAACATTTAATAAAATGATAATTTTAAAACCTGAGATTTATGAAAGAATGAAGCAAAATGCAGACATTGAACTCAATGAATTGGATTAAAATATGAAAAAAATATTGTTAAACATCTCACGGATACTCAAAAATGGTATTTATACAGACAAAATTTATTTAAAATAAGAAACAAAAAACAACAACTTCCTAGAAATAAAGAGGAGAAAATAAAAATTAAGGAAACAAAAGATACTCATACTTGTGCAAAACCAATGTATATAGATGGGGAAATTCAATCGCATTTTCCTGAATATAAGAATGTTGGAATACAAGTTGTTCCTGAAGAAGAAGAAGTATATGAAAAAGAAGCTGATGACGCAGTATTTCATGATGAAATTCAGGAAAATGTTTTAACAAAAGCATTGTCAGCTGCTTCAGTTGGAGAACGTCTTAGAAAAAGAAAATCAATTAGAAATCAAAATGTACAAATTTTTGAAACTGATACAGGAGACATTATAACTGTTCCTTTAGATAGCCCAAGTCCACCAACGAAAAAAGAAAAAACTATAAATAGCAAAGAGTTGAATAATTCATCAAGACGTGTTTTAAGGTCAGCAGTAGGTAATACTCAAACAGAACTTAATTTTCCAATTCGTAAGAATAAATCCGCAAGCTCATGGACAACATACAAGAAAATGATGAATTTTATGTCACTTTACTCAGTGATTCATCTATCAACTATTATCCAGAAAATTCATTATCATCTTTTACAAATAAAATGAATAAATACATGTGTGATTCAAGGTGGAAAGTCGGTATTTCAGAAATGTATGTTAATGATTTCGTTCCAAATGTGTATGGTGAAGTGTATTTTTGTTTATTAAAGAAGATCAATAATTGTTGTAAGTTGTTTTTATTTTTATTATTTACATCTTCGTATTCAAAAGTACCTATGAATATTTTTCTTATTAAATTACGTATGTAGGTATATTTTATTAAACATGCGATTTTGCGCAATTTATAAAAATAAACTTGATTTGACCTGAAAAAAATCATCTTTCTATTTGTATGATATCCTATTACAAAGTATCAAAGAATTTATTGAAAAACCTAAATATCCTGAACTTGTTCAGTTTATTAACCTTGCCTAACAACTTCTACAGTACCAACAACCTTCATTTCCTACTATACAACCACTTGCAACTTATAAGTTAACAACCCATGCTTATAACCTAAACCAAAACAAACAAAACAAGTTTTCGATCTACTAACCAAGAATAACCTACATTAAACCCATCAATCAAAATATAGGTTAGTGGGCGTGATCTTCGGTGCGATATGGCATGATTTTTTCCCATCCCCAAGTGCAGAATTACCTACTGATATTTAAAAAATAAGTGTCAATTAATTTTTCAATTAGTTTCCCTCTCTTGTCTGTAGTTTTCGAACCCCATAATTTGTTGTGATAATTAAAATCACCGAAGAAAAAGTAAGGGCAATCAAAATTTTTAATTAAATTTTCTAATTCTTCAAACTTAATATTCTTTTCACCAGGCAAATAAACATTACAAATTATAAATTTAAGTGGAAAATATATTTTTACTGCAACAGCTTGTAGATTTGTAACAAGATCTATTTCTTCACAACCAATTCCAGTTTTAACATACACCGCTTTATTCAGAGGAAATAAAACTTCCTCCTGCATCTCGGGGGGTATTTTCCCCCATTTTAATTTTTAAGTCTTTTTATTGTTTAGTTATATTATTTATTTTCACAAGCACAAAAGTTAAATTTTTAATAATTATTTTATATAATTAGGAACACAAATTTTACTTATGACTGTAATTAATTTTGTTTATTTCTCTTGTCAGAAATTTAAAAATTAGAAAAATTAATAAATAATTGGTTTTATTGCAATTTAATTTAATAATGAATTTTAATTCAATTTTTTTTTGCTTTTTATTTATTTTTTTTTTTTTTTAACTTTTAGTATTTGAACTACACTTTTCGTGCCAACGACCTCACACTTTCACAGTTCAAAAAGAACTGATTTGTGTTTATTTTAGGTGTAAAAAGTTTGGAAAATTTCAAAAAACACCCTATATTAACTATTTTTTAGTACTATAGCTGAAGCCTAAACCCTAAAATTAAGAAAATCTATCCTAACAACCTAATCCTAAAGTTAATCTAAAAATTATCCTACTTGAATTCAATAATGCTACTTAGCATTCGATAGGATTATTAAAACCACCAAAAATAATATTTAACAAGTAAAAATAACAGTAAGTCGATGCAACCGACTTATTTATACCCTACACCTAAAAAATTCAAATTAAATTAAAAATCCATAAGTTATTTTAGTTAGGTATTTAATACAAGCTAAAAAAAATAAATGCTATTACAACCTTTGTAACCAACCACTCCAATTCATTTCAAATTTTAGGCAAATCAAGGATTTAGGAAACAGCACCCTCGTATCAAATTTGAAGTTCCTATCTTTATTAATTTCGAAGATATGCATGTTCGGTTTTGGGAGTTGTATGGGAGGTACCCGAACAGCTCCTCCAATTCATCTCAAATTTTGGAGAAATCAGGGATTCAGGAAACAACACCCTAGTACCAAATTTAAAGTTTCTGTCTTTATTAATTTCGAAGATATGCTTGTTCGGTTTTGGGAGTTGTATGGGAGGTACCCGAACGATCACTTCAATTCATCTCAAATTTTAGACAAATCAGGGATTTAGGAAACAGCACCCTCGTATCAAATTTGAAGTTCCTATCTTTATTAATTTCGAAGATATGCTTGTTCAGTTTTGGGAGTTGTATGGGAGATACCCGAACAACCACTCCAATTCATCTCAAATTTTGGGGATAGCAGGGATTCAGAAAAACACACCCTCGTACAATTTTAAGTTTCTACCTTTATTAATTTCGAAAATATGCGTATTATGTTTTGGGAGTTGTATGGGAGGTACTCGAACGCATGGTCCGATTTCGCCCATTTACAATCCCCGCCTTACCTCAGTCATTGTTAACCTACAGTATAAATTTCATCAAGATAGCATCATTATTTTTTGAGTTATCGTGCGTACGGACGGACGGACGGACATCGCTAAATCGACTTAGGCGGTGATCCTGATTCAGAATATATATACATGTCTATACCCAACTCGCTTCCTTTTGGTGGTTACAAACACCATACCAAAGTTAATATACCCTATACTTAATGTGTAGGGTATAATAATGTTTTGGTTTTTTTCTTTTTGGGACAAATCTTTACTAAATTTTATTAAATTGTCTGTCATGTTTGGTCTGTAATTTATTGTTTTGTTGGTTGCCCTTTTGTTTACATGGTATATTAATGGGACTTTTTCTTCATTTTGTATATATTCCTTCTTGTCTAGGTATATAAAACCTTCTGGTGGTATAAAGCCTTTTTTTATTGTATCTTCATTATATACACCTTCCGAGTACACTGAATGTCTTATGAAAGAGTTTGATTTTATCGTTACTGCACGGTTATAGTGCTTTCTTATAATTGAGATCATAAAATTATCAACTCTGACGATTTTCGACATGTTATATATATTTAAGTTTGATACATAGTGTTTGTATCTTGTTTGTGATTTTCTGTACGTATTAAGACATACTCTAAGGCATTTCCGCTCAAATTTACGTATTTTTTCCATGGTTAATACACTAATGTTAAACAAGATTTGGAATCCATATGTTAAAACTGGTCTAAATAAAGGTTGGTATGCAATAACTTTATTCCGAGGCTTTAAGTGTTTTGAATAGAAGAGATCTTTGCCAATTCCAATTGATGATTTGGCTTTTTTTGCTTTTTCAATTTGGTTTTTTACATGTAGCGTAAAATTTAATTTGTGTTCGAAATGGATTTCTAAGTGTTTGACTGAATGACTAAAATTTATGTTGTTGTCATTTCCCGCTCTAATTCTAATTTGTTTCCAATTTTTCCGAACTGTTACATGACATTTTGCGAGATTATTACGAAACAGCATAGTTCACATTCACTAAAATGTATTCTAAGCTTCGAAGAACATATATAGTTGATTGTAACATTCATCATATTTTGTAGTTCGCATTCAATTTCCGTTAGTTTGTTTCCACCAACATAAATTATTACGTCGTCCGCAAAAGCTAAAGCATATTTTCTATTTTGATTTCCTTGCATTGCATTCAAACCTTTTAGAAGTCCATTAATATACAATGTAAATAAAATAGGTGAACAAACGTTTCTTTGTTGTAGACCATTACTTATTTTGTATATTGGATTAGATTTTAATCCATTTACTTCCATAAAAAAAAATGGAAGTAAATGGATTAAAATCTTTTTTTCATGTTGAGTATTACTTTGACAAGATAATGTGGAAATTTATATTTATATAAATAAGCCCTTCTGACCAAGTTGTAAAAGCATCAGTAAGGTCTATAAGTAATCCTCCTACGAAATTGTTTGTATTTAGATTCCAGCAAATATCAGAAGTTAATTTATTTATTCCATGAACTGTTGAGTGATTTGCTCTAAAATCCAATTGATTATCTTCTAGGATCTGATTATATATATATGAATTAACATTTCTGGGATCTTTTCCCGGTTTTCTGATTGGTATGACTCTAGCTATTTTCCATTTGTTTGGGAAGTACCCGTTGTTCAGCGCATTATTAAATATTATAGTGTAGTGATTAATAATTTTATAAGGTAGATGTTTTAATACTACGTTTGGTACTTCATCTGGTCCTGTTGATTTTTTGTTTTTCAAGATCATAAGAATACTATTTATGTTTTATGTAGTTGTAAAATAATGCTTAGTTATTTGGTTATCAGTTATTTTACAGCATTTAAGTTATCTGAAAATTCGATAATGTTGCGTTGTCTTAGGAATTTGAACGATTCAACTGTTTGGTTGACTAAGTTGCTTAAGTTGTTGTTACCAGTTTCATTGAGGGAATGTTTTTTATGCAAAGTTGCACCTAAAATTTGGGCCATTTGTTCATTATTTTTAACAATAATGTTGTTTCCGGCATCTTTGTTTAATGTTGTATATTGTATGAACTAACAAAATTTTATTCATTTATTTTTAGTAAATCAATTTTTAAGCTGTCCGTTTTTCTTAACAGTTTGTTTAACGTTGGAAACATATTGTTGGAGGGTGATATACCTTCTATTTTGGTCTTCCAGTGATTACTTATTGAGAAGTCAAAATTTTGTTTGATTAGCCAATTTAAATTTCTTATTAATGATTTAATTTTATGTACACGGTAGTCATCTCTATTAATATTATTTCTATACATTTTATGTAATGCGCTTATAAGGGTACTTTTGCTTTTCTGCATGTTTTAAATAATATAGTTACTATAAATCTTTAAAGTTAGTTTTTATTTCTCTAACCGGTATAATTTTTTGCATAGCGGAAGTTATCAAGTTATTTATTTGCATTATGCCACTATCAATTTCTTCGTTTGATAGATTTGGTATTGATCCCGGTTTAATTATACTTTCAAAGTTATTTTCGATATAGGTTTGATATTTTTCCAATTTGTTTTGTTATAATCATAAATTTTTTTTTCGTGTTCTTCGGCATATATGATTTCGTCTATACTATTTATTGATATTTCAAATGATAATGCGCGGTGATCGCTATGAAATGTTAAATTATTTAATTTTTTATTTTTGAAATTAATTCTTTGGTCTGCTAAGCATAGGTCTAAATATGACCCACATCTGGGGTAAGTAGGTTCATTACTATAATATAGTTGCATTTTGTACATTATACTTCTAAAATGTAGCCAATTATTTAATAAAATTCCTTTTTCGCTATTGTTAGTGTTATTCCAAGTTGTATGTTTTGAGTTAAAGTCTCCACTGATTATGTACAAGTTTTGAGGATTATCAAGTTCAAGTACTTCAAATATTTTTGAAAGTTCTTTAATAAATAGGTTATTATTATAATTTGAGACGTAAATAGATAGAAATATTATTTTTTTTTTACTTTTTTACTTCACTGATAATATTGTAGTCTCAATATATTTAAAGTTTTGTTCTTCTTCAAAACTTATAATTTTGTATTTTATGTGTTTTGTTATTAGTATTGCAGTATTGTGTTTTGTTATTATAGTATTGCAGTACCCCTATTTCCTTCTCTTTCATCGTTTCGTATTGTGTTATAATTATTGAATGCTAATTTGTCATTTTTAAGATTTGTTTCATTAATTAAAATTATATTTGGCTTTTCTTTTTCAAGAGTACTGACAGTGAATGTTTTTTTTGCATCGATATTAATGAGTTAATATTTAGTGATATAATTTTTATTTTAGTAGTTTTGTCCATTATTAATAATTATATCAATATATATTAATACCATTTATTAATAATTATATCAGTATATCAGTCCATTATTAATAATTATATCAGTATATCAATTTTTTTTTAATTATCATTGTTTAAGTTGTCTAGTGAATTTAGTTTTGATTGTATTATTTCTAAACATTTTTTCATTTCATTTAGATCATTAGTATTGACGTTTTGTGCATTACCATGATCAAATAGTTGAGCAAAAGTTTTATTTGTGTTAATATGTTGAACATTTCGTCCTTGTTGATTGCTTATTTTGCTATTTTTTACCAGGTCTGTTCTAGCTTGAATTTTGTTTTTTAGTCTTTGATATTCCGGGCATCCTTTAAAAGACGCTGGGTGTCCGTACGTTTTACATAGAACACAATATATTTGGTCTACACTACTATCTTTTATAATCGTACAATTTCCCGGAATATGTATATCATTGTGTTTGACACATCTATACTGAGATTTGCAATTAGGGGCAGCATGCCAAAACCTTGGGCAGCGTTTGCACTGAAATATTTCCCTCTTTTTTAGTTTTTCCCAATTAATGACTGGATTGTTTAGATATTTTAGATATATTATTTATATAGGTCCCTAGGATTACTATTTGCACTGATCTGTACCAGAAATATAGATAAAAGTGTATTCTGTTTTTTTGATTTTGGTGTAGAAAATCTAGAAACTTTTGTAAATTCTATAGATTGATTTTTTTAGGTAGACTAAAACATTGTTTTCATTTTCACTCGAATGTAGACCCTTTAGTAAATAAGTTTTATTTTTTTCTATTATTGGTGTGTAAGAATAATAATTAATTTCTGTAAGATCTAAACCTTCTTTAACTTTTTTAAAATTTTCCAAACTTTCAACATAAATAGCATATTTATTGTTATTTAATTTTTTAATATAAAAGTTTTCCTTATCAATTTTTAATTTGTCACTTAAAATTCTAATTATATCATTAGGCTCTTGACCTATTACATTTATTGGAAGTAATTTTAATATTTTTTTATTATTATTATTATATTGTTATTATTTATTTTCAATACTTACTTCAGTAGTTAACTTTAAGTTCTTATCAACATGTTGCTGAAGATTTCTATCTTTGTTGCTATTGCTAACTTTAACTGTATCGTTTTCATTGTTCCTCTCGCTCATTTGATTGTTGTTGAGAGATGAAATTGCCCTTGAATTTTCTGCATTTTGCTGTTGTCTCATTTTGTTCTTTTTTTTTACTACTTCAATAAAGCTGTTGATGTCATTTTGATTAAGTTCATTGTTGTTGCTCTCTTGTATCTCCATATTAATTGCTTTACAGTTGATTGGAGAAGTGCCGTGGTTGCAGTTGTTGTCGAAATTACGTGTTTATTTTGTGCATTCATTTTATTTTGATTTTTAATCAATTTTATTAAATTTTAATTTTTTTTAAGTTTTTCAATTTGTTTTTGTAAATTATTTTCTACACTTAGATTTTTATCTTTTTTCTTCATTTTTGGTAATGTTTCTTCTTTAATTAATTTAACTAATAAATTGTCATTCTCAACAATTTTAATAATTATTAGTATTATATATATCTTTTCCACCATTTGTCGCATTTAACAAATTAATATTATCATTTGCATTTTGTTGTTTATTCATAGAATCAAACACAATTAAATTGATAAAAATTATTAACACAGTTACTTTTATATAATTTTTTTTTTTTATTTTTAATAATATATTTTTTATTTTTTTAATAATTAGTTGATTACTTGCTTCTATAAGCCAAAACACGAAAATAAACGCGTGCTCCTTGCTCAACAGTTCTCTATGAACTGATTTGATTTTATTAAATGTATTCAAAAAATGTTTCATGTTGATATTTCTCGCTCGAAACCATAATTAAACACAACAATATTGTCCGCAAACTTTAAAAAAAAACATCCTGTAATCGAAATAAGAAATAATCCTGTAATCGAAATAAGAAATTATATATTATTGAATTATGTTTCAAAAAGGTTATTATTCTCTTGTTAATAGGTAGCATCCCATATGAATCGAAATATTCAATAATCCATTTTTTGGTAAAAATAAAACTAACCAATGTTGCCCAGGTTTATTTGAAGAGTCTGCGTTTATTACTATCATGGTCGGTTTTGTAACATATTTCGGAATTTTATCTATTGGGAAAACTCCAGTACAATAGTTTTTTGTATATTTGTTATGACTAAGAATAGTTTCAATTTGAAGTGTATTCATTATTCGATTTCAAAAGATGATAAATCAATTATTTTCTGACCGTCTTTTATATTGCATCATAAATTCCTTTTTCACTTTCCCGTTTGTAACTGTTAAGTCAAATTTAGTTGAATGAATGGTTTTTACAAATTTATCACCATAAATAATACATGTTACAGTTGGGGATAATTTGTTTGAAAATTTAGCTTCAATTCTTAATGAACCCTGGCTTAACAGAGACAGACAGGAATCATTTCCTGCTCCATCAGGAAATTTCCTGCTTAATCATTTTCAGTCATACAAAATATTATTGTATTTGGTAGTTCCCCAATAAAAACTTTGTCTATAGACTTACACTTAACGTATTGGAAGATATTGTAAAAGTTTGTATTCAACACGTTTATAATGATATTTGGCATTAACTTTTTTCAATACGGTATTATGTGCTAATAAAATGTTCGGATTTATTGTAACATGCTTCATATATAATACTACTTCCAAAATTTTTATTTGACTTTCTTCATTATCATCACAAAAAAAACTAAAAGTCTTGTTTTTCTAATGTGGTTGTTGTGGTAATTGTGATTGTAAACCAGTTTCTTTTCTAAACTGGTTGGTTAAACATATCAACATGTAATTTTACCATTAATTCTACTTCAGCATTGTTATTATATGGCTTTTTACTTTCCAGAATACCACAATTATCAAATATTTGAACATTTTCTTTATCAAAGGTCCAACCGCACATTCTAAGTGTGTTTCAGGAGCAATAGTTCCATATTTGAGAAGAGTTTCAATATATGCTCTGTAATGATAATTTGAATCAGATGATGTTATATTTCTCCCATTTAATTGAACATTACGTTGTTTTATAAGAGAATGAAGTAAATTATTTATAACCCCAGGTTGAGAAATTAATTTATTGTCTTTATCTTTATCATCATTCCAAGATGTATTATCTTTTTTCAATATTCGAACTTTAAGTTTTAAATATGTTCCATACAAATCTCTATACGTATCCCCATGACCTAGTGAAATAAATTCGATTGTAGAACTAGAGTCTAAAGAGGCTATTGGATTTAAAGCAACTTCAATATACAACTTCAATTTTTAATATACTCGGTTGTGTTGGACGTGGTGTAAATATATCTAGTTCAGATTTCATGTACTCATTCATTTTTATTCAAATATAACTGTATATTTTGTTTTTCTTTTTATTAATTTTTATAGAAGTTACACATTTTTTCTTCTTTTCCGTATTTAAATGGATAGTTACTGAGTTTAATCGTCTTTTTACACCCCTGCGGTGAAATCCATGACCATAAATATCATTTAATTTATTGGAAACACCACGATTTACATTCCTTATGGCCCCTTTTCCTCTATCTTCTATCACTTCCTTTAAATTTGCCCCCATACTATTGTCCGACAATTAATTGACAGCAGCTGTCAAAGCTTCTTTTTTTAAAATATCTAGATCTGATGAGAAAATAGGTTTTAAATATCTTAGTAAACCACCAAAAAAATTTCCAATCCCTCTCCCCTTTTGATAATAATATGTTGTTTGTAATAGAGGTCTTATTTCATTAATATTCTACCCACTTTGATTAAGATAATATTTAATGTATGATTGCTTCACAATGAATAGAAAAATATATTTTTTTTCTATCTATTTATGTAACTTTTATTTTCGAATAAAATGTAAAATAATTTTTGTTGGAAATAAACTAGGTGAAAAATCAATATTTTAACCAAAAGCGATTCATTACAGTAAAATTCAGTTAAACCAACATTCCAATTTCCGTTCCTGAGGTCAATATGACGTGGTATTTTATTTGTGAATTGAGAAAGAGTATTTTCAGGAAACATATCACCTGAAGAATTACTTAATAAAGTTACATAAAACTCTTCCATTTCTTTTATAATTATGTATATGACGTCCAACTAGATGTTTTTGCAGATTTTAAATCTTTTAAATTTTTATCCTGAGATTTTGATATGTTTTGTTTTTTATGAATAGGAAAATTTAATTATTTTTGTTTTGTTTTAGATTCAGATCGCAGAGAAAATTGCCTCGTTGGTTTATCAAACAGAGGAACAGATATAACTGAACCATCATCTGTTTCAAATACACTTACTGATTAACTATTTATAGATTTTCGCTCCTTTAAACGAGAGCCTGAAGAAACTGCAGATAACGCTCTTTTTTTGATATTTTCTTCGGTAGAAACGTTATCACTATAATCAGAATAATCATTCTCAATAATTGATTCCTTATTATATTCTTGTGAAATCTCTCGTGGATGGGTTTCGTAAACATCTGTATAAGAGTTCGCTTGCATTGGTGCATCAGCATATTTTTTCGTTTTGGTCTGTGTATCTTTATGCTATTCTTATAATTCTAGATGTTTATGTACCCATATTTCTCATATAAATACGTGATGTCATTGGTTAGTCATTGGTTTAACAGGGCGTCTTAATAATTGCTTTCTTCTCTTATCATCTAATTTTACTAGTTGATTTCGATATAAATGCCATTTTTGAATATCATTTAAATTCTTGTTTAACAAGATTGTTTTCAGTGCCTTATCGATTTGACTGAGCTCATTATCATCTAATAAGTTATATTTTAATTTATTATATTGTTCAAGATGTAAAACAATCATTCGTTGTAAGTTATTCATTTTTTGACTGATATGATTGAATAAGTTGTCCAATAATACCAGAAAGTACTGTTTCAATTAAAGCTGGTAATAATCCTCCACTTTGTATTAATAATTTTCGTTTAGAAGTTAATTTTTTTTTGGGCAAGCTAAAAATCGCAATTTATTCTTATACTTTTTTAACTTTTGAAGTTGATTTTTACTTAATTTGTTATTACCATTCAGCGTATGTAATGCAATTTCGCAAATCGTTTTAATTGTTTCGGAATGACAAAATTTAAGTATGTTATTTCATAACTTTGATTTACTCCTTTTTAATACATGCAATATATGTTGGTTTGCCTTCAATCGTCTCATTTTTCTCACATAAGTAACATAAGTATAAGTTTGTTGAACAGACATAATTGTTTAACATAAGTAATTGTTTTGATGAACAAAAAAATTCGCAATAATTATCTTTGTTAAACAAATTATTTCTAATTCGAAATATGTCATTAATATCTTGAGTAAAGTCTAGAATAATATGACCATAGGGAGTTGATGTTACCTTATTAAATACCTTTTGAAATGGCTTTGCATTCTTCGGAAAAATTTGTCTTGTTAAATGCAAAATTTGAGTTTTACCTCGTAGATTTCTGAAAGAACTAAATATTTACAATTAAGTGAAATATCTCTACAAAATTTTTCTTGATGAAAAATATTTTGTTTAACCAGTATTATTGAAAGATTTCGATGATGCGATCCTTTTTTAAAAAGATCACAAATTTTTTTCTCGATAAGCATAAAGCATTAAATCATCTAAGATAATTAAATTGCATTGGTTATTGTTTTGAAAGTTATCAGGTAAATCACTCTGGTATTCAATGTTTTCAAATTGTAAATTCTTTGGAATAGCATTTATTTCTGAATTACACCATATGATTTTTTCAATAGTTGGGGAAACTAATTTTTTTAAGTTATTGATCGATTGAATTATGAAAGTAGTCTTTCCACAACAGGATGGACCAGCTACTATCATAGAGAATGGATGAGAAAATTCTATCATTTTTTCTAAAAAATAAATTTAACTTAATATTTAAATAAGATCCAATAAGATCCAAAAGCTATAAATAAATGAAGGATATTTTTAAAAAACTATTTCTATTTATAACGAATAGAACCTATAAAAATCCTGTAAAAAACCTAACATAATCATCTTCATCATAATCATCCTTGTCATCATGTAGGTCTCATGAAAAAAAGAGTTTTGTGGAACAACTTTTACATGTAGCCACATCCATTATGGAGCTACAGCCCCTCAAACTTCAAAAAGCCCTATTTTTAAATGCATATATCTTATGTTATGCTTAAGATTTTTTCAATCGGAAAACGTCATTCGACAGTTATTTTTTTTAACTTTGTAAATTAATATCAACATTATACAATTTTGTTAAACTTAGCATTTAAATTTACCGTTATGTGAAAACCAAATTTTGCATGATTTTTCTACTTTCATAACTCCGGCACGCTTTTAGATGGGGGCTTGAAGTTTTTAGGCAAGAAAGAACTTTTAGAATTAGTATAAGTTTGTTCAGAAAATTTTTTTGGGCCACCCCCTGTTTATGAGCTATTAGGGCTCAAAAATTGAAAATTTGCTATTTTTAAACATCTATAACTTAGGTGCCTGTACAGATTTTATTTCGGAAAGATATAAAAATTAAAGCTACAGTACTATATTTTAACATGTTTTAAAGGTTTATTTTAGTTATATAGAGTTGAGTTACAAATCTTCAAAATTGCAAAAAAGCCCCTTTTCAGATGTATATATCTCAGGCTCTGTGTAGTAGTTTTACAATCTAAAACCGCGAGAAGAAAGGAAATTTTATTATCTACATAAAGCAATATCAAAATTATGCAATATATTGTAATTTACTATTTGAATTTACCGTTATGTAAAAACCATATTTTGCATGAAAATTCTTTTTTCATAACTCCGGTAAGCCTTTAGATAGGAATCTGAAATTTTGAGAAAAGAAAGAACTTTTAGAATTAGTATAGGTCTCCTAAGAAAATTTTTTTGCACCGCCTCCTATTTAAGAGATATTAGAGCTGAAAAATTGAAAATTTGCTATTTTTAGGCATCTGTAACTTAAGCACCTGTACAAATTTTTCCTCGGCAAGACATAAAAATTAAAGCTCCAGTAATATATTTTTACATGTGCTAATGGTTTTTCTTACTTGTATAGGGTTCTAGACTTACAGCCCCTCAAAATTTCCAAAAGTCCTATTTTCACATATTTTCTTATTACAAAAAATTTTATTTTTTAAATTTTCAAATTTTTGTGCAAGTTACAATTCTAAACAGTTTGTATTGTGTTTTGGAAATGTGCGCTTTTAAAGACCGCTGGTTTACATTCTACCTTGTTAAATATAAAATCAAATAAAGCAATACAATAATGGTTTTTCCATATTCCACTTTTTTATTAAATATAAAGCTTTTTATTATATAAATATAATTTATTTTGTTCCAGATCTTCTAATTTTTTGTAATTATTAAGACCGCTTTTGGAAGATTTTAAAATTTTTTTATTAGTGACATGTTTAATGTTTTTGTTGGAAAATGTATTAAATTATTTTCAAAAATGGAAATTATGTTTCTTATTTTATTCTGATCTTTTAAAAAAATAAGGTTCTACTGGACATTAAATTTACAAATTAAATTAATAGATTTTTATAATAAAATTTTGCAAACATAGTAAACGTTACAATAAAAGTATTAATTGAAATTTGAGAAAGTTATTTGAAATGTATTAATTTAGTTAAAACCGGATGTGTGTGCAATAATTAAATTTGGTGTAAACCAAATTTAATTTTCATTCTCAAATTGCAATTTTTCTGATTAAGCAGATTAGCTGTTATGTTATGTTGGTTGTTGTTATAACTGTTATGATTAGTATTTATAATGATAATGCAACTTTTTGATATTTAGTAATTTTTTTATTTAATTAATAAGATTTGATCTATTTTTAACCTTTTTATCAATTTTAATTATAAAAAAAAATAAAATCGAACTTGTAACGTGCAAGCTTTCAATATCTGCTTTCGAAAGTTACATTTGATTTGAAACATTAAATCAATCATTATATCAAAGTTGAGTGTCGTAAAAGTTTTCTACATTTTAAACTTTTATGAAATGAATACTTTATTAATTATATTAAATGATTATCTTTTTTTAAAATTTCAAATTAAACAGTCATGTTTTAATTAACGTAAAAGTTTTGTACATATTAAACTTTTGTGAAAAGAATACTTTATTAATTATACTTAACGATAAGGTTTTTTTTTTTAAATTTAATTTAAACGAGGAAGAGTGCAGTAGAGTAGACTGTGTCAACTCTGGGATACCCGTATGAACGTAATATATCCTGTTTCTATAAAACTTGATCATCTTTTAAAAACATTCAGATGTTTTGTACCGAAGTACAGAGATATATTTATGTAAATTGTGGACTTGTATGTTAGCTACCCGAATCTATTGCGACTAGCTTCATTAAGTTCCAAGAAATGCAAAAAGCCTGAACCGGCTGCTTTAGACCAATCAAATTTTACAAAAGTTTTTGGCATGCAACTCGACACTTTTTCACTAAATTTCAGATAGCTAGCTTCAATAGACACTGAGTTATTTTCATTTAAAAAGAGAAGTTGTATGGCAACTATTCGAACCTGTGATATCATCACAACCAAATTTTACAGAAGTTGTTGCCATAAAACTCGATCATCATTTGCAAAATTTCAGATACCTAGATTGAATAGATACTGAGTTATTTCTATATAAAGATAGAAGTTGTATGGCAGTTACTCGAACCCGCCGACCGAAAATGTTGGATTTAAATAGCAAAACTAACAATTTTGCAAAAGTGACGTAAAAAAAATTTCAGCCTCCTAGCTCCTCTATTTTTTGAGTTATCGTGCGGACGGACACTGAGTTATTTTCATTTAAAAAAAGAAGTTGTATGGCAGCTATCCGAACCCGTCGCACCACCACAACCAAATTTTGCACAAGTTGTTGCCATAAAACTTGATCATCATTTGCAAGATTTCAGACGCCTAGCTTCATTAGGTTCCAAGAGGTGCAAGAAACCTGAACCGGCTGCTCTAGACCAACCAAATTTTACAAAAGTTGTTGGCATGTAACTCGGCACCTCTTTACTAAATTTCAGATTCCTAGCTTCAATAAACACCGAGTTATTCTCATTTAAACGGAGAAGTTGTATGGCAGCTACCCGAACCCGCCGTACCACCACAACCAAATTTTACAAAAGTTGTTGCCATAAAACTTGATCATCATTTGCAAAATTTCAGACGCCTAGCTTCATTAGGTTCCAAAAGGTGCAAGAAGCCTGAACCGGCTGCTCTAGACCAACCAAATTTTACAAAAGTTGTTGGCATGTAACTCGACACCTCTTTACTAAATTTCAGATTCCTAGCTTCAACAAAGACTGAGTTATTCTCATTTAAACGGAGAAGTTGTATGGCAGCTACCCGAACCCGCCGTACCAGCACAACCAAATTTTACAGAAGTTGTTGCCATAAAACTTGATCATCATTTGCAAAATTTCAGAAACCTAGCTTGAATAGATACTGAGTTATTTCTATATAAAGATAGAAGTTGTATGGCAGCTACTCGAACCCGCCGACCGAAAATGTTGGATTTAAATAGCAAAACTAACAATTTTGCAAAAGTGACATAAAAAAAATTTCAGCCCCCTAGCTCCTTTATTTTTTGAGTTATCGTGCAGACGGACGGACGTACATGGCTTAATCGACTCAGAATTCAATTCTGAGCCGATCCATACCTTTGACACTATATCTAGCTCGACTCCTTTAAGGTGTCACAAACGTAATGGCAAATTTATTATACCCTTGAACATAGTTCATACGGGTATAAACATAACTTTTACTTAACGTAAAAATTTTCTACATATTAAACTTTTGTGAAATAAATACTTTATTAATTATATTGCTTTATTTAAATGTAATTTAAAACATAACTTTTACTTAACGTAAAAGTCTTCTACATATTAAACTTTTATGAAATGAATACTTTATTAATTATACTAAACGATAAGATTTTTTAAATTTAAACAGTCATGTTTTAATTAACGTAAAAGTTTTGTACATATTAAACTTTTGTGGGATGAATACTTTATTAATTATATTAAACGCTAATTATTTAAATTTTAATTTAAAACGTAACTTTTACTTAACGTAAAATTTTAACAATAAGCTTTTTTTACGATAAGCTGTTTATTAAACTTTTGTGAAATTAACACTTTAATAATGTTTTGATATTTATTTGGTTCTTACATCTGCTAAGTATTTCATTTCATTGATTGTTGTATCTATATATAATTTTCAAGCACCACTAATAATTTTTTAAAAAAGCTCTGCCAGAACCCGCTTATTTATACTACTCCCAAAATTCATAGACTTTTTTTTGCATACTAAATACTATTTGTGTTGGTAGCGAAATAATTTCTAATAATTTAACAACATTTTTTGTATTCAAAAGCAATAATAAGCAATGAATTAATCGTAAAAATATGTACATTCATACATACATATGTACATCTACATACATACATATGTACATACACACATATGTACGTAACGTACATGATTTTTTTCTTCATTCAAAAATATTTCAAGTAAAAGGCAATAAAAACTGTAAACAAATACAAAACAAATATAACATTAACATTGAATCTGTGGTAACAAAAATTTTACAGCTTGAATTTTCCGTCATCAAGAGAATATATGCATAGAGATATACATACATTCATACATATATACATTTTTTGAGACATAAAAATAACCAAAAAAAAATTTGATCATATAATGTATATGTGGAAAAATTATTAAATAAAAATTAAGTTAGTCAGATCAAAAAAAAAAGTTCTATGACAAAAGTTGTTGCTCTTTACTTTTTATACCCGTACGATAAGTATCGGGTATAATAAAATCACCCGTTTGTAACAATTCTCCGTTTGTAACACCTCGAAATAAGCAAGATAGAGACACCTTCAAAGGTATGGATAGGATTAGAATCAAATTCTGAGTCGATTAACCGTCGTCCGTCAGCACGCTAACTCAAAAACTAAAACTAGAGTCTTGTAATTAACAGAAAATATTCTGAGATCAATTTGTAGGCTCCCTATTTTTTTTTGTTGTAATATGACCAAAACTTCGAATAGCTCTCGAACAACTTTTTTTTTTATCCCCAAATTTTTGGAGATAAAACCATATGGCCACGGTATAATTCTGGAGATTTCACGGTAATATTCTGGATACGAACCCTGACCGACTACACTGTTATTAAACTAAACTTCGGGTACAATTTAGCCGTACAATTTCCGTCTAGAGCGGAATGGAGGGACGGAGATGTGACAAAGAACTTCGATGCAACTATCTTCACCGACGGATCCAAGATGAAGGAAGCAGTCGGTGCTAGTATTTTCTCGGAGAAACTCAACGTTTCAAAATCTTACAGACTCCCCGATACAGCAAGCGTCTGTCAGGTGGAGATACTAGCAGTTAGAGAGGCTGCTCGATTTCTGAACGGAAATAACACACAAATTAAAACGGTCGCCGTCTATGTGGGCAGCCAATTCGCGATTAAGGCCATTAACGCGAACATTACAACCTCAAAGCTTGTTAGGCAGTGCAAAGAGAACTTACCCTAACAAACGAAAGGCTAAACATAACCTTCTTGTGGGTGCCGGGCATAGTAATATTGAAGGAAATAAAAAAGCTGACGAACTAGCGAAGAAAGAAGTCACTCAGAACACTAACTCCCTGAAAGAGTTAGTTGTCCAATTAGTACCATAAAAAAACGGATCGTCTCTTTATATATAGCGAAATCGCAAAATAGGTGGAGTAATCTGAGTAATTGCACTATATCTAGAACATTGTGGCCCACATACAACAAAAGGAGATCAAACGAGTTGATATCCAAATATCGCATAGACATCGCCAGACTAGTGGCAATCATCACAGATCACTGGCCAGTAGGTACGCATGCAGCCAAACTAGGAATTCCCCATAACACCTCTTGCAGGAGTTGCAAAGAAGCAAATGAAAGTGAAAATCTGGAGCACTTTCTTTGCAGATGTCCGGCCCTAACTAGAGCCAGACTTATCTAACTCGGTAAACCGTTCTACCACAAGCTCAGCGAGCTCTCTGAACACAGAATCAAAGAACTGATTTCGTATCTGAACTGCTCGGGTTGGATATAAAATCGCAAACAATCTAAAAACATAGGTCACGTGAGTGCAGTGGTATCAAAATGGCGCAATTTAGTGATAATTTAGGCCTTAATGTAGCATCGTGAAGGTCACCACCCTACCTACCTACCTAAATATATAATTGTGCCATACGATGTTTAATTTACCTTTAATTAAATAATTTACCGTTATGCGAAACTGAATTATTGCGAAATTTTTTAACTTCTATCTTCTAAATAGTTTAAGTTAGAAACTTCAAATTTTGAGAGGGGTTATACCTTTGAAAATAAGTATTAGTCACTTCAGAAAATATTTTTGTATCGCCCCCCATTTAGGAGTTGTAAGGGGTTAAAACATGAAAATTGCTTAAATTAAATTTTTAAACACCTGTAACTTGAATACCTTTTCAAATTTTTTTGATATAAACATACATACATATTAAAGCTGCAACATTATACTTTTATTTCTGTTAGCAACTTTTCTTAATAACTTACCTTCAAAATTGACGAAAGTGTAACTTGATTTTTTTCAAATTTTCTAACAAATTTCTTTAACGATTTTTTTGAAATTTTTTTTACTTGATAATTTAAAATTGTTGAGGATATAATGCGTAGTACAAAAAAATGTAAATAAATAAACAACATAACGGTTGCTTGAAGAATTTTTATTTATGTGATATTGTTATATATACTTATATAATATCATGTTTATTTACATATCGTATATGTCACTGATGTATGAAAGCGATGTAGTAATAAGAGTACATATAGATGTATATACATATGTATATGTATGTATATAGCGGCATATTTATAAGTGTTTTATTGTAGTTATAAGAAATTATTCTATGAATGAAATATTTTTAAAGAAATATTGCAATGTATGGCGATATATAAAAATATATTATGTATATATGAATGAATGCATATGCATATTAATATTTATTTGGTATTTTGTAGTAAAAGTTTAGTATAAATTAATATATGTACATTTGCCACAAGAAACAAATGGTAATAGCATATTTGGAAAAGTTTTGAATTAATAATCGTTAGAGGGAAGGTTTGAATCTGCTTTTGAAGAATGTTTAAACATATAGGTAGTTTGAATATATATACATATTTATTTATTTATTTAATTTAATATTATCTCAAATGAGCTTATAAAAGCTCGTACAGAGTGAATAAAATGTTTTCACAAAAAAATTGCATTAATTATTTCAAAATGTAAAACTTAAACAAAAAACATTTTTTAAAAAAAAAATAACATTGAAAAAACGGGTTTGAGTTAAAGTGCAAAGAATTAACTACAAATATAATAAGTAAAAAAAAACGATTAACAAAATAAAAGAGACTAAAATATAATAAATTAACAAAGCAAAAATCGTTGACATGAATTTGAAAAAAAATTATTATTAAAATAAACAAAGAATAAATTAACTTATGCTTTACTTTTTGTATGCATTCGTCTAAAAGTGAGATTTTAATTTATGTTTTAATAATTTACTAGACAAATTCTTGCAACTTATTGGTAATTGATTATATGTATTGTGAAAGGGCTGAATTGAAGACAGCAACTGGGTTACCCAATTTTCGTGAGGTATATGTTCTGATATGGTTAGACGTTCTAGTATTATAATTATGTATATCTGAGTTTGTCACTAGTTTAACATTGCTTTTTATTTCACCACTTTGAATCTTATGAACATGCATAATTTGAACTAGTGTTTTATAATCCTATATTTCTAAAATTTGAAATTTTTTGTGTTGATGTTCTTGGTTGTGTTGATGTTGATTGCTTGGTTGATGTTCTATGGTTCATATTGTATAAATTTTTGATAGATTTGTTTTGTATTTTTTGAAGAGTATTTAAATTTTTACTACATGTAAAAATTCCCCAGTACACTATGCCATAACTAATTTTACTATGTAGTAAACTGTAATAAATAGAGCTTGAGTTTTTCAGGTATCCTATAGGAAATTTTTTTGAAAACATCTGCAGTTTTACTTGTTGTTTTTAAAATATTATTTACATGTAGGTCCCAATTTAACAAATCATCAATTGCAATACTTAGATATCTCTCTTTTGACCTCATTTTTATTGTATTTTATGCAGATTTCATGATCCTTTGCTTTCAGCAAGATATACTTTGTTTCGTCAACATTAACGGTCAGCTTATGTTGACACATCCATTCCTATCCGCTGCTATGCTTCTTTGTAGAGTGTCGAAATTGTTTTCAGCATATACTATGGCTAAATCATCCGCATATAAAAAAGAACTACCATTTAACTTTAATCGCAAAAGTTCTACAAATAACAAGAAAATAGTAGCGGCCCCAAAGAACTTCTTTGTATCACTACATATTCTGTATTAATTGTGTTGCTTGTGATACCATAACATTCAGTATATTGTTTTCGACCAGTGAAATAATTTTGGAACCACATATAATCCTTTTTTTTTACCCCAAATTCAAATAATTTTTTAAGAAATATTTCCTATGTATAGAATCAAACACATTTTTAAGATCAAAGAAAACAACACACACCTTTTTTCATCACTGATCTTTTTTGAAGCAGCGAGATAAGAAATGTGTTTGACACTGGTGCACTGGTGTTTGATTTCTTCGTAAAGCCATACATTCGATTAAGTAATTTATTCTTTTGTAAGTAATCCGAGAACTGACTATATACACAAGTTTCTATTAGTTTGCTTAATACCGAGCATATTGATATAGGCCTGAAGTTGCTTACATCTTCTTTCGATCCTGTATTTTTAAATATAGGTATTACTTTGTTAATTTTAAGGCATTCAAGTATAATACCTTTCCCCAGTGAAAGGTTTATAAGCAAAGTAATACGATTGACTAGTACATCCTTTAGCAACTTCATTATATTATTACTAATTTTATCTGCACCAGAACTATTTATGGATTTCAAATTATTTATGTGTGTTACGCATTCAGTTATTGTTTTAAATTGAAAACATTTATCTGTTCTACTGTTCTACCATGGTTTACTAAATTTTGTTTTTTTTTTAATTTGTTTGTATTAGTACATTTTTGAATTCCATTTTTATTTATACACCTTTATCGGTATCACTAATTTGATCGATAATGCAGTCTTAATATATTTTTGAAGTTTATTTAACAACTTTATTGTCTGATCATATGTTCGCTTAATGCAAAATTGTTTTGTGACATTACTTCAAGTAATAAAATATTATGGTCGATAAAATCAACATTCATATTATTTATTATATCAATTGTATTACTAAATTTATTTTTTAGAACTTGATCAAGACATTGCGCTGATGTTGGCCGAACAATACTGGAATGGTAAAAATAGAAACCATTTGATTCTACAATTGTTTTATATTCATGCATCAGTTTGTCAACATAATTATTTAAATTAAAGTTAAAATCACCAAGAACTATTGCGTTTGTTTTTATTTCATTTAAGTGCTCATCAATAAGTGTAAAAAAATTGTGAATTGATTTCCTATCATTTAGTGATGCTATGTAAATTAAAGATATAACTAATATTTGTTTGTTGTTAAATAATTTAATTGACAATAAACTATTAATTGTTTGAAATATTTCTAAATCTATAGAGTTATGTACAAACATAGCAACTCCACCTCCTCGTCTACTATGTCTACAAGAGAAAACTTCGTTGTAGTTTTTATATTAACTAAATCAGTTTCATCGGACAATGTTTTAAGCTGCGAATATTAAGGTACATATTTTTAAGGTGAACGATTGTACAAATTTTAGGTTGTTTATATTACAGATATGGTTTTTGGTAATTTTTGATGGTAAATCTAAGGGATCTAAAATGTTATTGAATTGAATCATAAAGTTTTTCACTTTCCCTTATAAGAAATTTACCATCTTTTATCCATGTAAATTAAATTTTTTTTTGCCTTTTCAAATTCTCTGGTCTTTTTGAACAACATACCGAAATACGGTGTTAATTTTTCATTGAAATATAAGTAACTGGGCTCGAAATTTGCCTTGTTTTCAACTGTTGAGTTTTCTTTGTTTATAAGTAAGGATCTAGTACTAATTTAATTTTTCTTTTGGTATACATAATATCATTTCTTATTTTGTATTTTTAAATTCAACCACTAATCTTTTTGGCTCACCTGAATTCTTTGCATGTGCAGATGTGAAATAAGCCTTTACGTCTTCTGACTAAAAATTAATATCCAATTGTTTTGTTACTTTCTTCAGTATAAGTATCGGCTCCAGTTTGTCATATCCATTCAATCCTGTAATTTCAAGATGTTTAAGAAGTTTTCGTTGTTTCATCATTTCAATTTCTACTTTATTTTTATTTACTTGCATTTTTAAAATTTCATTCTCATTTTTCAGTCTAATATTATCTTCTATTAGAACATTCAGGGCTTCTCTAACCTCAAACAAATTCTTTTTCAGATTGTCTTGCTTTCCTAGGATTTCATCAAGCTTTGACATAATGTTTCCAGTTGCCTGATCGTTATTTATGCTCTTAAATTGCATAGCACTTAATCTCTCACCTGAACTTAGATTTAAAGATGTTCGTTTACTTCTTTTTGGCCGACAGATACTGCAAAACCACCATTGTTCTAGTTCCGTTTCAAGAATATCCAGATTTTCAACAGCCAAACCAGAACAAGTGTTATGGAATATTTTTTTACAATTTCCATCCCACTGCATTTGCTTATCCTTTTTTAAATTTATAATTTTCTTGCACTTAAAACAGTTCGCCTTGTTTACCAGGTTTTGACATTTATTATGATATGTACAAACCATTGTTCTAGAAATTATAAACTTCACCCAAATTATTTTAAAATACCGAAAAATCAAAAATATAATATTATAAGCAGAGTGACAGACTATGAACATACTAACGGGTTCGTAAGGGTTCCTAAAAGTTGACAAAGGAAACTGTATTCTTCCTCGTTCTTAATAATTTTTCTCATAGTATTTTTCCGTTACGAAATATTCGTGAAAAACTTAAAAATTACACTTGTAAAGTACCAGTGGAGGTTGTCCTATTTACCCTAAAGGCTTATCAATCCGAGATATTTATGTCAAAACCTTAAATAAATTAAATTTCAAATTCTTCCGTTTTGGTCGTTTAAGCTGTACACGTGCGCACAAGCTTACCGACACAGTACAAACCCACCCCAACACCCATACAAACAGACATCATGCTAAAAATTATTTTTTACAGACTTCTACTCACCGGAGTAGTGCATATTTGCAAAAATCACAGGTACAACTTTTTGATGTGAAAACAATACCTACGTTATACATTATTGCATGAGGTGTAGCAAAACAAAATTCTACTTATATCAACGTTATACCAGGTTATACACCAAGCATGCATTTTTTACTAATATAATATACCTAATTATTAATTATATATATATATTTATATATACATAAAGAAAAGTTGTAATGGGGATATTTTTATTTTTTCGATCTATGGTTGTAAGAAACAAAAATTTTTAGATATGAAAAACTACAGTAAGTTTTTAAATGGAAGTATGTATACGTATGTGTAATTCTTATGTTTTACTTAAGTCTGATACAGAAATTTCTTACTACCACATGTATAACACTATGTACTCCGGTTTTTATACCCGTACGATAAGGATCGGGTATATTAAAATTGCTCCTCCGTTTGTAACAGCTCGAAATAAGCTAGCTAGATATACCTTCAAAGGTATGGATCGGATCAGAATCAAATTTTAAGTCGATTAAGCTTTGTCAGTCCGTCCTTCAGCAAGATAACTGAAAATCTAAGAAAGCTGGAGTCTTGAAATTAACACAAAATATCCTTACATCAATTTGTAGGTCCCCCATTGTTTTGGTTGAGATCCGACCAAAAATTTTGGTAGCTCTCAAACACCTAACTTTTAAATCCCCACATTTTTTTTGAAATAGAGCCATGCAATTTTAACTGCTGATAGATATCATTAAAAATATTAATTTTGTTATTAGCAACTTTTTTCTGTAGCCCCACCCGTTACGGAGTTGCAGCCCCCAAAAGTTCGAAAAAGCTCTATATTTAAATTGTTATAACATAAGTTGTGTAAGGTATATCTTCAACTTGAAAATGCCATACAATTACTGCTTTTATTAGCTTTAAAAATATATGTACAATAAATATATACTTGTACCATACGGTGTCTTAATTTACCGTTATGTGATACTCAAATTTTGCAAAATTCTTGACTCCTTCTATTTTCCAAACGGTTTAAGTTAGAAACATGAAATTTTGAGAGAGTTCCCAAGAAGCAGCCGAAGTGAAAGTTACCTTCTTTTTGTAGTTTGGGTTGATAAAAAGTGGCAGACTATATTTTTGGGACTAAATTTGATACTAGGTAGTCGTTATTACGTTATGATAACTTCCTCAGGTAACTGGCACTATAACTATTTTTTCTACGATGAAGTAATATTAAAATTAAGTGAAAAATTTAAGTTTTAGGAACGTATCACAAAACCACACAAAAAGTGTTTAAACCTACCTAGTAATTTTCAAAGCCCCAAAAATTGTAATTGGGATATAGAGTTTTAATTTACGGGGACGTTATTTTCTTAGTTTTTATTACGTCCTTGTTTCTTTATTTGAAACTACAGAGACCCAGTTTTTATAATGGAAACTTTGAAGTCATATAAACGTCGTTGTTACCTTATTTTGCAACTACATAGAGGCGATAACTTAATAAAATTTTATAATCGCAAAAGGTATTATACTGCGGTTATGATTACTACAAGGAGCTACATACTTTGTTTTTGAGTTTTTTCTTTTTGTTTACTTTTTTTTACATTTATTATATTCTTTCATTTAATTGTCAAACATTAATCAACAGCTAAAAGCAAAATAAAGCTAAAAGTTTTTTAATTTTTTAAAATTGAATTGCAAAAATTAATATAGATTAACTTCGTTTTATAGAAAAGTAAGAAAACAGATAAAGTTTTATAAAAATAAACCTAAATAAAATCATTAATCACTGCGGAGAAACAATTTCTCGTACCATACAGTAGCATGCGGAACGATAAGGTAGCTAAAACTTTGTAGTTCTAAACTAGAATTTGCCACTATGAGGTAACAATATGCAATGGAAGACATATTTTTATAAAATGAACAAAATTATAGTTAAATCTGTTAACAATGGAATACGGATTTTTCTTCTATATCACATTATACAAATATTATTATTCATGTATTTCCAGATGTACGCTTTAATTATGTGCGATATTAAATATTTTTTAAACATATATTTAATAGCAAAATATAAATTTGCGTAAGTACAAAGAAATAGATAAATGAAAAAAAATAATAAATAATGGCTTGGTACATGAATCTTACAGCATATGACATGACAATAATGTATTACTCTTTCCATTACTTTTCCAAAAAGTAATTGATTAAGAATTAGAAACAATTTTTAAGTAAAGAACCCATTTTTCGAACGAATCTTATTTTTTAACAGCTTTTATTAACTTGGTTAGGTAAAGGATGGAATCTTAGAAGCCATTTTAAAAACACTTCCCGTTGAGCTAGAGACTTGAAATTTTCTTCATTAGACCTGATGACAATACATGATTTTAAAATAATAATATCGAAAAACATTAGAGAAATTAGCTTAATATCAAAATTAAATTTTCATACAAAGATTTAACAGAATTTTTAACAGAATTATTACAGAACCAAAATAAAACATTTTATCTAAATTTACTAAACTCACCAATACCAATACGTATACGTAATTCATAAATGTTTTTTTTTTTTTCTATAAAAGACTATTGTTTTTTATGTAGTCCATTGCATTGTATGCGTACATATCCATAGGTACATACTTCAAAATATGTAATAATATGTGCTTCGAAAATATTTTTGGTTTGAAAGCGATGAATTTGAAAGATATGAATGTGTAAACAAATTAATGTGCCGCACTTGAGAACACAGTGCAAAATTTAATATGCATTTACTTAAAATTTAGTAAGCAAGTGTTAAATCTTGTGTTTTTCCTTTCTTAATTATAATTAAAATAGGGCTTTTCTTGCGAAACTCTTAACATATTAAAATCGCATATTACGGCCCTAACATTGATATCTAAATTGGGAGCTGCCTTTAAATTAAAATCTATTAGGGAATGATAATCTGCACCACTAATGCCTTTTTCTGAAGTATAAAAACTAAGAATATATTTCCAATTATGTAAAAACATTAAACAACAAAAAGAATATATTAAAAATAAGAAATCCAGTTTTTTTTAAAAATAGTAAATAACAACAATATTTTTCTTTTCAATAACAATAATTATGAATTAATCATAAAATATATGTTATGTACATACATACATATATATCTACATCGTCTAGAAAAAGCAAAATAATTTTTTTTAATTCAAAAACATTAGCATTTAGAAGTAAGCAATTTAATATATTCACAATTACATACTTTTAAAACCAAATTTTTTTACTACATATGTAGGTACAAACATATACAAAAATGGTACGCATATTTTTATGTGTGCTGTACTATTAAAAATCTGCTAACACAGTCACACCAAATTCCCAAATTCCCAACTATTATTATTTAGTTGATTTATCGATTTATTATTTTTTAATATGTAGTCACAGTTATATTTATATGAATGGACGGTAAACATAAACGAACAAAAAAAAATTTTATGTATCCATGTGAATGTACGGTTAACATAAACGAACAAAAAAAAATTCAGAATGTTCTATAGCTAATAATTTCTATTTTATATGCTTTTATATTAACTCGTCGGTGTCGGTTTATTTATTTATTTATTTATTTATTTGTCATTCTGTTACGCTTTTTATATCTTCGTAATCTGTTAGCAACATTTGTAAGTGTTGTATGGTGTAAAGGAAAGTGTACAGGTTTCAAAAGTGGAGGTCATCTTGTTCAAATCCAGTTCACATGCAACTTTTTTTTTTTAACTATCTATTCATCAACATTTTTTGAATAAAATATGTATAAATTTTGTATGAATTTAATTTTTATCTCTAAATTCATGCATACAATACACACGCAATATATTTTTGATCTTTTCTTCTACAATAGTATAATCAGAGACTACGTATAATATTGATGGCCATTGCACATGGTGTTTTTTTGTATTAGCAAAACACAATACATACAATATTTTTATGTATGCTGCTAAATTATTTTGTTTACAACATTTGTTTAGTATTTAAATCAAAATATTTTCTGTCAACATTCTTTAATGCATATTGAATATGCATGGTTAAAAATTAAGATTTTATGTTCGTAATATGTTCAAGACATACTTAAGTGTAGAATAGTGCAGAGGAGAGTGTAGAGGTTTTGAAAGCAAGGGTAATTTGGTTCGAATCCAATTCGTGTACAAACATTTTTTTTTTTTGTTAACTGTATTCATCAACATTTTTTTAATAAAATTTTATGTATAATATACACATATTATTTGATCTTTCCTCCTATAAATAATTTAGTTCAATCAATCTTGATATGCACATGCATTTTATATTAGGATTTAGCAAAACACAAAACACATAGGATTTAGAGGGACACAGGTATATATAGATACATTTGCTAAATTATTTTGTTTTAAAACATTTGTTTAGGATTTAAATCAGAATATTTGTTGTCAACATTCTTTATTGCATATTGAATATGCATGGCGTTAAAAATTAATGTTTTATGTGTTTTATTTAGGAACATTTATTATGTATTTTGTATACACAGGTATACATATAATATTTTATTTTATAGGTATACATATAAAATTTTATTCAAATTCCAATTGCCAAATTCAAACTAGATACATACATAATTTTTTTTTTGTATATATATATACATAGTAAAGAATATAAAAAAAGTAAAGATCATTTCAAAATTATGCTTTTACGCATTACGAATTATGATTTACAAACAAAATTTTGTCAACACAAAAAATTAAAACTACGTATGAAAGTATGTACGTACGTACATAATATTATGTTAAACTAATTTCCTAAATTATTTTGTTCCATTTGTTTATAATTTAAATCAAGATACCTATTTGTCAACATTTTTTACTGCATGATCTTATTAAGCGATTAGGTAGGTAAGCTGTTCAAGGTTAGATGTTTATTTGGATATACGATAGTTTATATAGTTATATAGTTTTAGTCATATATAGTTTTCATACGTACGTGCTAGAAATGTTGCTTCAACTAAAATTGGATTGTAATATTTATAATCACAGTATTTTAGTACATATTTTATCCTTCGAGGTACTTTCATTATTTATGAGTTATGGGAATAAAAAATTTTTACTCTTGCTGTAATGGAATCGATTTAACGTCTCTTAATTTTCTTAAACATTTGGTATAAAATTGTAAAACGTATTTTATATCAGAAACAATAATGTATGTGTGAATGAAAAATATCCCATCTTTTTTATACCCGTACGATAGGATCGGGTATAATAAAATTACTCCTCCGTTTGTAACACCTCGAAATAAGCGAGCTAGATATACCTTCAAAGGTATGGATCGGATCAGAAAAAAATTCTAAGACTTTTGAGCCATGTCCGTCCGTCCGTCCGTCCGTCCGTCAGCACGCTAACTCAAAAACTAAGAAAGCTAGAATCTTGAAATTTACACAAAATATTTTGGGAGTAATTTGTAGGTTCCCTATTTTTTTTGGTGGAGTTTGGACCAAGCCTTAGGGTAGCTCTCGAACACCTAACTTTTAGATCTCCACATTTTTTTTGCAATGGAGCTATGAAATTTTAATTACTGATAGATCTCACAAAAATATTAATTTTATTTTTAATAACTTTTTTTTGTAGCCCCACCCGTTACGGAGATACAGCTCCCCAAAGGTTCAAAAAAGCTCTATATTTAAATTGTTATAGCACAAGTTGTATAAGGCATATCTTCATTTTGAAAACGCCAAACGATTACTACTTTCATTAGCTTTAAAAGTATATATACAATAAATATATATTTTTGGCATACGGTGTCTTAATTTACCGTTATGCGAAACTCAAATTTTGCAAAATTCTTTAACCCCTCCATCTTCTAAACGGTTAAAGTTGGAAACTTGAAATTTTGACAGAAGTTAGATCTTTGAAAATTAGTATGAGTCATTTCAGAAATTTTTTTTGTATCACCCCCCGTTTAGGAGCTGTAAGGGGTCAAAATTTGAAAATTTCCTATTTTTAAACACCTGTAACTTGAACACCTGTTAAAATTTTTTTGAAGTAATACACAAAAATTAAAACTCCAACATTATATTTTTATTTCTGTTAACAACTTTTTTTAATAATATAGGGTTACTTTATAATTGACGAAAGTGTTACTTGATTTTTTCAAATTTTCTAACAAATTTCTTTAACGAATTTTTTCCATTTTGTTTTACTCGATAATTTGAAATTGTTGAGAATATAATGCGTAGTACAAAAAAATGTAATTAAATAAACAACATAACGGTTGCTTGAAGAATTTTTATTTATATGATATTGATATATATACATACTTATATAATATCATGTTTATTTACATATCGTATATGTCACTAGTGAATGAATGATAAGAGTATAGATGTATATTATATAGTGCCGTATTTACATACATATATGTATTTTATTGTACTTATAAGAAATTATTCTGTCAATGCAATATTTAAATATAATATAATATAATATTTAAAATTATATTTACTATTTTGTACTAAGTAAATTTAATATACATTTACCGCTTAGTATTAAATGGTACTATAGAATATTTGAAAAAGTTTTGGATTGATAATCGTTATGTGGAAGGTTAGAATCTGCTTTTGAAGAATGTACATATAAACATATAGTTTGAATATATGTAGAACCCATAGTTCTAGAAATTATAAAATTCACCCAAATTATTTTAAAATACTAAAATATTAAAAAAATAATATTGTAAGCAGAGTGGCTGTGAACATACTAACGGTTCGTACGGGTATCTAAGAGTTGACAAAGTCAACTGTATTCTTCCTCGTTTTTAATTCAAATTATGTTTCTTTTAAAACTAAAAAGTATAAAATAAAATAATGTAAAAAAAATATTTTTTAAAATATGCTTTTATCGAAACCGAATTCGCCCCCTAAAAAGTAGGAAATAAAATTGATAGCAAAACTTTAGTTTTTTGGACTGCTATAATATAAAAGTAAATTGCTGGAATAAGGTTAAATAAAAATCTGCGAAATTTGAGGTTCGTGTTTCTTTTCTAGGCAACAAACGCATAACTATAAACTTACATTTTTAAATTTGGCCTCCAGCTTTTATAATTTATATTAATTTCACAGACTTTAAAACTTATATATACTTATATTTATATATATATTTGACATATTGAAATATTTTAAAATTACAGGGTAATTTGATCTACCAGTTATGGTAAAGTGGACTAAGAGTTTTTCTAACAAAAAATTTAGAAAACTTATGGAAAGAGAGAAAATTAATCATTATCACACGTAGTCTGAATTGAAAGCATCCATAGTAAATAGAACGTGGTAAAAGTACTTTTTTAAAAAATTCAATGTGGAAGCAGTTTAGTTTTCAGGGTAATTATAAATGGATAGCTATTTTACCAACATTAATTAAAAAATATAATTCCACGTATCATCATACAAGTAAAGCTCAACCTAAAACAAGGTAGAATGTAAACCAACGGTTTTTAAAAGCGCACATTTCCAAAACACAATACAAACTGTTTAGAAATTGTGACTTGCACAAAAATTTGAAAATTTAAAAATTAAATTTAAGAAATTTTTGTAATAAGAAAATATGTGAAAATAGGACTTTTCTGGAATTTTGAAGGGGTGTAACTCCGGAACCCTTTAGAACTAAGAAAAATCGTTACACACGTAAAAATATATTATTGAACCTTTAATTTTCATGTCTTGCCGAAGAAAAATTTTCACAGGTGCCTAAGTTACAGGTGTCTAAAAATAGCAAATTTTCAATTTTTGAGGCGTAATAACTCTTAAAAAAGGGGTGCTAACAAAAAATTTTCTGAGGAAACTTATACTAATTCAAAGTTCTTTCCTGTCTCAAAATTTCAGGTTCTTATCTAAATGCGTGTCGGAGTTATGAAAAAAGAAATTTCATGCAAAATGTGGTTTTCAGATAACGGTAAATTTAAATAGTAAATTTCAAAATATTACATAATTTTGATACTGTTTTATATAGATAAAAAATTTTTCGATCTTCTGGCGGTTTTAGATTGCAAAACTATTACGCAGAGCCTGAGATATATACATTTGAAAATGTGGCTTTTTCGAAATTTTGAAGAGCTGCAACTTTGGAACCCTCTATAACTAAAATAAACCTTTAACACACGTAAAAATATATTACCGTACCTTTAATTTTTATATCTTGCAGAAATAAAATGTGTACAGGTTCCTAAGTTACAGGTGTTTAAAAATAGCAAATTTTCAATTTTTAAGCCCTAATAGCTCATAAACAGGGGGTGGTACAAAAAAATTTTCTGAGCAAACTTATACTAGTTCTAAAAGTTCTTTCTTGCCTCAAAATTTCAAGCCTTTATCTAGGAGCGTGCCGGAGTTATGAAAGTAGAAAAATCATACAAAATTTGGTTTTCACATAACAGTAAATTTAAATACTAAATTTAAAAAAATTGTATAATTTTGATATTAATTTATAAAGTTAAAAAAAATACCTGTCGAATGGCGTTTTCAGATTGAAAAAATCTTAAGCAGAACATAAGATATATGCATTTAAAAATAGGGCTTTTTCAAAGTTTGAGGGGCTGTAGCTCCGTAATGGGGCTACATGAAAAAGTTGTTCCACAAAATATTTTTTTTATGAGACCTACCCATGGTTAAAATTTTTTTTCTCTATCTTTAACGGTGTAGAAGTTTTGTAAACAGACGGACGGACGGACAGAGTGAAACTAATAAGCATACTTTTTCAAAATTTTTTTGGAAATGTGCTAAAAAACCTTACAAAGAAAAACGGAACATTACTATTAAAAACTGTATACAATAAGTTAAAAATAGGGGCCTTTGTGATCTAGTGGTTAAGGATGTGGGTTATTAACCGAGTGAGTGCGGGTTCAAATCCTGCGCAGTTACATTTAGTTTTATTAATTGAAAACAAATCCCCCCTACCAAATATAGTGTAAATATATTATAATATATAATAAAACCAAATAAATAATATTAGTGTATAATTTAATAATAGTATTCGACCTGTAATAGCCTAGTAGCCGATGATTTTGTAATATTGCAATATCCTATGTGATTTGTAATATTAATATAAATAAATAAGCAAAAAAATAATAAGTTAAAAGTTTTTCGTAAAACAAAATATAAAGTTGGAGATTATGTTCGTATAAGCAAATTTAAAGGAATTTTTGCAAAAGGTTATCAAACAAACTGGTCAACAAAAATATTTACAATTGCAAAAATTAAAAGAACTGACAACATACAATTTACTTGATTACACAAACAATTCAATAACCGGTTCCTTTTTTTCAGCCTGAATTAACAAAGTTAAAAAATATACATGTGTATCTTGTAAAAAATATTTTAAAAAGAAATGGAAATCAAGTTTTAATTAGATGGTTTGGTTTTGATATTACTTAATATTAAGAAGGGAGAAGATATTTTTTAATATTCTATATACATATAAAATATTTTAATTTTTTTTGTTTATTTTTGCTTTTTTTATTTTAGTAAAGTTGATACGATTCAATTATGTATGCACATTGCACATAGCTAATATGATTTTAATAAAATGCATTTATCACAAAAAGTTTTTTCATTTGTATGTATTTAATTTTGTATTCAAATCGAGTTCTAAAAAATTTTTTTGCGGGAATTGTATTACCTATTGTTTTTGTTATGTAAATAATTTAAACGTTTTTATTTTTTTTTATGTTTAATTTCTAACACTTTTTTTTGTTAAAACACTAAAATGTTTAGAACCTTTATAATTGTTTTAAAAATATTCGTTTATGTTGTTATTTATTTTTAACTAACATTTCTTAACTTTTATTTTGGAAATTTACATTACGATGAAAATTATACAATAAATAAAATTAAGCAGTGGTGTATTCAATAGAACTCTATCAGCCTTTTAATTTTTAGTACCTATTTATAATTATTATAATTATACCCTACACCTAAAGTATAGGGTATATTAACTTTGGTATGGTGTTTGTAACCACCAAAAGGAAGCGAGTTAGATATGGACATGTAAATATATTCTGAATCAGGATCACCTGTTGAGTCGATTAAGCGATGTCCGCCCGTCCTTCCGTACGCACGATAACCCAAAAGTAATGATGCTATTTGATTAAATTTATACTGTAGGTTAACAATGACTAAACAAAGGCGGGGATTTCAAATGGGCGAAATCGGACCATGGATTCGGGTACCTCCCATACAACTCCCAAAACCGAACATGCATATCTTCGAAATTAATAAAGATATAAACTTAAAATTTTGTATGAGGGTGTTTTTTTCCTGAATCCCTCATATCCCTAAAATTTGCGGTCAATTGGAGTCCTTGTTCGGGTACGTCCCATACAACTCCCAAAACCGAACAAGCATATATATTCGAAATTAATAAAGATAGAAACTGCAAATTTGGTACTAGGGTGTTGTTTCCTAAATCCCTGATTTGTCCAAAATTTGAGATGAATTGGAATAGTTGTTCGGGTATCTCCCACACAAATCCCAAGACCGAACAAGCATATCTTCGAAATTAATAAAGGTAAAAACTTGAAATTTGATATAAGAGTGTTCTACCCTGTTCTGATGATGTCTCTAAAATTTGAGATGAATTGGGGTGGTGGTTCTTGTACCTTCCACGTTTCCAAAGACCAAACAAGCATATCTTCGAATTTAATAAAAATAGAAACCTGAAATTTTGTACAAAGGTTGTAAAAGCATTTGTTTTTTAGCTTATATTAAATACCTAACTAAAATAACTTATGGATTTTTAATTTCATTTGAATTTTTTACTGTTACTGTTACATTTACATTTACTTGTTACATTTACTTACTGTTACATTTACTTGTTTTATTTTAAGTAACTTTTTTATATATTATGTAAGTTAACATACACATCTCAAAAGCGTAAAAGTATACACGCATAAAGGATTAAATTTCCTTCAATGCATTAAAATTAATTTTTAATTTACTTTTCCGTGGGAACAATATAATTTTTAAATTAAATATTAGTTTATTAGACATTTTTGTATTGAAAATAATAATTTTGTATTTGTTTGTTAAATGTTAATTTTATTATGAATATGATTGAATTTAATTAAATAAACAAGAATAAAATTAGTTCTCAAAGAATAAGGTTCTTTTATTGTAAAACAAGCCTTTCTATTCGTACACCTAAGGTGAGGCTGCTTTAGGCACAATAACAAGGAAAAAATAAAATACCTTATCTTAACTGGCACCCAACGTGGGCTTAACTGGCACTCAACATGCCTGTTTAAAGTTTTTTTTAAAAACGTGATTCAAATCGAAAGTTATTATACGAATCCCCATATAGGGATAAAACAAGTTCTAAACAACCCACATAATAAGATACCGCAGAAATAAAAACTGTGAATGCGGTAAACTTAAAAAGATCCACGTATAATAGATAATAATAAATACTTGTGAACTTAAAACATACCCGTATAAGGGATAATAATTAATTATGAACTATAAGGGTTAATAATATTAAACCGTGAACATTGTTAATTAAAAACAGATTAAAACAGATTTCAACATAGGGATAATAATAAATTGTGAGCACTATATAAGACTCTAGCTTTCTAGTTAGTTTTTGAGTTATTTTACTAACAGACGGACAGACGGACGAATACGGCTTAATCGACTTAGAATTTGATTCTGAACCGATCCATACTTTTGAAGGTACATCTAGCTATTTTATTTCGAGGTGTTACAAACGGAGGAGCAATTTTAATATACCCGATCTTTATCGTAGGGGTATAAAAATGTGAATGTATTTGCTGAAGCCAATGCGAGCCTACCTTATAACATACAGGTTAAAGCTACAATAAATACAACAAGTAATGATGCGGTTTATACTAAAAGCTATCCTTACCCAATGCCGAATTTATTAACAAAGAAATTGAAATATTACGGAGAGAAAATATTATTCGTAAATCCTCCTCGCTACACAACTCTCCAATCCATGTTTTAAGTAAAAGAGGAGTAGATAGTAATAGAAACCCCAAAATTATGCATGGTAATCGATTTCAGAAAACTGAACGAAAAGACTATTCCCGATGGCTATCCAATCCCAGACCCAACTGTCATTCTCGCAAACCTAGGAAAATCCAAATTTTTCACAACTCTAGATTTAAAATCTGGCTTCCATCAAATTGTTCTGAAAGAAGAGGACAGACAAAAATGGCCTTTAACAACATTATTGCGCGGAGAAAATGGTCATATTGGTGCAAACCAATCCAAAAAAATAAAAATTGAAAATAATAATTTTGTATTTGTTTGTTAAATGTTAATTTTATTATAAATATGATTGAATTTAATTAAATAAACAAGAATAAAATTAGTTCTCAAAGAATAAGGTTCTTTTATTGTGAAACAAGCGTTTCTCTTCGTACACCTAAGGTGGGGCTGCTTTAGGCACAATAACAAGGAACAAATATAATACCTCATCTTAACTGGCACCCAACGTGGAGCCTGTTTAAAGTTTTTTTTAAAAACGTGATTTAACGAAGAAGCCTTAACAGCGTTCGAAAAAATAAAGAAAATCTTAGCATCAAAAGACGTTTTACATCAATACCCAGAATATATAAACCTTTTGAATTATCAACAGACGTCATCCTCAGATAGCTGCGGTACTATCTTAAAATAGAAGGCCCATCACTATGATTTCTCGCATATTGGGTAAGACAGAGGAAAATTACGGTTCGAACGAAAGAAAACTCTTAGCCATAGTTTAGGCTCTACAAACATTCAGACACTACCTATATGGCTTTCGCGACATTCATATCTATACCGATCACCAACCTCTAATCAAACACAAATACAATTAGAACAATACAAAGCCCAGTAAACCAATTTAAAATCCAACTAATAATCTCACGATCAAATCTTAATACTAAAAGTAGCAAAATTTTATTTCAAAAATCAATGAGACACACGTTAGAGTTTAATAATATATTTAATCACCTTAAAGATTGTGTCAACACTAATACAACTAACGCCATACACTGCGACCTTTCTACTTTCGCAGAAATACAAAACATAGTACTTACAACATTTCCAGGAACAAAATTCGTCCACACTGTAAAATTTGTGATAGATTTAACCAATAAACATGATCAACTAGATACAATCACTACAGAACATAATACGGCCCACAGATCGTTACAAGAACATTTTAGGCAAATAATATCCAAATACTACTTTCCTAATATAAGAAAAACCTTAAAAACAATTATTGCAAACTGCAAAATGTGAAAATAAATACTAAAGAAAACCTCCAAATCCTGAAATAGGAAAAACACCCATTCCTAACTATCCAGGTAAAATCCTCCATATACATATTTTAATCACTGATAAGCAAAACTTCCTAACAATTATTGATAAATTCTCAAAATATGCAGTGGCAAAACCAATAGCCTCAAGGTCAACAATAGACATAAAAGAAGCCCTTAAGCAGACTCTAGGACTGTTCAAAAATACAAAAATGCATATCGTCTCTGATAATTTAGTTCTTCTTGCAGCTTATAAATATAATAACACAATCCATTCTACAGCAAAAGAAAGACCCATAGACAACTTCAATATTATAACCTCGAAAAAATAAACCAAACCAAAACCAAACAAAAAAATTCCCAACAAAAAATGTTGGACAGCCTAAATAAGAATCTTAAAACAAAGATCTATAATCCCACTGAGGCAGTTTTTTTACGGACCACCAAATCACTAGGAAACAAGTTTAAAAACATTTTAATTGAAAAAGTAGTTGAAAAAGATTTAGGCACAACAGTTTTAATAGATGGTAAGCAAATTCACAAAAGTTATCTTGGTTAAATTTATTTCAGACTGTATCTACTCATTCTTCGGACAGTTTCATCCAAGATATTAGACTATTCATCCGCAAATTACATTGTTATAACTCAATGAAAAGTCGCAAGTTACGACGACTTCTTCTACGTCGTCCATACCACAAACCTAACTGAATATAGAGATATGGTTGCAGAAAATAAAGAACTTCTTGACTACCTAACAGACTCTTCGTAACAAAGAACTATTTTACAACAACAAACAAATTAAATTCTTTTTCAAATTATCAAAATATTAGAAATGCCAAGAAGGATGGCCAGATCAATAAATTTTCTCGGTAGCACATTAAAATTTACAGCGGGTACGCCAGACCACGACGACTATGAAAAACTCCTGACAAAAACCAACACACTTATCGAAAACAGCAATAAGCAAATGAGTATAAACTCGCTACTACAAAACAGAATCATGAGTTAGCAGAACAAATTAATGACTTACGAAAAAATCATGTAACTACCTCTTGATTTACTCAGCTTTTAACTAATTTTATAATAAATATAAATTATGATATCATAAATCATTTAAGTACAATATCACTTTCAATAGTTTTGGCAAAAAATAATATTATCAATCCACTTTTGCTAGACGATATTGAATTAAAACATATAATCGATCTTGATAAATTACCTTCTTAGTATAAATAATTTACTTGCTGTCACAAAAATAAAAGTCCTGCAAGACAAATATGTAATTCTCTATGTTTTAAAATTTCTAAAAGTTCGAAAATATTGATCCTGTAATCCAAAATCAAAAACTCATCAAATTTGAAACAAACCAAGCAGCAAAATGCGAAAATTACTCACAACCTCTGGTAGACTGCATAAAAAAAAACATGTTCACCATATGCCGACCAAGTTTCTCCAAATGCGTCACGCAACTCCTGAATCATAACAAATCTTCCCGTGCTACAGAAACGTCATACCATTTACACCCCATACATCAAATCAAAGAAGGGATTGTAATCCTAAACAATGTGGCCGAAACAAAAATCACTAACCAACATCAAGTTACAGTTAAGGGAACGTTTTTATTAACTTTCGACAAGCCAATACAAATTAGTGATACTACATTCCAACCAGATCATTTAAGAAATTACAACACATTTACTGAAGCACACCCACCAAAGTTATTATCAATCAACCAAATTGACCACAAATTAAAACTTTCATTACCGTGTTTACATAAAATTAACATCAAGAATATAAACCACATTAGTTCACTCATTTCATTACTATATGCATTTTAACGGATTTTCCAACATTTTACTTAATGACAAACTAAGAAAATTACCTATAAATTTTACCCTAATACTATTTTATTATACCCTACACCTAAAGTATAGGGTATATTAACTTTGGTATGGTGTTTGTAACCACCAAAAGGAAGCGAGTTAGGTATAGACATGTATATATATTCTGAATCAGGATCACCGCCGGAGTCGATTTAGCGATGTCCGTCCGTCCGTCCGTCCGTACGCACGATAACTCAAATAATAATGATGCTATCTTCATGAAATTTATATAGTAGGTTACTAATTACGAAAGAAAGGCTAAGTTCGAATCTGGAAAAAATCCGTCCATGGGTTCGGATTCTGGAAGCTTCCGAATGATTCCGGAGCAAACGAGATTATCTCCAAAAGCAACAAAGATAGAACCTTCAAATTTTGTACAATGATGTTCCTTCCCGTTCGATTTATGTCTCTGAAATTTAAGAGGATTTGGTCCATGGGTTTGGATTTGGAAACTTCCGAACGAGCCCCAGAGCAAATGAGATTATCTCCAAAACCAATAAAGATATAACCTTTACTTTTGGCAGAATGGTGTTCTTTCATGTATGATTTAGGCCTCTGAAATTTAAGAGGATTTGGTCCATGGGTTTGGATTTGGAAGCTTCCGAACGAGCACCAGAGCAAATCAGATTATCTCCAAAACCAACAAAGATATAACCTTTAAATTTGGCAGGGTGGTGTTCTTTCATGTTTTATTTAAGTCTCTGAAATGTGAGAAGATTTGGTCCAAGGGTTCGGGTTTTGGAAGCTTCCGAACGAGCCCCAGAGCAAACGAGATTATCTCCAAAACCAATAAAGATAGAACCTTTAAATTTTTTATAATGATGTTTCTTCCAGTTTGATTTATGTCTCTAAAATTTAAGAGGATGTGGTCCATGGGTTTGGCTTTTGGAAGCTTCCGAAAGAGCCCCAGAGCAAATGAGATTCTCTCCAAAAACAACAAATATGATGGTGCAGAATGGTGTTCTTTCATGTATGCTTTAGGCCTCTGAAATTTGAGAGGATTTGGTCCTTGGGTTCGGATTTTGAAAGCTTCCCAACGAGCCTCAGAGCAAATGATATTATCTCCAAATGCAACAAAGATATAACCTTTAAATTAGGCAGAATGGTGTTCCTTCATGTTTGATTTATGTTTCTGAAATTTGTGAGGATTTGGTCCATGGGTTCAAATCTTGGAAACTTCCGGACGAGCCCCAGAGCAAACGAGTATATCTCCACAACCAACAAAGATAGAACTTTTATTTTTAGTACAAAGGTGTTCTGTTATGTTTCCTTTTCTGTAAAATTAGAAACTGACATTTGAAAGAATTTGAACCATCGGTTCGTATTTTGGAAACTTCCGGACGAGCACAAGAGCAACGAGCATATCTCCAAAACGAACAAAAGTAGAACCTTTAAATTTAATAGAATGGTGTTCTGGCAAGTTTTCTTGTTTATGTTCCTGAGATGAATTCGATGAACTGGAGTGGCAATTCGGGTAGCTGACACAAACCTCCCAAGGACTACAAATCTTCGAAAATAATTAAGATAGAAGCTTAAAATTTTATACAACGGTGTCAAGCATAT
Source organism: Poecilobothrus nobilitatus (assembly GCA_947095535.1). Lineage (NCBI taxonomy): Eukaryota > Metazoa > Arthropoda > Insecta > Diptera > Dolichopodidae > Poecilobothrus > Poecilobothrus nobilitatus. Next base: position 152,293,090 of record OX352774.1, on the reverse strand, counting down.
CCCAAGCGGATGCCTCTTTTACTTTCTCAAAATTCGAGTTGAATAAGACAGAAAAGGGAAGAAGTTCAAGCAGCTGCAAAAAACACTTATGGATTTTTAATTTAATTCGAATTATTCAGGTGTAGGGTATTAATAAGTCGGTTGCATCGACTTACTGTTACATTTACTTGTTTTATTTACGAGTATCTATGATAAATTGACTTATGAAAAAGTCGTTAAAATATTTTATATTGCACTAGAAATTGAATAATATGTACCATCTTTTAATCATATTAAACATATTATATACGTATATATACGTGATACAATACATAGTAAGATACCAACAATAAATACATTTCATCTAGTATAAAAAAATAAATATTTATTCTTAAATGTAATTATTAAATATTCTAGAAAATAATTATGTATTCATTAATATTCAACCAGCTTTCAATGAAGTCAATAAAACTCTCAATGAATTAAATAAAAAAAGGCTTTCATTTTTACTTTCTTTCGTTGTACATTCATATACGCAATTAAATCATACCAACAAAAACGCTTAACGCATAGTTAGTTAGATGGTTGGTAGATTTAGGTTTACTTTTTAAACCAAATTTAAAATCAAGTTCTCTAAAATGAATTGCTGAAACTGATGAACAACTTGTTGGCTGCCAGTGTGACCTATGAATTAATTTAATCAATTTTTGTTTAAGTTCAACATCTTTTCGGAAACAAAATGTTGAAACAGGTTCAGAAGTTGACTCATAATTTGATTAACATTTCGGAACTACACAATGACGAGGCATTATTTGTTATTTAATTAAAATTTAATTTCAATTGCACTAAAACTATTTTATAAAATATTTTATTTAATTTTATGTTTACTTTTATAATACTTTTTTAATATGTATGTACAAAAACAAAACAATTCAATGTAAACAAACAATTTTTTTCACTTTTATTCTTTTCAATTTCAATAATAATATAATCTTTCACACTTAAGTTAAATAATTACTATATTATTTAATATTTAATTTCTTATTATTAAATAATATTTTGATTAATTACTTTACTTATCACCTTTATCACCTTAAATTAAAATATTTTTTATTAATCCATTCACCGCGCGAGTTACATATTGCAGTAACACAGTCAATCAACCTGTTTAAAGCTTACATTGCACTTTTACCTTTATTACACTCTGTAAATAAATTGAACTTTAAATAAATTCTAAATAACTTTGTAAACGTTGCAATAATAATTTTATTTAACTTTCTCGATAATTGTTTTCCAAATTTAATATTAAATGCTAAATAAGCAATTATGTAATTTTTCAATAATAATTTAATTTAACTTAAAATTTCTCAATAATTGTTTTTCAAATTTAAATGTTGTTTTTTTTTAAAATTAATTCAACCCAATAACTTATTTGGCGCAGTCGGATAAGTTATTGGATAAGCACAAGTTTGTCCAAGTTTCGTTATTCGCATTAAATTAAAAACTCGACGGTAAATCGATAATTTAAAGTCAACGGTTAATTGACTATAAACTCTATTCAACTTATAATTATTGTGAAACAAGCCATAATCAAACCTAAGGTGAGGCTGCCTTAGGCGCAATAAAATTTAGGTTGAAAATAATAATAATATAGTGTGAATTGTGAAATAAGTGAATTGTGTTAGTGTGTTCCTGAAACTGGTCGAAGGATTATTGACCAAAGTATCTGGATAAATCAAGAGAATATTGGCTAAACATTAGACACAAGTTTCTGAAAAGGACGACTCAAGGTATCAACCTAATTGTGCTTATCTGAAAATCTACAAGTTATGGGTTAGATTCAGCTCACCATTTTTAATACGTAAGTCAATTTATATTTTTATTCTTTGCAAGTAATTAAGTAAATGTCAAAAGATAATAATAGACCTAAACCTTATTCCATACCTAATTCCATTCTTGATAAATTAAATTTGCTAAAACTAAAAATTGAGATTAATAAGAACAATCTAACAAATATTCAGGACGGAAATATATTAAATTCAAATAAATTAGATAATTTAAATAATATAGATTTAGGTAATTCAAATAGTATAGATTTAAGTGATAATAATAACTTTGATTTAAATAATTCGATCATTCATTGGTGTAACATTAGTGAATTAAGCCCACTTGATTTAATGTTAACCGATAGTAATATAATCCTCTTGTTCCACCAACACCCCCAACAGTTATACCCAACAGTTATACCCAGTTGCTCAAACATCTCAAGCACAGTCGTTAACTACCATGGACATTTTTAATTCTCTTCGCGTACCTGATACAATCAAAGATCTTCCCCATTACGTTGGAAATCCTAGATTGCTATTCGAATTTATAAATAACGTAGAAGAAATATTAGAAATTATAAAGTGTACTCGTAACACTCCTTACGGTCAAATATTGTTGCGACCAATAAGAAATAAAATCGTTGGTCCCGCCAACGAAGTTTTAAATAAGTACGAGACACCACTAGATTGGTCTCAAATAAGACAAAACCTTATACTTCACTACTCCGACAAACGTAACGAAACGTCACTAATAAGAGACCTACACGGTCTCAACCAAGGAAACAAACCCGTGGAAACGTTTTATAGTGAAATAATTGAAATTCTTGCAACAATGACTAATCACATTCAGATTCACGAAACTTATAATAATGTTATTAATTCCAAACGGAATGTTTATACTCAAATGTGTTTAAACGTATTCTTAACCGGCATGAAAGAACCACTTGGTTCAACTATAAGATCTATGAAACCTGAATCATTACCAGAGGCTTTATCGTTCTGTATTGAAGAACAGAACATCTCCTATACAAGAAATACTCCAGCTATTCATAAACCTTCTAATAATTTAAGACCAACATCCAAATATACCAAGATTTTCAAACTACCCTCAATTCAACCCAACACCACGTAATTCCTGTTACCAAAATAATTTCACTCAAAACTCACAACAACAACCAAGATTTTACCACCCACAACCCGCATTTAATAATCAAAATAAACCAAACCAACGCGATCAATAGACCAAATAATCCAAACATGCGCAAACCTGAACCCATGGAGCTGAGTTCTGGAACATGAAATAGACGATGAAAATTTTCTAGTAGAAGCCTCGGAACATCAATCGGTTTCTTAGACATAAATAAACATGGTACTATTCTTCTGTATATAAACATAAAATCTCCTTGTGGACGAAACCTCAAATTTTTAATTGATACAGAAGCTTCTGATTCCTTTCTAAACCCCGAATTCGCACACCCCAAAGATCTCGAAACTATAAACCCCATCCATATAGCTACAGTTTTAAATAAACATACTTTAAACAAAATAATTACTCTTCCTAACTTTATAGATTCAATCAATCTGGCAAATGTAAATTTCTGGCAAATTTTCAAATTTCATAAATATTTTGATGGACTCTTAGGATACGATTCCTTAGAATCTTTATGAGCCAGTGTCGATACAAATAAAAAAGCTCTTATAACAAAAAACTCTATTTTACCTCTCTACTTTAAACCAAACTTCCAATCTCAAAAAATTATTATTGAACCTAACAATAAACTTATAGCCAAATTACCGGTAGGCATAAGAAATGGATATATTTACATTCCTAAAACTGAAATTAAACCTGGACTATTTACTTCTGAAGGAATTTATAACGCAAAAGAATGGTATAGTAACATTGAAGTGACTAATTACTCACCTACACCTCAAGTTTTATTTCTGGATCAACCTCTAAAATGCAACCATCAAACTAAATAATTATAATGAAGACATAACTCAATCTCTTAGAATTTCTCATCTTAATAATGAAGAAAAAAATCTTCTCATTAGTCTGTGCAAAGAATACGATGATATATTCTTCCATGAAGGAGAAGACTTATCCTTCTCAAATCAGGTCAAACATAAAATACAGACTACGGACGAAATACCGATACATACAAAATCTTATAGGTACCCGTATGTCCATAAAGAAGAAGTAAGAAGGCAAATAAGTGACATGCTCTCACAAGGAATTATTCGACCAAGTTACTCCCCTTGGAGTTCACCGGTTTGGATCGTCCCCAAGAAAAAAGACGGTAGTGGGAAGCAGAAGTGGCGACGAGTGATAGATTACCGAAAGCTTAACGAAAAACCCATTAGTGATCGGTACCCACTTCCTAATATAACTGAAATCCTTGATAAACTTGGTAAAGGTATGTATTTTACCACTATAGATCTCGCGAGTGGATGCCACCATATAGAGATGGATCCGAAAGATGTGAAGAAAACTGCCTTCACCGTAGAAGGTGGGCATTATGAATATATAAGGATGCCTTTTGGGGTGAAAAACGCCCCATCCACTTTCCAACGTGTTATGGACAATATCCTCCAAGATTTACAAGGTAAGGTCTGTCTAGTTTATTTAAACGACATTATCGTGTACTCCACGTCCTTACAAGAACACGGAGAAAGTCTTCGAAAAGTCTTTAATAAATTACGCCAGGCTAATCTCAAAGTACAACTCGATAAGTCTGAATTTCTACACAAAGAAGTCGCTTTTTTGGGACATATCGTCTCTACAGATGGTGTAAAACCTAATCCAGAAAAAATTAAAGCAATTAAGAACTTTCCTATTCCAACCACACAGAAAGGAATTAAATGATTTTTGGGACTTCTAGGTTATTACCGAAAGTTTATCAAAAAATTCGCAGCATTAACAAAACCACTTACAAGTTGCCTCAAGAAAGGAAAGAAAATTGACCTGAACGAAAATTATGTTAAAGCATTTGAAAATTGTAAAGATCTGCTAACTAACGACCCTATCGTACAATATCCGGACTTTTCCAAGCCATTTGTTTTAACTACTGATGCGAGTAACTTCGCAATAGCTGCCGTTTTGTCTCAAGGACCTATCGGTAGTGACCTGCCAATTTGTTACACTAGCAGGACACTGACAGACTCAGAACTAAATTATTCGACTATCGAAAAGGAACTTCTCGCAATAGTATGGTCCACAAAATACTTTAGACCGTATTTGTTTGGGAGAAAGTTTAAGATCGTAACGGGCCACAAACCTCTCACTTGGTTGATGAGCTTAAAAGACCCTAATTCAAAGCTCGTGAGATGGAGACTTAAGCTCGAAGAATACGATTACGAGATAATTTATAAGAAAGGAACTCAAAATTCAAACGCAGACGCTTTAAGTAGAGTTATAGTACAAGATATTAACATTTCTGAGACAAATAATGCCACTACAGCTAGTACAAATAGAGAAGCTGCAACCTCTACCATTCACTCAACTAATGAAAATCTAGACGATCATATATATATTTCAGAAAGGCCGCTAAACGAATTTAACCTTCAACTTGTTCTTCAAAAAACAGACAAAGGACCACAAACTTCATTAGAAATAATTTTCCGTAATAAACAAAGAAGAACTTTCCGTCAAACTAACTTTACCATAGAAAGTATTACCAAGCTATTCAAAGAATATTTATCACCTAATAGAATAACTGCAGTCTATACCGATAACGAAACTTTCAAAATTGTTCAAAGTGTTTACTCACAATTTTTCTCAAATAGTAAAACGTTCAAAATTATTAGATGCACAGAATTGCTAACAGATGTAAAAAATGAAGATGAGCAAGACCAAATAATTAATGACTACCATACAAAGAATAATCATAGGGGAATAAATAAATGAAACTCTTAACCATTTAAAACGACAATATTTCTTTCCATTTATGAAAAACAAAATAACTCGTACTATAAATAATTGTGACATTTGTACAAGACTTAAATACGATAGACAACCTTTAAATTTAAAGTTCGAAAAACCCGAAATACCGTTACAACCCTTAAGTATCATACATATTGATATATATACCATTAACCATAATCTAAATTTAACTATTGTTGACAAGTTTTCCAAATTCGCAGCCGCATACCCATTAGAAACCAGAAATAGCCTAAATGTAATAAAATCAATGAAACATTTTATAAGCCTTCACGGCTTACCCTCAAAACTAGTGTTTGTGTTTATAACATATAACAATGCCATACATTCTGTTACGAAACATACTCCATTCGAACTATTCTATGGAAGAACTTCTAAGTTCAATAATAATGTTCAGTTCAATAACGAACATGAGTATATAAGTAAACTGAATGAATTCCAAAAAAATCTATACCCGTCTATTAAAACCCAACTAGAAAATATTGCCCAAAAAAATATTACCAAACTTAATGAAAGTAGATTCGAAGCTACAGATATGCAAGAAAATTAAACAGTTTATAGAAAAGAATGTAGAAGAAACAAAATTACCCCCAGAATTTCTAAACATAAAATCAAGAAAAATAACAAAATTACAAAATCACTAAAAACCAAAAGTCTAAAAATCAATGTTTCAAAAACCAAAAATTACATAAATCGAAACTTAAAAGAAAACAAAAATTACAAGTTAACTCTTCTGGCAATAGCCCAAAGGATGGAAATCCATGATTTATCTAATAGTAAAGCAATCCTACCTATTGACCTCGGTACTGCAAAGGTCATAAAAATCCACAAGAACTTCCTTCATATCATAAAATTGCAAGATTACGAACAAAACATAAATAACATTGAAACTTCAATAGACACTTTACCTTCAATAACTAGTTTAACAAAATCTTTTACCATAACTAGTATGAAATTACAAGAACTTAAAATTAAACTTCATTCGCTTATGCCAAAATTCAGGAAAAAACGAGGACTTGTAAATGGCTTAGGCACCCTAATTAAACAAATTACAGGAAATATGGACGCAAACGATGAAATTAATATAAAAGCTGGAGGCAAAATTTAAAAATATAAGTTTAAAGTTATGCGTTTGTTGCCTCCAGCTTTTATTTTAATTTCACAGACTTTTAAACTTATATAAACTTATATTTATATATATATTTGACATATTGAAATAAACTTTTTCAAAGAAATCTCGATTGTTATAATATAGTTTAGAAAATTACAGAAAAATGTGCTATTAAAAATTTATTTTCTACTTTTTTGTTCAAAAAAGCTGTTTTTTTTTAAATTTTATTTATTTATTAACAGCTTTTTATTAACTTGGTTGGGTAATGGATGGAATCTTAGAAGCCATTTTAAACACACTTCCCGTTGAGCTAGAGACTTGAAATTTTCTTATTAGATCAGATCCTGATGACAATACATGATTTTATAATAATAATATCGAAAAACATTAGAGAAATTAGCTTAATTTCAAAATTAAATTTTCATACAAAGATATAACAGAATTTTTAACAGAATTATTACAGAACCAAAATAAAACATTTTATCTAAATTTACTAAACTCACCAATACCAATACCAATACCAATACGTATACGTAATACATAAATGTTTTTTTTTCTATAAAAGACTATTGTTTTTTATGTAGTCCATTGCATTGTATGTGTACATATCCATAGGAATATACTTAAAAATATGTAATAATATGTGCTTCGAAAATATTTCTGGTTTGAAAGCGATTAATTTGAAAGATATGAATGTGTAAACAAATTAATGTGCCGCACTTGAGAACACAGTGTAAAACTTAATATGCTTTTACTTAAAATTTAGTTAGCAAGTGTTAAATTTAAGTTTTTTTTCATCAAATCAATTGATTTTTAGTAAGTGTACATTTTATTTATAAAAGCAATGTGTTTATTTATAATATTTATATAGATATGTGTTTTTCCTTTCTTAATTATAATTAAAATAGGGCTTTTCTTTTAAAACTCTTAACATATTAAAATCGCATATTATGACCCTAACACTGATATCTAATTTGGGAGCTGCCTTTAAATTAAGATCTATTAGGGAATGATGATCTGCACCACTAATGCCTTTTGCTGAAGTATAAAAACTAAGAATATATTTCCAATTATGTAAAAACATTAACCAAGCAGCAAAATGCGAAAATTACTCACAACCTCTGGTAGACTGCATAAAAAAAAAACATGTTCACCATATTCCGACAAAGTTTCTCCAAATGCGTCACGCAACTCCTGAATCACAACAAAGATTCCCGTGCAAAGATTCCCGTTCCCGTCCCGTGGGGTGTAAATGGTATGACAGAAACGTCATACCATTTACACCCCATACATCAAATCAAAGAAGGGATTGTAATCCTAAACAATGTGGCCGAAACAAAAATCACTAACCAACATCAAGTTACAGTTAAGGAAACGTTTTTATTAACTTTCGACAAGCCAATACAAATTAGTGATACTACATTCCAACCAGATCATTTAAGAAATTACAACACATTTACTGAAGCACACCCACCAAAGTTATTATCAATCAACCAAATTGACCACAAATTAAAACTTTCATTACCGTGTTTACATAAAATTAACATCAAGAATATAAACCACATTAGTTCGCTCATTTCATTACTATATGCATTTTAACGGATTTTCCAACATTTTACTTAATGACAAACTAAGAAAATTACCTATAAATTTTACCCTAATACTATTTTATTTTATTTACGAGTATCTATGATAAATTGACTTATGAAAAAGTCGTTAAAATATTTTATATTGCACTAGAAATTGAATAATATATACCATCTTTTAATCATATTAAACATATTATATACGTATATATACGTGATACAATACATAGTAAGATACCAACAATAAATACATTTCATCTAGTATAAAAAAATAAATATTTATTCTTAAATGTAATTATTAAATATTCTAGAAAATAATTATGTATTCATTAATATTCAACCAGCTTTCAATGAAGTCAATAAAACTCTCAATGAATTAAATAAAAAAAGGCTTTCATTTTTACTTTCTTTCGTTGTACATTCATATACGCAATTAAATCATACCAACAAAAACGCTTAACGCATAGTTAGTTAGATGGTTGGTAGATTTAGGTTTACTTTTTAAACCAAATTTAAAATCAAGTTCTCTAAAATGAATTGCTGAAACTGATGAACAACTTGTTGGCTGCCAGTGTGACCTATGAATTAATTTAATCAATTTTTGTTTAAGTTCAACATCTTTTCGGAAACAAAATGTTGAAACAGGTTCAGAAGTTGACTCATAATTTGATTAACATTTCGGAACTACACAATGACGAGGCATTATTTGTTATTTAATTAAAATTTAATTTCAATTGCACTAAAACTATTTTATAAAATATTTTATCTAATTTTATGTTTACTTTTATAATACTTTTTTAATATGTATGTACAAAAACAAAACAATTCAATGTAAACAAACAATTTTTTTCACTTTTATTCTTTTCAATTTCAATAATAATATAATCTTTCACACTTAAGTTAAATAATTACTATATTATTTAATATTTAATTTCTTATTATTAAATAATATTTTGATTAATTACTTTACTTATCACCTTTATCACCTTAAATTAAAATATTTTTTATTAATCTATTCACCGCGCGAGTTACATATTGCAGTAACACAGTCAATCAACCTGTTTAAAGCTTACATTGCACTTTTACCTTTATTACACTCTGTAAATAAATTGAACTTTAAATAAATTCTAAATAACTTTGTAAACGTTGCAATAATAATTTTATTTAACTTTCTCGATAATTGTTTTCCAAATTTAATATTAAATGCTAAATAAGCAATTATGTAATTTTTCAATAATAATTTAATTTAACTTAAAATTTCTCAATAATTGTTTTTCAAATTTAAATGTTGTTTTTTTTTAAAATTAATTCAATCCAATAACTTATTTGGCGCAGTCGCATAAGTTATTGGATAAGCACAAGTTTGTCCAAGTTTCGTTATTCGCATTAAATTAAAAACTCGACGGTAAATCGATAATTTAAAGTCAACGGTTAATTGACTATAAACTCTATTCAACTTATAATTATTGTGAAACAAGCCATAATCAAACCTAAGGTGAGGCTGCCTTAGGCGCAATAAAATTTAGGTTGAAAATAATAATAATATAGTGTGAATTGTGAAATAAGTGAATTGTGTTAGTGTGTTCCTGAAACTGGTCGAATGATTATTGACCAAAGTATCTGGATAAATCAAGAGAATATTGGCTAAACACTAGACACAAGTTTCTGAAAAGGACGACTCAAGGTATCAACCTAATTGTGCTTATCTGAAAATCTACAAGTTATGGGTTAGATTCAGCTCACCATTTTTAATACGTAAGTCAATTTATATTTTTATTCTTTGCAAGTAATTAAGTAAATGTCAAAAGATAATAATAGACCTAAACCTTATTCCATACCTAATTCCATTCTTGATAAATTAAATTTTCTAAAACTAAAAATTGAGATTAATAAGAACAATCTAACAAATATTCAGGACGGAAATATATTAAATTCAAATAAATTAGATAATTTAAATAATATAGATTTAGGTAATTCAAATAGTATAGATTTAAGTGATAATAATAACTTTGATTTAAATAATTCGATCATTCATTGGTGTAACATTAGTGAATTAAGCCCACTTGATTTAATGTTAACCGATAGTAATATAATCCTCCTGTTCCACCAACACCCCCAACAGTTATACCCAACAGTTATACCCAGTTGCTCAAACATCTCAAGCACAGTCGGTAACTACCATGGACATTTTTAATTCTCTTCGCGTACCTGATACAATCAAAGATCTTCCCCATTACGTTGGAAATCCTAGATTGCTATTCGAATTTATAAATAACGTAGAAGAAATATTAGAAATTATAAAGTGTACTCGTAACACTCCTTACGGTCAAATATTGTTGCGACCAATAAGAAATAAAATCGTTGGTCCCGCCAACGAAGTTTTAAATAAGTACGAGACACCACTAGATTGGTCTCAAATAAGACAAAACCTTATACTTCACTACTCCGACAAACGTAACGAAACGTCACTAATAAGAGACCTACACGGTCTCAACCAAGGAAACAAACCCGTGGAAACGTTTTATAGTGAAATAATTGAAATTCTTGCAACAATGACTAATCACATTCAGATTCACGAAACTTATAATAATGTTATTAATTCCAAACGGAATGTTTATACTCAAATGTGTTTAAACGTATTCTTAACCGGCATGAAAGAACCACTTGGTTCAACTATAAGATCTATGAAACCTGAATCATTACCAGAGGCTTTATCGTTCTGTATTGAAGAACAGAACATTTCTGTTCTGTATTTCTCCTATACAAGAAATATTCCAGCTATTCATAAACCTTCTAATAATTTAAGACCAACATCCAAATATACCAAGATTTTCAAACTACCCTCAATTCAACCCAACACCACGTAATTCCGGTTACCAAAATAATTTCACTCAAAACTCACGACAACAAAATTTTATCAACAACAACCAAGATTTCACCACCCACAACCCGCATTTAATAATCAAAATAAACCAAACCAACGCGATCAATAGACCAAATAATCCAAACATGCGCAAACCTGAACCCATGGAGCTGAGTTCTGGAACATGAAATAGACGATGAAAATTTTCTAGTAGAAGCCTCGGAACATCAATCGGTTTCTTAGACATAAATAAACATGGTACTATTATAAAACATGGAGGATTATATTACTATCCGTATATAAACATAAAATCTCCTTGTGGACGAAACCTCAAATTTTTAATTGATACAGAAGCTTCTGATTCCTTTCTAAACCCCGAATTCGCACACCCCGAAGATCTCGAAACTATTAACCCCATCCATATAACTACAGTTTTAAATAAACATACTTTAAACAAAAGAATTACTCTTCCTAACTTTATAGAGTCAATCAATCTGGCAAATGTAAATTTCTGGCAAATTTTCAAATTTCATAAATATTTTGATGGACTCTTAGGATACGATTCCTTAGAATCTTTATGAGCCAGTGTCGATACAAATAAAAAAGCTCTTATAACAAAAAACTCTATTTTACCTCTCTACTTTAAACCAAACTTCCAATCTCAAAAAATTATTATTGAACCTAACAATAAACTTATAGCCAAATTACCGGTAGGCATAAGAAATGGATATATTTACATTCCTAAAACTGAAATTAAACCTGGACTATTTACTTCTGAAGGAATTTATAACGCAAAAGAATGGTATAGTAACATTGAAGTGACTAATTACTCATAGTAACCAACTTTAGTTACTAGTTTAGTTACTTAATTACTATAGTAACATTGAAGTTACTAATTACTCACCTACACCTCAAGTTTTATTTCTGGATCAACCTCTAAAATTCAACCATCGAACTAAATAATTATAGTGAAGACATAACTCAATCTCTTAGAATTTCTCATCTTAATAATGAAGAAAAAAATCTTCTCATTAGTCTTTGCAAAGAATACGATGATATATTCTTCCATGAAGGAGAAGACTTATCCTTCTCAAATCAGGTCAAACATAAAATACAGACTACGGACGAAATACCGATATATACAAAATCTTATAGGTACCCGTATGTCCATAAAGAAGAATTAAGAAGGCAAATAAGTGACATGCTCTCACAAGGAATTATTCGACCAAGTTACTCCCCTTGGAGTTCACCGGTTTGGATCGTCCCCAAGAAAAAAGACGGTAGTGGGAAGCAGAAGTGGCGACGAGTGATAGATTACCGAAAGCTTAACGAAAAAACCATTAGTGATCGGTACCCACTTCCTAATATAACTGAAATCCTTGATAAACTTGGTAAAGGTATGTATTTTACCACTATAGATCTCGCGAGTGGATGCCACCATATAGAGATGGATCCGAAAGATGTGAAGAAAACTGCTTCACCGTAGAAGGTGGGCATTATGAATATATAAGGATGCCTTTTGGGGTGAAAAACGCCCCATCCACTTTCCAACGTGTTATGGACAATATCCTCCAAGATTTACAAGGTAAAGTCTGTCTAGTTTATTTAGACGACATTATCGTGTACTCCACGTCCTTACAAGAACACGGAGAAAGTCTTCGAAAAGTCTTTAATAAATTACGCCAGGCTAATCTCAAAGTACAACTCGATAAGTCTGAATTTCTACATAAAGAAGTCGCTTTTTTGGGACATATCGTCTCTACAGATGGTGTAAAACCTAATCCAGAAAAATTAAAGCAATTAAGAACTTTCCTATTCCAACCAGAACCGAAATTTATTACCGAAAGTTTATCAAAAATTCGCAGCATTAACAAAACCACTTACAAGTTGCCTCAAGAAAGGAAAGAAAATTGACCTGAACGAAAATTATGTTAAAGCATTTGAAAATTGTAAAGATCTGCTAACTAACGACCCTATCTTACAATATCCGGACTTTTCCAAGCCATTTGTTTTAACTACTGATGCGAGTAACTTCGCAATAGCTGCCGTTTTGTCTCAAGGACCTATCGGTAGTGACCTGCCAATTTGTTACACTAGCAGGACACTGACGGACTCAGAACTAAATTATTCGACTATCGAAGAGGAACTTCTCGCAATAGTATGGTCCACAAAATACTTTAGACCGTATTTGTTTGGGAGAAAGTTTAAGATCGTAACGGGCCACAAACCTGTCACTTACAAGATATTAACATTTCTGAGACAAATAATGCCACTACAGCTAGTACAAATAGAGAAGTTGCAACCTTTACCATTCACTGAACTAATGAAAATCTAGACGATCATATATATATTTTAGAAAGGCCGCTAAACGAATTTAACCTTCAACTTGTTCTTCAAAAAACAGACAAAGGACCACAAACTTCATTAGAAATAATTTTCCGTAATAAACAAAGAAGAACTTTCCGTCAAACTAACTTTACCATAGAAAGTATTACCAAGCTATTCAAAGAATATTTATCACCTAATAGAATAACTGCAGTCTATACCGATAACGAAACTTTCAAAATTGTTCAAAGTGTTTACTCACAATTTTTCTCAAATAGTAAAACGTTCAAAATTATTAGATGCACAGAATTGCTAACAGATGTAAAAAATGAAGATGAGCAAGACCAAATAATTAATGACTACCATACAAAGAATAGGGGAACAAATAAATGAAACTCTTAACCATTTAAAACGACAATATTTCTTTCCATTTATGAAAAACAAAATAACTCGTACTATAAATAATTGTAACATTTGTACAAGACTTAAATACGATAGACAACCTTTAAATTTAAAGTTCGAAAAACCCGAAATACCGTTACAACCCGTAAGTATCATACATATTGATATATATACCATTAACCATAATCTAAATTTAACTATTGTTGACAAGTTTTCCAAATTCGCAGCCGCATACCCATTAGAAACCAGAAATAGCCTAAATGTAATAAAATCAATGAAACATTTTATAAGCCTTCACGGCTTACCCTCAAAACTAGTGTTTGTGTTTATAACATATAACAATGCCATACATTCTGTTACGAAACATACTCCATTCGAACTATTCTATGGAAGAACTTCTAAGTTCAATAATAATGTTCAGTTCAATAACGAACATGAGTATCTAAGTAAACTGAATGAATTCCAAAAAAATCTATACCCGTCTATTAAAACCCAACTAGAAAATATTGCCCAAAAAAATATTACCAAACTTAATGAAAGTAGATTCGAAGCTACAGATATGCAATAAAATTAAACAGTTTATAGAAAAGAATGTAGAAGAAACAAAATTACCCCCAGAATTTCTAAACATAAAATCAAGAAAAATAACAAAATTACAAAATCACTAAAAACCAAAAATCTAAAAATCAATGTTTTAAAAACCAAAAATTACATAAATCGAAACTTAAAAGAAAACAAAAATTACAGGTTAACTCTTCTGGCAATAGCCCAAAGGATGGAAATCCATGATTTATCTAATAGTAAAGCAATCCTACCAATTGACCTCGGTACTGCAAAGGTCATAAAAATCCACAAGAACTTCCTTCATATCATAAAATTGCAAGATTACGAACAAAACATAAATAACATTGAAACTTCAATAGACACTTTACCTTCAATAACTAGTTTAACAGAATCTCTTACCATAACTAGTATGAAATTACAAGAACTTAAAATTAAACTTCATTCGCTTATGCCAAAATTCAGGAAAAAACGAGGACTTGTAAATGGCTTAGGCACCCTAATTAAACAAATTACAGGAAATATGGACGCAAACGATGAAATTAATATAAAAGCTGGAGGCAAAATTTAAAAATATAAGTTTAAAGTTATGCGTTTGTTGCCTCCAGCTTTTATTTTAATTTCACAGACTTTTAAACTTATATAAACTTATATTTATATATATATTTGACATATTGAAATAAACTTTTTCAAAGAAATCTCGATTGTAATAATATAGTTTAGAAAATTACAGAAAAATTTGCTATTAAAAATTTATTTTCTACTTTTTTGTTCAAAAAAGCTGTTTTTTTTTAAATTTTATTTATTTATTAACAGCTTTTTATTAACTTGGTTTGGTAATGGATGGAATCTTAGAAGCCATTTTAAACACATTTCCCGTTGAGCTAGAGACTTGAAATTTTCTTATTAGATCAGATCCTGATGACAATACATGATTTTATAATAATAATATCGAAAAACATTAGAGAAATTAGCTTAATTTCAAAATTAAATTTTCATACAAAGATATAACAGAATTTTTAACAGAATTATTACAGAACCAAAATAAAACATTTTATCTAAATTTACTAAACTCACCAATACCAATACCAATACGTATACGTAATACATAAATGTTTTTTTTTCTATAAAAGACTATTGTTTTTTATTTAGACCATTGCATTGTATGTGTACATATCCATAGGAACATACTTAAAAAAAATATGTAATAATATGTGCTTCGAAAATATTTTTGGTTTGAAAGCGATTAATTTGAAAGATATGAATGTGTAAACAAATTAATGTGCCGCACTTGAGAACACAGTGTAAAACTTAATATGCATTTACTTAAAATTTAGTTAGCAAGTGTTAAATTTAAGTTTTTTTTTCATCAAATCAATTGATTTTTAGTAGGTATACATTTTTATTTATATAAGCAATGTGTTTATTTATAATATTTATATAGATATGTGTTTTTCCTTTCTTAATTATAATTAAAATAGGGCTTTTCTTTTAAAACTCTTAACATATTAAAATCGCATATTATGACCCTAACACTGATATCTAATTTGGGAGCTGCCTTTAAATTAAGATCTATTAGGGAATGATGATCTGCACCACTAATGCCTTTTTCTGAAGTATAAAAACTAAGAATATATTTCCAATTATGTAAAAACATTAAACAACAAAAAGAATATATTAAAAATAAGAAATCCAGTCTTTTTTAAAAATAGTAAATAACAACAATATTTTTCCTTTCAATAACAATAATTATGAATTAATCATAAAATATATGTTATGTACATACATACATATATGTATATCTACATCGTCTAGAAAAAGCAAAACAATTTTTTTTAATTCAAAAACATTAGCATTTAGAAGTAAGCAATTTAATATATTCTCAATTACATACTTTTAAAACCAAATTTTTTTACTACATATGTATATAGGTACAAACATGTACAAAAATGGTATGAATTTTTTTATGTGTGCTGTACTATTAAAAATCTGCTAACACAGTCACACCAAATTCCCAAATTCCCAACTATTATTATTTGGTTGATTTATCGATTCATTATTTTTTAATATGTAGGCAACAGTTATATTTATATGAATGGACGGTAAACATAAACGAACAAAAAAAAATTTTATGTATGCCTATGAATGGACGGTTAACATAAACGAACAAAAAAGAAATACAGAATGTTCTATATCTAATAATTTTTATTTTTGAAATAGACTGTATGCATAAATTTAATATTAAAAATAAGTTCTTAGTGCACCTAAATAACAGAAATAAAAAGTAAAATGTAATACTGGAAGAAAAATAAAAACGAATAGAAAAAAAATAGAACAAAAAATGTTACTTTGATTGTTTTTAAATATTTTTAAAGGCTATTTCTTATGTATATGTGCAGATCTGATATTTACCCACATAACAGATAGAAAAAAAGAAATATTAAAATGTTATGATATTAACAGAAAGAAACATACGTTTGATATTTCCGTACATAACAGATAAAAAAAAAAATATTAAAATGTTATGTTATGAAAAGAAAGAAAAAACAAGGCAGTGTATGAATCAAAGTTTTTAAAGGGTCGCATTTTAAGTGGAAATAAAGAACATTATAAAATTGCAATATTTTTATTTAAATTTTGAATTTAGCTATGCAACGTTTTCTTAATTTTTAAAAATTTTGCCGCATTATGATATAATGCAACACTGAGAAGTTCAGCTCATAATATAGATACATATGTATATGAATGAATATATGGCTATTTATGTATGTAGTTATAGATTTATTATTTTTTAATATGTAGGCAACAGTTACATTTATATGAATGAACGGTAAACATAAACGAACAAAAAAAAATTTTATGTGTGCAAGTTTTATTATTTTATAAGATTGAGGTTTATAAAATAATATTCTTTATAAATTAAACACGAAACAATTTTGATTTTTTTATTTTAATTTTCTTTATTAAAAATTAAATGTTAAACCTTACGAATCTAGACTTAAACTAACTTTTACATTTTACAAATTTTATATTTAGAATTCAATTTTAAATATTGATTATTATTAATATTTTACAAAGAAAAACAAGAAAAAGAAATTTATTATATTTTCAAGTGCTTTCGATTTTTGTTATTGCACTTGAAAAGGAAATTGTGTAAGAATTTAATTTTGAATCAAAAAAAAATTGGTCTTGCGTTATTTGTAATTTGATCTCTTATTTTTAATTCAATGACTTAATTTTAGTTTATTGTACTTGAAAAGAAATTTTGTAAGAGTTTAAATTTAAATAAAAAATTTTGGTCTTGCTTTGTTTGAAATATGATCCTTTTTCATTTAATGACCTAATTTTAGTTTATTGTACTTTAAAACGAATTATTGTATTTTACATAGCGGTCAACGGAATAAAAGAAAAGAAGAACAACAAAAAAAGAAGAATTTTATAATATCAAGTATGTTGAAATACTTGTAATTGATTAATATGAAAGTAAGAGAAAGAATTATGAAAATTAATTTATTGATTAGACCTCCTAGAAATTACATCTTCTAAGATTTGGTTTGTTGGATATATGACACCCTCATCCTTAGGATTTTTGTACTCCTGGACAATTTCTTTAGTTTTAGTATTGGTTATATTATTGATTATTTTTCCTTTTCTTCTTTTACTTTGTAGAATTACAAAAATGAATAAAATTACAACTATAATTACTATAACAATTGTATTAGTATGAGTTAAATTATCATAAATTTTTCTTTTGTAATTAATTTCAACAATTTCTCTATTGTTTTCTGATTGTTTTAAATTTAAAGTTTCAAGTTTAACAGTATTATTTATATTTTTAATAGTTATATAATTAGGTATTACAATATTATGTTTGAATTCTTTATTTTTATTAGAAAATTTAATGTTATCGATTTCGATATTACAATTATTAAAATAAATAATATAGTTTTTGTTTAAAAGATAATTCATATTGTTACAATTGTTTGTTAAATTTTTATTTTGGGCATTTTTAATTAATATTACACCTTGATCCAATTCCGTTATTTTAAAATCTTCTTCGATAGTTTTAGAACAGTTAATATATGATTTAATAAAAAGATTTGATATACAGTTTGAGGTTGGTTTTAGTTTGTTTTTATATTTTTCCTGGTTATATAATATGTTTTATTTTCAAATAAGATAATGTCAGAATTTGGTATATCAATTTGTTCAAATTTTGAATTTGGTAAAGCAAATATTTTATATTTAGTGGCATTTTCTTTACTTAGTACTGGTATTTCCAATATAAATATTAATTTATTACTATTTGTTGTTGCAACTGAACTCTTAAGTTCTTGAATTTTGAAAATATCTATGTTATAAAAATCTATTTCTTCTGGGGTTAGAATGGATCTACTCATTATTTGATGTTTAGCAAATATAACATTTTCTTGAATTTTTTCGACTTCTTCACTTAGAAGATTAATGTCAGTAATTGTTTGCAACTATTGTAGTTGTTTAGTTATATTTTTATTTTCCATTGAAACACTATTTAGAAGTTTTTCAATTTTTATGTGGTTATTATTAACTGTTTTTTTCAGGATTTCAATATTATCTTGAAAATTACTATTTAATTTTATTTGTTGGTTATGATTAATTATTAGATTATGAGTATTTTGTTCAAGAGTTTTTAGATATTCTTCTATTTCAACTTTATCATCTTCGTCCATTGTACCAAATATCCATTTCAAAAATGAACCACCAATATTAGCTAATGCTCTTTTATGTCTATAGGGAATTAATGTCTTGAAGGTATGTTCTAATTTGTTAATTTTATCTTTTAGCGTTTTTAAAATAATTTCGTCTTCTGGGATTTTAAATGAATTTCTTACATTATCTTTTATCATATTTATTGTATAATCAATTTCGTCTAATTCAATAACGTGAAGTATTTTAGTATAGCTATCAATAATTGGAGTTTTCTCTTGTTGGATTAAAGAATACCCGGACTCAGTTTCTAATTTTTCTATATTAATTATTGCTTCAGCTTTATTTAGAATTATAATAAGAATAAAAATCTGAATAATGATTTTAATGGCAGTTGTTATTTGTTGAGTTACCTGAAATGAATTTATATTTTCTTTTAACTCTTGTTGGATGAATGTTTTTATTTTTAAAATCAGTAATTTTATTATTTATCTTCTTAATTTTAATTTTCTTATATCTAGGCTGTTCTTTAGACCGTACAATTGCAAGGTTTTGTATTAGTATCTCACTGTCATTAGGTATTTCAAAAGTTTTTCTATTTTTGTTTAATTTGGAAATAATTTTCTCTTTTTTATGTAATAATCTGTCTTTGATTTCTTGGAAACTTAAAACTTTATTCTTAGTAAAGTCAATGGGCCTGACTTCAGTTACAGAATGTAGTGTATTATTATAAGCTTCAACAGCTTTTAATATACAACTTTCAGTATTAAGATTGGGATCGGTTAATGTTAAAATCCTAATATGTTCTGTGATGGTTCCGTGGGCTCTTTCTATATCAGAATTACCTGTATGACTTCTAGGAGAGGTAAAGTGTAATTCTATATTTTCTACTCTACAAAAGTCCTTCAGATTTAAGCTATTGAATTCGTTGTCAAATACAAATGTTTTTGGTTTACCAAACAGAGAGTTTCGTAATCTTAAAGCTTGAATTATGGTAATGCTATTTCTATCATTTAGTTTAATTATTGATAAGTGTTTTGTAAATTTATCTATTGTTGTTAAAAATACTTCTTTTTTTAAGTACTACGTGTCGCCATGAACTATTTCATTCGGTTCAGAAGGTGTTGCAGATATATTAAAATTATATTGATTAGGTTTCCGATCATACTTTGCTAAATTACAAATATCGCAGTTATTTATATATTTGTAAATAAGATCTTTCATTTTTGGAAAATAGTATTTATCTTTCAATTCATTAAAATTTTCTAAAATACCTCTATGATTTGTTTTTTCATGGGTTTCTTTTATTATATTTAGTAAAACGGTTTCGCTTTCTATTTCTTGAGCTAATTTAGCACATCTAATAAACTTTACTTTTCTATCGTTACTGAATAATTCTATTAGTTTTCTTTGTAATATTGCAAATTTATTATCGTTCAATTCTGAATAAATCGCAGTAATACCTTTTTTAATGAGCCTTCGTAGTACGTCATTTAAATAATTTTGATTTTTTAAATCATCTTCGGATATAAAAATTTTTTTATATTTGTTATATTTGGTAATCAATTCACCTGGCTTAGTTACTACTAGGTGGATTTGATTAAAATATTTGTTTACTATATTTTCTACAATTGGAATGTGGTCATCCAAATTTTCGATGCCACTATGAATTGTAGCTAAATCGCTTTCCATGTTAGAAGAAGACTCATCTAATTGAAAAATATTATTTATTTAATTTTTTTCAATATTGATTCTGCTAAGGAAATCGGCCACTTTATTGTCTTTTCCTTTAACATATTCTATATCAAAATTGAATTCATTTAATTTAATTCTCCATCTTTGGAGTTTTGAATTCGGTTCTTTTAGTGAGTTTAGCCAAACTAGAGGTCTATGATCCGTTTTTATAGTAAATCTAACACCAAACAGGTACGGTCTAAAGTACTTAGTTGCCCAAACAATTGCCAAGAGCTCTTTCTCGATAGTACTATAACGATTTTCGTGATCATTTAATGTTCTACTTGCAAATGCAATTGGATGTCCATTTTGTGATAAAACAGCCCCAATAGAAAAGTCACTTGCATCAGTAGTTAAGGTAAATTTTTGATTAAAATTTGGGTATTTTAATATTGGATCACTAGTAATGATTTCTTTAAGTTTCTCGAATACTTGAATATATTTAGGATTGTTAATGTCAATTTTATTATCTTTTTTCAAGCAATAAGTTAATGGTTGGGCAATTTTAGCGTAGTCTTTAATAAACTTACGATAATACCCAGTAATACCTAAAAAGCTTTTAATGGATTTTCGAGAATTTGGTAGTTTTAGTTTTTTTATCAATTCAATTTTTTTTTGGTTTGGTTTAATTCCCTTATCTGTAAGTAAATGTCCTAAATATTCTGATTCTTTAGAAAAAAATAAACATTTATCTAATTGTATTTTTAAATTAAATTTTCTTAACCTTTCAAATATTTTTCTAATTGCGTTTTCATGTTCTTGTAGTGACGTACTGAAAATTAGTATATCGTCTAGATATACGACACAGATATGATTTATAAAGTCACGTAAAATTAATTTATCATTCGTTGGAATGTTGCAGGAGCATTCTTCAACCCGAATGGCATCCTGACAAACTCATAGTGACCTTGTGGGGTCGAAAAGGCTGTTTTCGGTTGATCTTTTTCGTCTACAAGGATTTGATGAAATCCTTTAGCGAGATCAATAGTAGAGAAATATTGGGCTTTACCTAGTTTATCAAAGAGAGATTCAATATTCGGAATAGGAAATTTATCTTCAATTGTAATCTCATTCGATTTCCTATAATCTACCACTATTCTCCATTTTTGTTTTCCTGATTGATCTAGTTTCTTGGGAACTATCCAGATAGGTGAATTATAAGGAGAATTACTATATTTTACTATCCCCTGAGATAGCATTTCGGAAATTTGTTTTTCCACCTCATGTTCATGAATCTTAGGAAATCTGTAAATTTTCGAATAGATAGGATGGCTATTT
The DNA here is from genome assembly GCA_947095535.1 of Poecilobothrus nobilitatus. NCBI lineage: Eukaryota > Metazoa > Arthropoda > Insecta > Diptera > Dolichopodidae > Poecilobothrus > Poecilobothrus nobilitatus. Next base: position 152,270,802 of record OX352774.1, on the reverse strand, counting down.
TTTGTGATAATTTGATGTTTAATACAATTAATGTTGGTTAAGGTCTGACCTTCTTGATAAAAGAGATCTTTATTTTCTGTTATAATTTTTTTTAATAATTTATTTTCTTCGTTATTAAGATGATTTGTTTTTATAAAATCAAAGATATTTGTTTTTAGATCTAATGAATACAATTCATTAATGTCATTATAAGGGCAAGCATTTTTAAATTTTGTTATTTTTCCCATTATTTCGATCGTTTCCATTTCAAAGTCTATTTTTGCTCCTACGGCTTTCAATACGTTTTGTCCTATAATCGCGTCAAATTGTTTATTATTAAGTTTTAATACCTTCCAAAGGATTTGTGCTGAGTGATGAAATTTTATTGGAACGTCAGTAATTAATGTATGAAATATTTTACTAGCACCGAATAATGTGAGAATTTTTAAAGGATTTTTCAATTTTTCTTTTTTTATTTCGGGAAATAAGGTTTCATTGATAACTGATGTTGTAGCACCTGTATCAATTAAACAATTTACTTTTGTATTATTTATTGTAAATTGGACTATTGGTAAATTGGTTTCCGAGGCACTGAATGAAAATTTTCTTCAGTTTGCTCATTTTGGTTATCTAAAGAAACATTGTTAATATTAACATCATAGGTATCCATTGGCTCTGTAGGTTGATTATAGTTATTATTTTGATTTGTAAAATTTCCGCTATAATTACGACGGAATCTACTTTGCCCTGAATTATTAGGATTGATTGGACGATTAAAATTTGAATTAGAATTATATCTATTAAAATGATTATTGGGATTATTATTATAGTTATTATTATGGTTTGGAAAATTATTAGAACGATAGTGATTGGAATTATTATTATAATTATTATTATGACTTGAAAAATTATTAGAGCGATAGTGATTGGAATTATTATTATTATTATTTAAAAAATTTTTAGAGCGATTGTTATTTAAATTGTTATTATAATTATTATTGAAATTAGAGTTTCTAAAAGTGGTATTAGAACGATTATTATTGTTTTTATTTTTATCATTACGTGAAAAATTTTGATTCTTATTAAAATTATAATTGTTATTGTTGGTGGAAATACCAGTTTGCAAAAGCTCATAATAAGCTTCCTCTAAATTATCAATATTTTTAAGCCTTAAAAACATACTATCGGATCTAGAGAGTTTATTGAGAAATTTCTCTAAAATGCTTTTTTCATTATTGGATGGTTTAAAATCGATAGGGGAATTTGGATCAAGTTTATATTTTAAATTTAGCTTATCTAGTATTTCTGTTAATTGATAATAAAATTGACTTACATTTAAAAATTTAATTTCATCTGCTTTCTCTTTCAGCTTGAGGTAATCTTCTTGTATTCCGAATGATCTCTTTAATTGATTTTTAATGTCACTCCATGTCGCGTTTTCCAATCTTCGTAGGCTGGCTGCGGCTGCTCCTTTTATTTTTGATAATATTATGCTGACAAGATAAGATTTTAATCCTGGATCTGGTGTTAAACCCATGATATTATCAGCTTCTTTGAAAAATGATATTAACTCAAACGTTCCATCTCCTCTAAATACTGGAATAGATCTAGCTTCGGATATTAAATCATTTGTTGAGATTGAATTTATTGTTAATGCCATTTCTGATGTTTCGTTAGTTAACTTGATATTATTTAAAATACTATTATATTCGCTAATAGTTTCGAGTTTAAGTTTGTTTTTATTTTTATAATTGATTCGATATGGTTTCATTCACTTAAGATTTTTCTTTTCTTTTGTTTTGTGTTCTTTTATCGCTACAAATTTCTTTTAATAAAAAAGCCTGACGCCACTTTTGTCACTTTAGTTTTTATTTATTTTTTTCTTTTTATAATGTTATTCAATACAATTTTTAAAAGTTAATTGAAGTTATCTTGATTTAACTTGAATATTGATATATAAAAAAAATTCTTTTTAATAAAAGTTTTACTAAAGTCACTGGTAATATAATTTTATAGATAACTTTCACTTTTATATATTATTTTTTATTTTTATTTTTATTTTATTTTTTATTTTTTTTTATTTTACCGTTATCGGACGTCAGTTAGTGATCCTACCGACTGCGCCAGTTTTATTATTTTATAAGATTGAGGTTTATAAAATAATATTCTTTATAAATTAAACACGAAACAATTTTGATTTTTTTATTTTAATTTTCTTTATTAAAAATTAAATGTTAAACCTTACGAATCTAGACTTAAACTAACTTTTACATTTTACAAATTTTATATTTAGAATTCAATTTTAAATATTGATTATTATTAATATTTTACAAAGAAAAACAAGAAAAAGAAATTTATTATATTTTCAAGTGCTTTCGATTTCTGTTATTGCACTTGAAAAGGAAATTGTGTAAGAATTTAATTTTGAATCAAAAAAAAATTGGTCTTGCGTTATTTGTAATTTGATCTCTTATTTTTAATTCAATGACTTAATTTTAGTTTATTGTACTTGAAAAGAAATTTTGTAAGAGTTTAAATTTAAATAAAAAATTTTGGTCTTGCTTTGTTTGAAATATGATCCTTTTTCATTTAATGACCTAATTTTAGTTTATTGTACTTTAAAACGAATTATTGTATTTTACATAGCGGTCAACGGAATAAAAGAAAAGAAGAACAACAAAAAAAGAAGAATTTTATAATATCAAGTATGTTGAAATACTTGTAATTGATTAATATGAAAGTAAGAGAAAGAATTATGAAAATTAATTTATTGATTAGACCTCCTAGAAATTACATCTTCTAAGATTTGGTTTGTTGGATATATGACACCCTCATCCTTAGGATTTTTGTACTCCTGGACAATTTCTTTAGTTTTAGTATTGGTTATATTATTGATTATTTTTCCTTTTCTTCTTTTACTTTGTAGAATTACAAAAATGAATAAAATTACAACTATAATTACTATAACAATTGTATTAGTATGAGTTAAATTATCATAAATTTTTCTTTTGTAATTAATTTCAACAATTTCTCTATTGTTTTCTGATTGTTTTAAATTTAAAGTTTCAAGTTTAACAGTATTATTTATATTTTTAATAGTTATATAATTAGGTATTACAATATTATGTTTGAATTCTTTATTTTTATTAGAAAATTTAATGTTATCGATTTCGATATTACAATTATTAAAATAAATATTATACTTTTTGTTTAAAAGATAATTCATATTGTTACAATTGTTTGTTAAATTTTTATTTTGGGCATTTTTAATTAATATTACACCTTGATCCAATTCCGTTATTTTAAAATCTTCTTCGATAGTTTTAGAATAGTTAATATATGATTTAATAAAAAGATTTGATATACAGTTTGAGGTTGGTTTTAGTTTGTTTTTATATTTTTCCTGGTTATATAATATGTTTTATTTTCAAATAAGATAATGTCAGAATTTGGTATATCAATTTGTTCAAATTTTGAATTTGGTAAAGCAAATATTTTATATTTAGTGGCATTTTCTTTACTTAGTACTGGTATTTCCAATATAAATATTAATTTATTACTATTTGTTGTTGCAACTGAACTCTTAAGTTCTTGAATTTTGAAAATATCTATGTTATAAAAATCTATTTCTTCTGGGGTTAGAATGGATCTACTCATTATTTGATGTTTAGCAAATATAACATTTTCTTGAATTTTTTCGACTTCTTCACTTAGAAGATTAATGTCAGTAATTGTTTGCAAGTATTGTAGTTGTTTAGTTATATTTTTATTTTCCATTGAAACACTATTTAGAAGTTTTTCAATTTTTATGTGGTTATTATTAACTGTTTTTTTCAGGATTTCAATATTATCTTGAAAATTACTATTTAATTTTATTTGTTGGTTATGATTAATTATTAGATTATGAGTATTTTGTTCAAGAGTTTTTAGATATTCTTCTATTTCAACTTTATCATCTTCGTCCATTGTACCAAATATCCATTTCAAAAATGAACCACCAATATTAGCTAATGCTCTTTTATGTCTATAGGGAATTAATGTCTTGAAGGTATGTTCTAATTTGTTAATTTTATCTTTTAGCGTTTTTAAAATAATTTCGTCTTCTGGGATTTTAAATGAATTTCTTACATTATCTTTTATCATATTTATTGTATAATCAATTTCGTCTAATTCAATAACGTGAAGTATTTTAGTATAGCTATCAATAATTGGAGTTTTCTCTTGTTGGATTAAAGAATACCCGGACTCAGTTTCTAATTTTTCTATATTAATTATTGCTTCAGCTTTATTTAGAATTATAATAAGAATAAAAATCTGAATAATGATTTTAATGGCAGTTGTTATTTGTTGAGTTACCTGAAATGAATTTATATTTTCTTTTAACTCTTGTTGGATGAATGTTTTTATTTTTAAAATCAGTAATTTTATTATTTATCTTCTTAATTTTAATTTTCTTATATCTAGGCTGTTCTTTAGACCGTACAATTGCAGGGTTTTGTATTAGTATCTCACTGTCATTAGGTATTTCAAAAGTTTTTCTATTTTTGTTTAATTTGGAAATAATTTTCTCTTTTTTATGTAATAATCTGTCTTTGATTTCTTGGAAACTTAAAACTTTATTCTTAGTAAAGTCAATGGGCCTGACTTCAGTTACAGAATGTAGTGTATTATTATAAGCTTCAACAGCTTTTAATATACAACTTTCAGTATTAAGATTGGGATCGGTTAATGTTAAAATCCTAATATGTTCTGTGATGGTTCCGTGGGCTCTTTCTATATCAGAATTACCTGTATGACTTCTAGGAGAGGTAAAGTGTAATTCTATATTTTCTACTCTACAAAAGTCCTTCAGATTTAAGCTATTGAATTCGTTGTCAAATACAAATGTTTTTGGTTTACCAAACAGAGAGTTTCGTAATCTTAAAGCTTGAATTATGGTAATGCTATTTCTATCATTTAGTTTAATTATTGATAAGTGTTTTGTAAATTTATCTATTGTTGTTAAAAATACTTCTTTTTTTAAGTACTACGTGTCGCCATGAACTATTTCATTCGGTTCAGAAGGTGTTGCAGATATATTAAAATTATATTGATTAGGTTTCCGATCATACTTTGCTAAATTACAAATATCGCAGTTATTTATATATTTGTAAATAAGATCTTTCATTTTTGGAAAATAGTATTTATCTTTCAATTCATTAAAATTTTCTAAAATACCTCTATGATTTGTTTTTTCATGGGTTTCTTTTATTATATTTAGTAAATCGGTTTCGCTTTCTATTTCTTGAGCTAATTTAGTACATCTAATAAACTTTACTTTTCTATCGTTACTGAATAATTCTATTAGTTTTCTTTGTAATATTGCAAATTTATTATCGTTCAATTCTGAATAAATCGCAGTAATACCTTTTTTAATGAGCCTTCGTAGTACGTCATTTAAATAATTTTGATTTTTTAAATCATCTTCGGATATAAAAATTTTTTTATATTTGTTATATTTGGTAATCAATTCACCTGGCTTAGTTACTACTAGGTGGATTTGATTAAAATATTTGTTTACTATATTTTCTACAATTGGAATGTGGTCATCCAAATTTTCGATGCCACTATGAATTGTAGCTAAATCGCTTTCCATGTTAGAAGAAGACTCATCTAATTGAAAAATATTATTTATTTAATTTTTTTCAATATTGATTCTGCTAAGGAAATCGGCCACTTTATTGTCTTTTCCTTTAACATATTCTATATCAAAATTGAATTCATTTAATTTAATTCTCCATCTTTGGAGTTTTGAATTCGGTTCTTTTAGTGAGTTTAGCCAAACTAGAGGTCTATGATCCGTTTTTATAGTAAATCTAACACCAAACAGGTACGGTCTAAAGTACTTAGTTGCCCAAACAATTGCCAAGAGCTCTTTCTCGATAGTACTATAACGATTTTCGTGATCATTTAATGTTCTACTTGCAAATGCAATTGGATGTCCATTTTGTGATAAAACAGCCCCAATAGAAAAGTCACTTGCATCAGTAGTTAAGGTAAATTTTTGATTAAAATTTGGGTATTTTAATATTGGATCACTAGTAATGATTTCTTTAAGTTTCTCGAATGCTTGAATATATTTAGGATTGTTAATGTCAATTTTATTATCTTTTTTCAAGCAATAAGTTAATGGTTGGGCAATTTTAGCGTAGTCTTTAATAAACTTACGATAATACCCAGTAATACCTAAAAAGCTTTTAATGGATTTTCGAGAATTTGGTAGTTTTAGTTTTTTTATCAATTCAATTTTTTTTTGGTTTGGTTTAATTCCCTTATCTGTAAGTAAATGTCCTAAATATTCTGATTCTTTAGAAAAAAATAAACATTTATCTAATTGTATTTTTAAATTAAATTTTCTTAACCTTTCAAATATTTTTCTAATTGCGTTTTCATGTTCTTGTAGTGACGTACTGAAAATTAGTATATCGTCTAGATATACGACACAGATATGATTTATAAAGTCACGTAAAATTAATTTATCATTCGTTGGAATGTTGCAGAAGCATTCTTCAACCCGAATGGCATCCTGACAAACTCATAGTGACCTTGTGGGGTCGAAAAGGCTTTTTTCGGTTGATCTTTTTCGTCTACAAGGATTTGATGAAATCCTTTAGCGAGATCAATAGTAGAGAAATATTGGGCTTTACCTAGTTTATCAAAGAGAGATTCAATATTCGGAATAGGAAATTTATCTTCAATTGTAATCTCATTCGATTTCCTATAATCTACCACTATTCTCCATTTTTGTTTTCCTGATTGATCTAGTTTCTTGGGAACTATCCAGATAGGTGAATTATAAGGAGAATTACTATATTTTACTATCCCCTGAGATAGCATTTCCAAAATTTGTTTTTCCACCTCATGTTCATGAATCTTAGGAAATCTGTAAATTTTCGAATAGATAGGATGGCTATTTTTTGTGATAATTTGATGTTTAATACAATTAATGTTGGTTAAGGTCTGACCTTCTTGATAAAAGAGATCTTTATTTTCTGTTATAATTTTTTTTAATAATTTATTTTCTTCGTTATTAAGATGATTTGTTTTTATAAAATCAAAGATATTTGTTTTTAGATCTAATGAATACAATTCATTAATGTCATTATAAGGGCAAGCATTTTTAAATTTTGTTATTTTTCCCATTATTTCGATCGTTTCCATTTCAAAGTCTATTTTTGCTCCTACGGCTTTCAATACGTTTTGTCCTATAATCGCGTCAAATTGTTTATTATTAAGTTTTAATACCTTCCAAAGGATTTGTGCTGAGTGATGAAATTCTATTGGAACGTCAGTAATTAATGTATGAAATATTTTACTAGCACCGAATAATGTGAGAATTTTTAAAGGATTTTTCAATTTTTCTTTTTTTATTTCGGGAAATAAGGTTTCATTGATAACTGATGTTGTAGCACCTGTATCAATTAAACAATTTACTTTTGTATTATTTATTGTAAATTGGACTATTGGTAAATTGGTTTCCGAGGCACTGAATGAAAATTTTCTTCAGTTTGCTCATTTTGGTTATCTAAAGAAACATTGTTAATATTAACATCATAGGTATCCATTGGCTCTGTAGGTTGATTATAGTTATTATTTTGATTTGTAAAATTTCCGCTATAATTACGACGGAATCTACTTTGCCCTGAATTATTAGGATTGATTGGACGATTAAAATTTGAATTAGAATTATATCTATTAAAATGATTATTGGGATTATTATTATAGTTATTATTATGGTTTGGAAAATTATTAGAACGATAGTGATTGGAATTATTATTATAATTATTATTATGACTTGAAAAATTATTAGAGCGATAGTGATTGGAATTATTATTATTATTATTTAAAAAATTTTTAGAGCGATTGTTATTTAAATTGTTATTATAATTATTATTGAAATTAGAGTTTCTAAAAGTGGTATTAGAACGATTATTATTGTTTTTATTTTTATCATTACGTGAAAAATTTTGATTCTTATTAAAATTATAATTGTTATTGTTGGTGGAAATACCAGTTTGCAAAAGCTCATAATAAGCTTCCTCTAAATTATCAATATTTTTAAGCCTTAAAAACATACTATCGGATCTAGAGAGTTTATTGAGAAATTTCTCTAAAATGCTTTTTTCATTATTGGATGGTTTAAAATCGATAGGGGAATTTGGATCAAGTTTATATTTTAAATTTAGCTTATCTAGTATTTCTGTTAATTGATAATAAAATTGACTTACATTTAAAAATTTAATTTCATCTGCTTTCTCTTTCAGCTTGAGGTAATCTTCTTGTATTCCGAATGATCTCTTTAATTGATTTTTAATGTCACTCCATGTCGCGTTTTCCAATCTTCGTATGTTGGCTGCGGCTGCTCCTTTTATTTTTGATAATATTATGCTGACAAGATAAGATTTTAATCCTGGATCTGGTGTTAAACCCATGATATTATCAGCTTCTTTGAAAAATGATATTAACTCAAACGTTCCATCTCCTCTAAATACTGGAATAGATCTAGCTTCGGATATTAAATCATTTGTTGAGATTGAATTTATTGTTAATGCCATTTCTGATGTTTCGTTAGTTAACTTGATATTATTTAAAATACTATTATATTCGCTAATAGTTTCGAGTTTAAGTTTGTTTTTATTTTTATAATTGATTCGATATGGTTTCATTCACTTAAGATTTTTCTTTTCTTTTGTTTTGTGTTCTTTTATCGCTACAAATTTCTTTTAATAAAAAAGCCTGACGCCACTTTTGTCACTTTAGTTTTTATTTATTTTTTTCTTTTTATAATGTTATTCAATACAATTTTTAAAAGTTAATTGAAGTTATCTTGATTTAACTTGAATATTGATATATAAAAAAAATTCTTTTTAATAAAAGTTTTACTAAAGTCACTGGTAATATAATTTTATAGATAACTTTCACTTTTATATATTATTTTTTATTTTTATTTTTATTTTATTTTTTATTTTTTTTTATTTTACCGTTATCGGACGTCAGTTAGTGATCCTACCGACTGCGCCAGTTTTATTATTTTATAAGATTGAGGTTTATAAAATAATATTCTTTATAAATTAAACACGAAACAATTTTGATTTTTTTATTTTAATTTTCTTTATTAAAAATTAAATGTTAAACCTTACGAATCTAGACTTAAACTAACTTTTACATTTTACAAATTTTATATTTAGAATTCAATTTTAAATATTGATTATTATTAATATTTTACAAAGAAAAACAAGAAAAAGAAATTTATTATATTTTCAAGTGCTTTCGATTTCTGTTATTGCACTTGAAAAGGAAATTGTGTAAGAATTTAATTTTGAATCAAAAAAAAATTGGTCTTGCGTTATTTGTAATTTGATCTCTTATTTTTAATTCAATGACTTAATTTTAGTTTATTGTACTTGAAAAGAAATTTTGTAAGAGTTTAAATTTAAATAAAAAATTTTGGTCTTGCTTTGTTTGAAATATGATCCTTTTTCATTTAATGACCTAATTTTAGTTTATTGTACTTTAAAACGAATTATTGTATTTTACATAGCGGTCAACGGAATAAAAGAAAAGAAGAACAACAAAAAAAGAAGAATTTTATAATATCAAGTATGTTGAAATACTTGTAATTGATTAATATGAAAGTAAGAGAAAGAATTATGAAAATTAATTTATTGATTAGACCTCCTAGAAATTACATCTTCTAAGATTTGGTTTGTTGGATATATGACACCCTCATCCTTAGGATTTTTGTACTCCTGGACAATTTCTTTAGTTTTAGTATTGGTTATATTATTGATTATTTTTCCTTTTCTTCTTTTACTTTGTAGAATTACAAAAATGAATAAAATTACAACTATAATTACTATAACAATTGTATTAGTATGAGTTAAATTATCATAAATTTTTCTTTTGTAATTAATTTCAACAATTTCTCTATTGTTTTCTGATTGTTTTAAATTTAAAGTTTCAAGTTTAACAGTATTATTTATATTTTTAATAGTTATATAATTAGGTATTACAATATTATGTTTGAATTCTTTATTTTTATTAGAAAATTTAATGTTATCGATTTCGATATTACAATTATTAAAATAAATAATATAGTTTTTGTTTAAAAGATAATTCATATTGTTACAATTGTTTGTTAAATTTTTATTTTGGGCATTTTTAATTAATATTACACCTTGATCCAATTCCGTTATTTTAAAATCTTCTTCGATAGTTTTAGAACAGTTAATATATGATTTAATAAAAAGATTTGATATACAGTTTGAGGTTGGTTTTAGTTTGTTTTTATATTTTTCCTGGTTATATAATATGTTTTATTTTCAAATAAGATAATGTCAGAATTTGGTATATCAATTTGTTCAAATTTTGAATTTGGTAAAGCAAATATTTTATATTTAGTGGCATTTTCTTTACTTAGTACTGGTATTTCCAATATAAATATTAATTTATTACTATTTGTTGTTGCAACTGAACTCTTAAGTTCTTGAATTTTGAAAATATCTATGTTATAAAAATCTATTTCTTCTGGGGTTAGAATGGATCTACTCATTATTTGATGTTTAGCAAATATAACATTTTCTTGAATTTTTTCGACTTCTTCACTTAGAAGATTAATGTCAGTAATTGTTTGCAAGTATTGTAGTTGTTTAGTTATATTTTTATTTTCCATTGAAACACTATTTAGAAGTTTTTCAATTTTTATGTGGTTATTATTAACTGTTTTTTTCAGGATTTCAATATTATCTTGAAAATTACTATTTAATTTTATTTGTTGGTTATGATTAATTATTAGATTATGAGTATTTTGTTCAAGAGTTTTTAGATATTCTTCTATTTCAACTTTATCATCTTCGTCCATTGTACCAAATATCCATTTCAAAAATGAACCACCAATATTAGCTAATGCTCTTTTATGTCTATAGGGAATTAATGTCTTGAAGGTATGTTCTAATTTGTTAATTTTATCTTTTAGCGTTTTTAAAATAATTTCGTCTTCTGGGATTTTAAATGAATTTCTTACATTATCTTTTATCATATTTATTGTATAATCAATTTCGTCTAATTCAATAACGTGAAGTATTTTAGTATAGCTATCAATAATTGGAGTTTTCTCTTGTTGGATTAAAGAATACCCGGACTCAGTTTCTAATTTTTCTATATTAATTATTGCTTCAGCTTTATTTAGAATTATAATAAGAATAAAAATCTGAATAATGATTTTAATGGCAGTTGTTATTTGTTGAGTTACCTGAAATGAATTTATATTTTCTTTTAACTCTTGTTGGATGAATGTTTTTATTTTTAAAATCAGTAATTTTATTATTTATCTTCTTAATTTTAATTTTCTTATATCTAGGCTGTTCTTTAGACCGTACAATTGCAGGGTTTTGTATTAGTATCTCACTGTCATTAGGTATTTCAAAAGTTTTTCTATTTTTGTTTAATTTGGAAATAATTTTCTCTTTTTTATGTAATAATCTGTCTTTGATTTCTTGGAAACTTAAAACTTTATTCTTAGTAAAGTCAATGGGCCTGACTTCAGTTACAGAATGTAGTGTATTATTATAAGCTTCAACAGCTTTTAATATACAACTTTCAGTATTAAGATTGGGATCGGTTAATGTTAAAATCCTAATATGTTCTGTGATGGTTCCGTGGGCTCTTTCTATATCAGAATTACCTGTATGACTTCTAGGAGAGGTAAAGTGTAATTCTATATTTTCTACTCTACAAAAGTCCTTCAGATTTAAGCTATTGAATTCGTTGTCAAATACAAATGTTTTTGGTTTACCAAACAGAGAGTTTCGTAATCTTAAAGCTTGAATTATGGTAATGCTATTTCTATCATTTAGTTTAATTATTGATAAGTGTTTTGTAAATTTATCTATTGTTGTTAAAAATACTTCTTTTTTTAAGTACTACGTGTCGCCATGAACTATTTCATTCGGTTCAGAAGGTGTTGCAGATATATTAAAATTATATTGATTAGGTTTCCGATCATACTTTGCTAAATTACAAATATCGCAGTTATTTATATATTTGTAAATAAGATCTTTCATTTTTGGAAAATAGTATTTATCTTTCAATTCATTAAAATTTTCTAAAATACCTCTATGATTTGTTTTTTCATGGGTTTCTTTTATTATATTTAGTAAATCGGTTTCGCTTTCTATTTCTTGAGCTAATTTAGTACATCTAATAAACTTTACTTTTCTATCGTTACTGAATAATTCTATTAGTTTTCTTTGTAATATTGCAAATTTATTATCGTTCAATTCTGAATAAATCGCAGTAATACCTTTTTTAATGAGCCTTCGTAGTACGTCATTTAAATAATTTTGATTTTTTAAATCATCTTCGGATATAAAAATTTTTTTATATTTGTTATATTTGGTAATCAATTCACCTGGTTTAGTTACTACTAGGTGGATTTGATTAAAATATTTGTTTACTATATTTTCTACAATTGGAATGTGGTCATCCAAATTTTCGATGCCACTATGAATTGTAGCTAAATCGCTTTCCATGTTAGAAGAAGACTCATCTAATTGAAAAATATTATTTATTTAATTTTTTTCAATATTGATTCTGCTAAGGAAATCGGCCACTTTATTGTCTTTTCCTTTAACATATTCTATATCAAAATTGAATTCATTTAATTTAATTCTCCATCTTTGGAGTTTTGAATTCGGTTCTTTTAGTGAGTTTAGCCAAACTAGAGGTCTATGATCCGTTTTGATAGTAAATCTAACACCAAACAGGTACGGTCTAAAGTACTTAGTTGCCCAAACAATTGCCAAGAGCTCTTTCTCGATAGTACTATAACGATTTTCGTGATCATTTAATGTTCTACTTGCAAATGCAATTGGATGTCCATTTTGTGATAAAACAGCCCCAATAGAAAAGTCACTTGCATCAGTAGTTAAGGTAAATTTTTGATTAAAATTTGGGTATTTTAATATTGGATCACTAGTAATGATTTCTTTAAGTTTCTCGAATGCTTGAATATATTTAGGATTGTTAATGTCAATTTTATTATCTTTTTTCAAGCAATAAGTTAATGGTTGGGCAATTTTAGCGTAGTCTTTAATAAACTTACGATAATACCCAGTAATACCTAAAAAGCTTTTAATGGATTTTCGAGAATTTGGTAGTTTTAGTTTTTTTATCAATTCAATTTTTTTTTGGTTTGGTTTAATTCCCTTATCTGTAAGTAAATGTCCTAAATATTCTGATTCTTTAGAAAAAAATAAACATTTATCTAATTGTATTTTTAAATTAAATTTTCTTAACCTTTCAAATATTTTTCTAATTGCGTTTTCATGTTCTTGTAGTGACGTACTGAAAATTAGTATATCGTCTAGATATACGACACAGATATGATTTATAAAGTCACGTAAAATTAATTTATCATTCGTTGGAATGTTGCAGGAGCATTCTTCAACCCGAATGGCATCCTGACAAACTCATAGTGACCTTGTGGGGTCGAAAAGGCTTTTTTCGGTTGATCTTTTTCGTCTACAAGGATTTGATGAAATCCTTTAGCGAGATCAATAGTAGAGAAATATTGGGCTTTACCTAGTTTATCAAAGAGAGATTCAATATTCGGAATAGGAAATTTATCTTCAATTGTAATCTCATTCGATTTCCTATAATCTACCACTATTCTCCATTTTTGTTTTCCTGATTGATCTAGTTTCTTGGGAACTATCCAGATAGGTGAATTATAAGGAGAATTACTATATTTTACTATCCCCTGAGATAGCATTTCGGAAATTTGTTTTTCCACCTCATGTTCATGAATCTTAGGAAATCTGTAAATTTTCGAATAGATAGGATGGCTATTTTTTGTGATAATTTGATGTTTAATACAATTAATGTTGGTTAAGGTCTGACCTTCTTGATAAAAGAGATCTTTATTTTCTGTTATAATTTTTTTTAATAATTTATTTTCTTCGTTATTAAGATGATTTGTTTTTATAAAATCAAAGATATTTGTTTTTAGATCTAATGAATACAATTCATTAATGTCATTATAAGGGCAAGCATTTTTAAATTTTGTTATTTTTCCCATTATTTCGATCGTTTCCATTTCAAAGTCTATTTTTGCTCCTACGGCTTTCAATACGTTTTGTCCTATAATCGCGTCAAATTGTTTATTATTAAGTTTTAATACCTTCCAAAGGATTTGTGCTGAGTGATGAAATTCTATTGGAACGTCAGTAATTAATGTATGAAATATTTTACTAGCACCGAATAATGTGAGAATTTTTAAAGGATTTTTCAATTTTTCTTTTTTTATTTCGGGAAATAAGGTTTCATTGATAACTGATGTTGTAGCACCTGTATCAATTAAACAATTTACTTTTGTATTATTTATTGTAAATTGGACTATTGGTAAATTGGTTTCCGAGGCACTGAATGAAAATTTTCTTCAGTTTGCTCATTTTGGTTATCTAAAGAAACATTGTTAATATTAACATCATAGGTATCCATTGGCTCTGTAGGTTGATTATAGTTATTATTTTGATTTGTAAAATTTCCGCTATAATTACGACGGAATCTACTTTGCCCTGAATTATTAGGATTGATTGGACGATTAAAATTTGAATTAGAATTATATCTATTAAAATGATTATTGGGATTATTATTATAGTTATTATTATGGCTTGGAAAATTATTAGAACGATAGTGATTGGAATTATTATTATAATTATTATTATGAGTTGAAAAATTATTAGAGCGATAGTGATTGGAATTATTATTATTATTATTTAAAAAATTTTTAGAGCGATTGTTATTTAAATTGTTATTATAATTATTATTGAAATTAGAGTTTCTAAAAGTGGTATTAGAACGATTATTATTGTTTTTATTTTTATCATTACGTGAAAAATTTTGATTCTTATTAAAATTATAATTGTTATTGTTGGTGGAAATACCAGTTTGCAAAAGCTCATAATAAGCTTCCTCTAAATTATCAATATTTTTAAGCCTTAAAAACATACTATCGGATCTAGAGAGTTTATTGAGAAATTTCTCTAAAATGCTTTTTTCATTATTGGATGGTTTAAAATCGATAGGGGAATTTGGATCAAGTTTATATTTTAAATTTAGCTTATCTAGTATTTCTGTTAATTGATAATAAAATTGACTTACATTTAAAAATTTAATTTCATCTGCTTTCTCTTTCAGCTTGAGGTAATCTTCCTGTATTCCGAATGATCTCTTTAATTAATTTTTAATGTCACTCCATGTCGCGTTTTCCAATCTTCGTATGTTGGCTGCGGCTGCTCCTTTTATTTTTGATAATATTATGCTGACAAGATAAGATTTTGATCCTGGATCTGGTGTTAAACCCATGATATTATCAGCTTCTTTGAAAAATGATATTAACTCAAACGTTCCATCTCCTCTAAATACTGGAATAGATCTAGCTTCGGATATTAAATCATTTGTTGAGATTGAATTTATTGTTAATGCCATTTCTGATGTTTCGTTAGTTAACTTGATATTATTTAAAATACTATTATATTCGCTAATAGTTTCGAGTTTAAGTTTGTTTTTATTTTTATAATTGATTCGATATGGTTTCATTCACTTAAGATTTTTCTTTTCTTTTGTTTTGTGTTCTTTTATCGCTACAAATTTCTTTTAATAAAAAAGCCTGACGCCACTTTTGTCACTTTAGTTTTTATTTTTTTTTTTTTTTTTATAATGTTATTCAATACAATTTTTAAAAGTTAATTGAAGTTATCTTGATTTAACTTGAATATTGATATATAAAAAAAATTCTTTTTAATAAAAGTTTTACTAAAGTCACTGGTAATATAATTTTATAGATAACTTTCACTTTTATATATTATTTTTTATTTTTATTTTTATTTTATTTTTTATTTTTTTTTATTTTACCGTTATCGGACGTCAGTTAGTGATCCTACCGACTGCGCCAGTTTTATTATTTTATAAGATTGAGGTTTATAAAATAATATTCTTTATAAATTAAACACGAAACAATTTTGATTTTTTTATTTTAATTTTCTTTATTAAAAATTAAATGTTAAACCTTACGAATCTAGACTTAAACTAACTTTTACATTTTACAAATTTTATATTTAGATTCAATTTTAAATATTGATTATTATTAATATTTTACAAAGAAAAACAAGAAAAAGAAATTTATTATATTTTCAAGTGCTTTCGATTTCTGTTATTGCACTTGAAAAGGAAATTGTGTAAGAATTTAATTTTGAATCAAAAAAAAATTGGTCTTGCGTTATTTGTAATTTGATCTCTTATTTTTAATTCAATGACTTAATTTTAGTTTATTGTACTTGAAAAGAAATTTTGTAAGAGTTTAAATTTAAATAAAAAATTTTGGTCTTGCTTTGTTTGAAATATGATCCTTTTTCATTTAATGACCTAATTTTAGTTTATTGTACTTTAAAACGAATTATTGTATTTTACATAGCGGTCAACGGAATAAAAGAAAAGAAGAACAACAAAAAAAGAAGAATTTTATAATATCAAGTATGTTGAAATACTTGTAATTGATTAATATGAAAGTAAGAGAAAGAATTATGAAAATTAATTTATTGATTAAACCTCCTAGAAATTACATCTTCTAAGATTTGGTTTGTTGGATATATGACATGCATGTGAATGGACTGTAAACATAAACGAAAAACAAAAAAAAAAAAAGAATGTTCTATAGGTTATAATTTATATTTTTTAAATAGAATGCATGTATAAATTAAACATTTAAAAAAAAAAAAAGAAATACTTAGCGTACTTAAATAACAGAAAACAAAAAAAATTAATAAAAACATTTTTTTAAAAAACAGCTTTTTTGAACTAAAAAGTAGAAAATAAATTTTTAATAGCAAATTTTTCTGTAATTTTCTAAACTATATTGTTACAATCGAGATTTCTTGGAAAAAGTTTATTTCAATATGTCAAATGTGTATATAAATATAAGTATATATAAGTTTTAAAGTCTGTGAAATTAATATAAAAGCTGGAGGCAAAATTTAAAAAATAAGTTTATAGTTATGCGTTTGTTGCCTCCTGATATGCTTGAAACCTTTGTAAAAAATTTTAAGTTTCTGTCTTTATTAATTTCGAAGATTGTTAGTTCTTGGGAGGTGTGTGTCAGGTACCCGAATTGCCACTTCAATTCATCGAATCCATCTCACGAACATAAAGAAAACATGCCAGAACACCATTGTACTAAATTTAAAGGTTCTACTTTTGTTGGTTTTGGAGATATGCTCATTGCTCTTGTGCTCGTCCGAAAGTTTCCAAAATGGTTCAAATTTTTTCAAATGTCAGTTTCCAATTTGACAGAAAAGGAAACATAACAGAACACCTTTCTACTAAAAATAAAAGTAATATCTTTGATGGTTGTGGATATATACTCGTTTGCAATGGGGCTCGTTCGGAAGCTTCCAAAATCCAAACCCATGGACCATACCCTCTTAAATTTCAGAGACATAAATCAAAAGGGAAGGAACATCATTGTAAAAAATTTAAAGGTTCTATCTTTGTTGGTTTTGGAGATAATCTCGTTTGCTCTGGGGCTCGTTTGGAACCTTCTAAAATACGACCCCAAGGACCGAATTCTCTCAAATTTCACAGACCTAAATCAAACATGAAAGAATACTATTCTGCCAAATTTAAAGGTTATATCTTAGTTGGTTTTGGAGATAATCTCATTTGCTCTGGTGCTCGTTCGGAAGCTTCCAAAATCCAAACCCATAGACCAAATCTTCTTGAGTTTCAGAGACATAAATCAAACGGGAAGGAATATCATTGTAAAAAATTTAAAGGAAGCTTCCAGAATCCGAACCCATGGACCGATTTTGTCCAAATTCGAATTTAGCCTTCCTTTCGTGATTAGTAACCTACTATATAAATTTCATCAAGATAGCTTCATTACTTTTTGAGTTATCGTGCGAACGGACGGACGGACGGACATCGTTAAATCGACTCAGGAAGTGATCCTGATTCAGAATATATATACATGTCCATATCTAACTCGCTTCCTTTTGGTGGTTACAAACACCATACCAAAGTTAATATACCCTATACTTTAGGTGTAGGGTATAAAAAAGTAAAATGTAATACTGGAAAAATAAAAACGAATAGAAAAAAAGAGAACAAAAAATGCTTCTTTGATTGTTTTTAAATTTTTTTAGGCAACAATATTTTTCGATATTATTATTTTAAAATCATGTATTGTCATCGGGATCTGATCTAATGAAGAAAATTTCAAGTCTCTAACTCAACGGGAAGTGTGTTTAAAATGGCTTCTAAGATTCCATCCTTTACCCAACCAAGTTAATAAAAAGCTGTCAAAACGAGGAAGAATACAGTTGCCTTTGTCAACTCTTAGATACCCGTACGAACCGTTAGTATGTTCACAGCCTGTCACTCTGCTCACAATATTATTTTTTTAATATTTTAGTATTTTAAAATAATTTGTGTGAATTTTATAATTTCTAGAACTATGGGTTGTACATATATTCAAACTATATGTTTATATGTACATTCTTCAAAAGCAGATTCTAACCTTTCACATAACGATTATTAATCCAAAACTTTTTCAAATATTCTATAGTACCATTTAATACTAAGCGGTAAATGTATATTAAATTTACTTAGTACAAAATAGTAAATATAACTTTAAATATTATATTATATTATATTTAAATATTCCATTGACAGAATAATTTCTTATAAGTACAATAAAATACATATATGTATGTAAATACGGCGCTATATAATATACATCTATACTCTTATCATTCATTCACTAGTGATATTTATATGAATGGACGGTAAACATAAAAGAACAAAAAAAATTTTTATGTATGCATATGAATGGACGGTAAATATAAACGAACAAAAAAAAATTCAGAATGTTCTATAGGTTGGTTGGTTGGTTTACGTGGCTGGTGCTGTCAACCATGACAAGACCACAATTAGCGCGTTTGCACCGTTTTGCTACCACCTCCGTGATCACAAGGCTTAAATTTAGGCTATAACGGATTTAGTTTCAGATCCATTTGGCGACATTCAGGAACCTTACCATATCTGCAGGTTACTTAGCCGCTAGATCGCTGAGATCGTTAAATTCATGGCTACCCAGAGCCGCTCTTCTGGCCCTGGCCAGCGTCGGGCATTAATACGTGAAGTATATAATGGTTTCTTTCTCATTCTGTTCACCACAACTACGGTATGATGTGTTGAATGGAATACCTAATCTGGCCGTATGTTCGCCAATTGGCCAGTGTCCCGTGAAGACACCTATTGATCTGGCTATGTCCCGCCGAGATAGTTTCAATAGGTTGTCCGTTCTTTTGTTGTCGTACGTCGGACATATTTTCTTGGTCGTACGGCATGAGGTTAATTCTTTCCACCTTCTTTTCGCTAGGTATAAAAAGTGTAGAAAGATATCTCTTTTAACGCTGTTTAGTGGTGGATCCACCTGTTCTTCCAGTGAAGCATTCAGATTGGAACCCCTCCTTGCTAATTCATCAGCATGTTAATTTCCTGTGATGTTCCTATGTCCCGGTACCCACAGTAATGTAACATTGTATTGATAGCTTATATTCTTAAGCTCGTCAGAGCATTTCCTGACAAGCTTGGATGTTATCATCGCAGAGTTAAGAGCCGCGATTGCTGCTTGGCTGTCAGTGACAATGGCAATGCTTCCCTCCAGAGAAGTATTGCTCCTAAGTATTTGGCATCTTGGGAAGTCTGAAAGCATATTCTATTTTGAGTTTTTCTGAATAGACACCAGCACCGACACCGTAGTCCATTTTAGACCCATCAGTGAAGAGTGTGATGTCTACTTCATCCAAAGGATTTCCTTGTCTCCATTCTCTTCTTGATGGAATCTTTACTTTTACAACTCTTTACAAACTTGGAATAGTGTAGTCTGTGGAATCTGGCAGATTCCAAGCTGTCGAGCTTAGAATACTGCTTACTTACTTACATACTTAGAATGTCCATAAAGTTTTGTGCGCCAGTGCCCATTTTCTCTGAGTCTGACCGCACTACAACAGGCTAGAAATTTTATATGGCGGTCAAAGGGGAGGAGATAAAGAAGTGCATCTAGTGCATTACTTGGTGTCGATCTCAACGCGCCCGAAATGCTTATACATGCACCTCTCTGTACCTTACCAAGTTTGGTTCGGATATACTCCTTTTCCAGCGCTGGCCACCAGACTAATGATCCGTATGTAAGAATGGGGCGTACTATAGCTGTGTACATCCATAAAGCCATTCTTGGCTTTAATCCCCATTTTTTACCTAACATTTTCCTACAAGAATACAGGGCTACACAGGCCTTTTTGGCTCTTTCTCACTATTAAGTCTCCACTTCGGTTTCGTATCAAGTACCACTACTAGGTATTTGACACTGGGGGCTAAATTCATATATACACCATCCAGTCTAGGCTTGGTGAATTCCGGTATCTTTGTTCTGTTTGTGAATAGCATTAGATCTGTTTTGTTCGGTTTGACGCATAGGCCACATCCATTGGCCCATCTACTAACCCTTCTTAAAGCTCCTTCCATAATTACACTAATTATGTCAAGAAACTTTCCGGACACTAATATTGCTAGATCATCTGCGTATGCAATGGCTTTGATTCCCTCATCTTGAAGTTCTTTCAGTATTCCATTCATTACTAGAAGCCACAGTAGTGGTGATAGCACCCCGCCTTGGGGTGTGCCTCTGCTTACTCTTCTAGTAATTTTATGGTTACCAAGTTCCGATTGGATCTCTCTTGATTGCAACATATTAACAATCCACTGACTAAGGACAGTTTCTGCCCCTAGTTCTTCCAGTGAATTCTGTATGGCCGCTACATGTACATTATTGAAGGCTCCTTCTATGTCTAGTAAGGTAGCTAATGTATCTTCCTTATACTGAAGCGATTGCTCCACATCCCGCACTAGTTCACTCAGTGCAGTCTCTGTTGACTTGCCCTTACAATAGGCATGTTGGTACTTACATAGCGGAGTACTCTCTAGTACTCTTCTCAGCTCTAACTCGAGTGTTCTTTCGAGAGTTTTCAATAAAAAGGATGATAGACTGATCGGTCTAAAATCTTTAGCGGTTTCGTGCCCCCTTTTACCAGCTTTTAGTATAAAGATCACATTCACCGGCCTCCATTGCAGGGGAATATGACCAAAAGTGAGGCTGCTTCTGAACAGTTTAGTAATTAATGGAACTACAAGCCCCTTCATTTCTTGCAGCATTTTAGGAAAAACACCGTCTAATCCTGCGGCTTTATATGGGGCGAAGTTATCAATTGCCCTGGCAACCTTTTCCTCCGTTATAACTGAGTTAACCCATTCGTCAGGGCCACTTCGGACTCTATTGTCAACTGCTTGGTTAATCACATGAGCATCCTCAATGCACCCTGGAAAATGGGTAGACACTAAAAGATTTAGGGTTTCAGCGGCTGAATCAGTCCACATCCCTTCCGCAGTTCTCAGAAAGGAAGGATTGGAGTGTTCTCTAGATAAAACTCTGCTAAGTCTAGCTGAGTCTCTAGTACTTTCAATTGATTCACAATAATCCTTCCATGATTGGGTTTTAGCCAGTCGGATTGCTCTCTTATATTCCCTAAGTTGGTCCTTACAGAGTTGCCATTTATTGTGCTTGTAGCAGATATTGTGGCGTCTCTAGTCTCCTTTCTTAGGTTATTTAAGTTGTCATTCCAGCAGATCGGGTATGTCTTTTTACTACGCTTGATAGGACATGCCACTTTGAATGAGACCTCCATGGCCCTTGTAAACATGTCAGTTCTCTTTTCTAACTCGTTTTCAGTTGCAATATCTGAGTTAGCTATTACTAAAAGTTTTTTTCTGGCTACTTTTCTGAATTTCTTCCAGTCGGTAGCCCTGGGGTTTCTGTAGGGCTTGGGATTTTCAGGCTTAATATTGATATTGAAGAGAATCCAATTGTGGTCCGAAAAGGACCTTTTCTCGGATACTCTCCATTTCTCTATATTTAGGGTTTCGTCATTAGTAATGCATGTAATATCTAACACATCTGCCCAGCCTGGAAAACTATCCGAGATTGGAAATATGAAAGTGGGGTTACTGCCCCTGTTGCATATATTTAGATTGCTATTTAAAATAAAATCAAATAATGACTCACCTCTTTCATTCGTTTCCGAGCTACCCCATAGGGTGTGCCGAGCATTAGCATCACAGCCTTCGATCAATTTGCCACCTGTGGCAACTACCAACTGCTGGAACCGGGGCGGTGGAGCAGGTTCGTCATGTGACATGTACACGGAACTTATATACACGCTCACATTGTTCCTCATCTCCAGTTTGACAACTGTCAAATCTTCGTAACTAAAATTAGAACAGAGATGTGCACTTATATGTTTTTTAACTAGAATACAAGTTCTTGGCTTACCTATTTCTAAATCTACATTCTTGTAGAATAGATTATAGTTACAGGTGTTTAACCCTCTAATCTTAGAGGCGTTAACCCATGGCTCTTGTATGAGGGCTATATCTAAGTCCTCCTCACCTAGGAGAACTAGCAGATTATCCGAGGCGCACTTCGAGTGCCTTAGGTTAATCTGCACCACCCGCATCGCTTACCTCACAACGAGCTGCTGTAGACTCCTTGTCTATTGCCAAGTCTCCCAGCAGCTCGCTTGCTTCTTGCAGGTCGTCTATGTCTGGACTCCCTGGCTTGAATATTTTTAGTTTGGTATGCCTTATACCAAACCTCAATTTGTTCCCCATCTTCTCCAGAGGACCCAGACTTTCCTCACTGATAAGAAGGAGAAACGATATACTGTTTTTCTGCAGTTTATCTGACGATTTCTCCTTCGTTATCACCGACCAGTTCCCCATTGGAACCGTCGGGTTATGCATGCGGAGACACTCGAGGAGCTTTTCCCCGCTTATCTCCATCCTGGGCAACCAGATACGGGCTCTAGGTCTCCTAGGGATTTCGCTAGCTGGGATTATTCCAATTTTGGCTTCCTCCCAAGCATTGCCAATCTTAGCAATGCTTTTGCTAAAGAAATCCAAGGAGAACTGATCCTCGCATCTGATTACCCTGTAGCGCCTGACTACGTCGGATGAATCAAAGCAAGGGAGTTGCCCCCTGCACCTCCTAGGATGAACTCATTGACGATCTCGGAAAGTTTCGCCTCAAGCTTGATCCACAGATCATTGGAAACTTTCCTGTCACTGGCTCTCTCGTTGGCAACTGCAACACATAAACTGTCTTTTACAATATCGTTGTAATTTTTATGTGCTACAGTTTTCGAACTGCTATGAAGATTCATCCTAGGTACCTTAGTTCTCTCTGCGCCAGGACTGGTCCCATCCTGAGACCTATTCCTTTTTGACGAATCTTTTCCGGAATTGTGCGATTCAAACAGTCGCACAATCTCGCTATATTTCTTTGTATCTTCTGGATCCCTTTCATTAACAATACCTTTGGCTTCGTTCTGGGCTATCTTTCCCCCTATAAACTTAGCTTTCTGGTATTATTTCTTCAAAGCCGATCCAGAGCTTCTATTTGATTTCTTTTTAGTGTTGGCAATACTATGACTGGTATTACCACTACTATTTGAACCTGATGGCTTTGGAGCACTATGACAGGTGCTTCCTCCACCAACAGGCACTAAAACTTTTACAGGACCTTAGCTGAGTCCTGGTTTCGTTGCTGAAGGGGTACTCTGGCTAGTACCGATAATAGTCTCCTGACTGGAGGCAAGTAACTCATCTTCAGAAGATGAGTTGATGTTTGTTTATTTTTTCTTTTTTAATTTTCCATTTTGTTCCCACGAGTTTGGCGAGAAAGGACGGTCGACATATGCGGAGCTCCCAAACATATGCAAGGCTACTAACAATGGGGTGGTGCCTGGTGCACCAAGGAGACCGTTAGCCATCTTTATACACTGGGTACCATTCAGCCCTCGGCACGGTTTACTTTCACACCTTGGCTTAAGTGTACACCTATAATCAGCCGATCATCTGTCTCCAAAAACAACATCTAGTTTGAGGATGGCAGGTAACGTTGCCCGGGTACACCGCTTGGAGGAGTATAGGTGATTAACTGTACCCGTTCTATAGGTTATAATAGGTTGTAGCCGTTCTATACCCGTACCCGTTCTATAGGTTATTCTATAGGTTCTATAGGTTATAATTTATATTTTTTATCAAACGTATGTTTCTTTCTTTTAAAATCATAACATTTTAATAGTTCTTTTTTTTATCTGTTATGTGGGTAAATATCAGATGTCCACATATACATAAGAAATAGACTTTAAAAATATTTAAAAATAATCAAAGTAACATTTTTTCTTCTCTTTTTTTTCTATTCGTTTTTATTTTTCTTCCAGTATTACATTTTCCTTTTTTTTTTGTTTTCTGTTATTTAGGTACGCTAAGTATTTCTTTTTTTTTTTTAAATGTTTAATTTATACATGCATTCTATTTAAAAAATATAAATTATAACCTATAGAACATTCTGAATTTTTTTTTTGTTCGTTTATATTTACCGTCCATTCATATGCAAACATAAAATTTTTTTTTGTTCGTTTATGTTTACCGTCCATTCATATAAATACAACTGTTGCCTACATATTAAAAAATAATAAATCTATAATTACATACATAAATAGCCATATATTCATTCATATACATGTGGGAATGCAGAAATCATAAATTACACCACTCTATATTTCACATTAAATTAATACATATGGCACATTCGGACGGTGATCTTAACATTTAGAAAACAACATTTATTTCATATAAAAAAAAACAACATATGACCTTTTTATTTACTGTTCTTTTTCTAAATCATTATATAAAAAGAAGTTTGTGAATAAGAACGTGGCCGTGGAAGAAGTAAAACGTCGATTCTAAAATATATAATTAATACATTTTGTTCAATATTATAATAATTTTTATTATATTAAGTACGTAGTGTTGGATATAATTTTAGTTTAAAAAAAAAACATTATTTTGAACTTTTTATACCCTACACCTAAAGTATAGGGTATATTAACTTTGGTATGGTGTTTGTAACCACTAAAAGGAAGCGAGTTAGGTATAGACATGTATATATATTCTGAATCAGGATCACCGCCGGAGTCAATTTAGCGATGTCCGTCCGTCCGTCCGTCCGTCCGTACGCACGATAACTTAAAAAATAATGATACTATCTTGATGAAATTTATATAGTAGGTTACTAATTACAAAAGAAAGGCTAAGTTCGAATCTGGACAAAATCCGTCCATGGGTTCGGATTCTGGAAGCTTCCGAATGATTCCGGAGCAAACGAGATTATCTCCAAAACCAACAAAGATAGAACCTTTAAATTTTGTACAATGATGTTACTGTTCCGTTCGATTTATGTCTCTGAAATTTAAGAGGATTTGGTCCATGGGTTTGGATTTGGAAGCTTCCGAACGAGCTCCAGAGCAAATGAGATTATCTCCAAAACCAATAAAGATATAACCTTTACTTTTGGCAGAAAGGTGTTCCTTCATGTACGTTTTAGGCCTCTGAAATTTAAGAGGATTTGGTCCACGGGTTTGGATTTGGAAGCTTCCGAACGAGCACCAGAGCAAATGAGATTATCTCCAAAACCAATAAAGATATAACCTTTACTTTTGGCAGAAAGGTGTTCCTTCATGTACGTTTTAGGCCTCTGAAATTTAAGAGGATTTGGTCCATGGGTTTGGATTTGGAAGCTTCCGAACGAGCACCAGAGCAAATGAGATTATCTCCAAAACCAACAAAGATATAACCTTTAAATTTGGCAGGGTGGTGTTCTGAGATTATGAGATTATCTCCAAAAACAACAAATATATAACCTTTAAATTTGGCCGAATGGTGTTCTTTCATGTATGATTTAGGCCTCTGAAATTTGAGAGGATTTGGTCCTTGGAGTTCGGATTTTGAAAGCTTCCGAACGAGCCTCAGAGCAAATGATATTATCTCCAAATGCAACAAAGATATAACCTTTAAATTAGGCAGAATGGTGTTCCTTCATGTTTGATTTATGTTTCTGAAATTTGTGAGGATTTGGTCCATGGGTTCAAATCTTGGAAGCTTCCGGACGAGCCCCAGAGCAAACGAGTATATCTCCACAACCAACAAAGATAGAACTTTTATTTTTAGTACAAAGGTGTTCTGTTATGTTTCCTTTTCTGTAAAATTGGAAACTGACATTTGAAAGAATTTGAACCATGGGTTCGTATTTTGGAAACTTCCGGACGAGCACAAGAGCAACGAGCATATCTCCAAAACCAACAAAAGTAGAACCTTTAAATTTAATAGAATGGTGTTCTGGCAAGTTTTCTTTATGTTCCTGAGATGGATTCGATGAATTGGAGTGGCAATTCGGGAAGCTGACACAAACCTCCCAAGGACTACCAATCTTCGAAAATAATTAAGATAGAAACTTAAAATTTTATACAAGGGTGTCAAGCATATCCCAAGCGGATGCCTCTTTTACGTTCTTGAAATTCGAGTTGAATAAGACAGAAAACGGAAGAAGTTCAAGCAGCTGCCAAAAACACTTATCGATTTTTAATTTAATTCGAATTATTGAGGTGTAGGGTATTAATAAGTCGGTTGCATCGACTTACTGTTACATTTACTTGTTTTTAAAAATACATTAATATTAAATTTTGAATAATAAATTTTAATAAATCCAAAATATAATTTTAGTAACCAAAGTATTTCAGTGACTGGTTTAGGAGCTAAAGTGGAAACAAAGGGCGCCTGCATAGTTGATATCGCAATTAATGGCATAATACTTAATGACGTTACACTGCACATGGTAGAAGAAAATTATATCAACCAAGATGTAGTAATTGGGATGGATTTATTGTCTGGAGCTGTGGTGAAAATTCAAGGAAGAAATGTTACTATAGAAAGAAATTGCAATGACGATATTGCAAACAAAGCTCAATCGGAAAATTCTCAGTCAGAACAGGCAGGATGTTACTTAGCACAAATTGACCCTGATTTGTATGATGAGCAAATCACACCGGATTTGTCACATTTATTAGATGTTAAAGTGAAGGAAAAAATTTATAATTTGATTAAAAGCTACTGTCCTGTAGAACCACCCGAGTCGCCAATCAAAGTGAGAAGCGTGCCTATGAATGAAGAACCAGTTTTCCGACCTCCACTAAGGTTTCCACCTAAGGAACGTCAAATAATAGATATTCAAGTAAAAGAATGGCTTGAAAAGGGCATCATTCGGGAGAGCACCTCAGATTATTCCAGCCAGGTTGTAAAGAAGAAGGACGATTCATACCGTATGTGGATCGATTATAGGGCGGTCAACAAAAAAATTTATAAAGAACGGTACCTCTTACCGGTGATAGAAGACCAGCTGGACAAGTTACAAGGATCAAATTATTTTACAACTTTGGACCTAGAGAACGGTTTCTTCCACGTCTCCATAGTCGAAAGCAGTCGAAAATTTACAGCTTTTGTAACGCAAGGTGGTCATTTTGAATTTAACCGCGTCCCATTTGGCTTGTGTAACTCACCAGGTATATTCCAAAAATACATTAATTATATTTTTAGAGACCTGATACGAGAAGGAATTGTAGTTATTTACATGGATGATATAGCTATTCTGGCAAAAGCTATCGATGAAGCGATCGAAAGATTAAAGAAAACTGTGCAGACTGCGGCCGAGAATGGATTAATGATCAAATGGAAGACATGCCAACTTCTGCAAGAAGAAATAGAATATTTGGGACACCAGGTATTTAAAGGAACCATTTCACCTTCTAAAGCGAAAGTAAAAGCTGTTATAGACTTTCCTTGTCCACGAACAATTAAACAATTGCAGAGCTTCCTCGGACTAGCAGGATATTTTAGAAAATTCATCCGAAATTTTTCATTAATGGCTTAGTGCTAAGCGATATTCTGAAGAAAAAATCAAAATTTCAGATTAAAGAAATACAACTAGAAGCCATACAAAATTTAAAAAGTGCATTGATCACAACTCCCGTTTTAAAAATATTTCAATATGGATTACCCACCGAATTACATACCGATGCCAGCAAAGTCAGATATGGTGCAGTTCTGTTACAAAGAGATGCTGAAGACCCTTCACCCTGTATTTTACATAAGTAGGAAAATCAATGAGGCAGAGCGGAAATATAGTAGCTATGAACTAGAGGTATTGGCAGTCATAGAAGCCGTTAAAAAATTTAGAATATACTTATTGGGTCAAAAGTTTAAGCTGGTTACCGACTGTCAAGCTTTTCAATGTACCATACGGAAAAAGGATCTAGCAACCAGAGTAGCCCGATGGGCACTATTATTAGAAGAATTTGATTATGAAGTTGAGCATCGATCCGGTACAAGGATGTTACATGTAGATGCATTAAGTCGAAATGCAGTTGCGATGTGCGTAAGTTACGGTAGTACATTTGGAAGTATATTTTTGTCAAAACTTGCAGAGTCACAACAGAAAGATGAAAGGATTGCAGCTATTATGGAAATTTTGAAAAACCGATCATATAAGGACTATCTCATAAATAATGGTATATTATGTAAAAATCATAATAATAATATTTTGTATGTCGTTCCAGATTGTATGAAAGCAGGTATCATCCGAGAAGTTCACGAAAAAGGGCACTATCATTATAAAAAAATGAAAGAATTAACGTATTATATAAAAAGAAGTTTATCATTAAGAACGTGGCCGTGGAAGAAGTAAAAAGTCGATTCTAAAATATATAATTAATACATTTTGTTCAATATTATAATAATTTTTATTATATTAAGTACATAGTGTTGGATATAATTTTAGTTTAAAAAAAAAAACATTATTTTGAACTTTTTTTTAAAAATAGATTAATATTAAATCTTGAAGAATAATTTTTATTTAATATCAATCAAAGTTTTGCTCATTTAAATTGGAACAGTTGAATAATTTAATATTGAATTCTTTCATTTTGTCAATTAAAACAAAAAAATTATCATTAAATATATACTATTTTGTTATTAATATAGAATAGAAATTGTGTTTAATTTTGTTTGGATTCAACATACATATGTATCTATATAATGAGCTGAACTTCTCAGTGTTGCATTATATCATAATGCGGCAAAATTTTTAAAAAATTAAGAAAACCTTGCATAGCTAAATTCAAGATTTAAATAAAAATATTACAATTTTATAATGTTCTTCATTCCCACTTAAAATGCGACCCTTTAAAAACTTTAATTTATACACTGCCTTGTTATTTCTTTCTTTTCATAGCATAACATATTAATATTTCTTTTTTTCTATTTCTTATGTTGGTAAATTAAAGATGTGCACATATACATAAGAAATAGCCTTTAAAAATATTTAAAAACAATCAAAGTAACATTTTTTGTTCTCTTTTTATACCCGTACGATAGGATCGGGTATAATAAAATTACTCCTCCGTTTGTAACACATCGAAATAAGCGAGCTAGATATACCTTCAAAGGTATGGATCGGATCAGCAAAAAATTCTAAGACTTTTGAGCCATGTCCGTCCGTCCGTCAGCACGCTAACTCAAAAACTAAGAAAGCTAGAATCTTGAAATTTACACAAAATATTCTTGGAGTAATTTGTAGGTTCCCTATTTGTTTTGGTTGAGTTTGGACAAAACCTTAAGGGAGCTCTCGAACACCAACTTTTAGATCCCCACATTTTTTTTGAAATAGAGCTATGAAATTTTAACTGCTGATAGATCTCACAAAAATATTAATTTTATTTTTATTAACTTTTTTTTGTAGCCCCACCCGTTACGGAGCTACAGCTCCCCAAAGGTTCAAAAAAGCTCTATATTTAAATTGTTATAGCACAAGTTGTATAAGGTATATCTTCATTTTGAAAACGCCAAACGATTATTACTTTCATTAGCTTTAAAAGTATGTATACAATAAATATATATTTGTGGCATACGGTGTCTTAATTTACCGTTATGCCAAACTCAAATTTTGCAAAATTCTTTAACCCTTCTATCTTCTAAACGGTTAAAGTTGGAAACTTGAAATTTTGACAGAAGTTAGATCTTTGAAAATTAGTATTAGTCATTTCAGAGAGTTTTTTTGTATCACCCCCGTTTAGGAGCTGTAAGGGGTCAAAAACTGAAACTTCCTATTTTTAAACACCTGTAACTTGAACATCTGTTAAAATTTTTTTGAAGTAATACACAAAAATTAAAGATTCAACATTATACTCTTATTTCTGTTAATAACTTTTTTTAATAATATAGGGTTACTTTATAATTGACGAAAGTGTTACTTGATTTTTTCAAATTTTCTAACAAATTTCTTTAACGAATTTTTTGCATTTTCTTTTACTCGATAATTTGAAATTGTTGAGGATATAATGCGTAGTACATAAAAATGTAAATAAATAAACAACATAACGGTTGCTTGAAGAATTTTTATTTATATGATATTACTATATATACATACTTATATAATATCATGTTTATTTACATATCGTATATGTCGCTAGTGAATGAATGATAAGAGTATAGATGTATATTATATAGCGCCGTATTTACATACATATATGTATTTTATTGTACTTATAAGAAATTATTCTGTCAATGGAATATTTAAATATAATATAATATAATATAATAATATAATTCGCACAAAATTATATTTATTATTTTGTACTAAGTAAATTTAATATATATTTACCGCTTAGTATTAAATGGTACTATAGAATATTTGAAAAAGTTTTGGATTGATAATCGGTATATGGAAGGTTAAAATCTGCTTTCGAAGAATCTATAAACATATAGTTTGAATATATGTACAACCCATAGTTCCAGAAATTATAAAATTCACCCAAATTATTTTAAAATACTAAAATATTAAAAAAATAATATTGTGAGCAGAGTGACAGGCTGTGAACATACTAACGGTTCGTACGGGTATCTAAGAGTTGACAAAGTCAACTGTATTCTTCCTCGTTTTTCTATTCGTTTTTATTTTTCTTCCAGTATTACATTTTACTTTTTTTTTCTGTTATTTAGGTACGCTAAGAACTTTTTTTTTTTTTTAATATTAAATTTATGCATACAGTCTATTTAAAAAATAGAAATTATTATAAGGATCTTATAATAATTATTATATCTTAGAAGCCATTTTAAAGACACTTCCCGTTGAGCTACAGACTTGAAATTTTCTTCATTAGATCAGATCCCGATGACAATACATGATTTTAAAATAATAATATCGAAAAACATTAGAGAAATTAGCTTAATTTCAAAATTAAATTTTCATACAAAGATATAACAGAATTTTTAACAGAATTATTACAGAACCAAAATAAAACATTTTATCTAAATTTACTAAACTCACCAATACCAATACCAATAGGTATACGTAATTTATAAATGTTTGTTTTTCTATAAAATACTATTGTTTTTTATGTAGTCCATTGGATTGTATGCGTACATATCCATAGGTACATACTTCAAAATATGTAATAATATGTGCTTCGAAAATATTTTTGGTTTGAAAGCGATGAATTTGAAAGATATGAATGTGTAAACAAATTAATGTGCCGCACTTGAGAACACAGTGCAAAATTTAATATGCATTTACTTAAAATTTAGTAAGCAAGTGTTAAATCTTGTGTTTTTCCTTTCTTAATTATAATTAAAATAGGGCTTTTCTTTCGAAACTCTTAACATATTAAAATCGCATATTACGGCCCTAACATTGATATCTAAATTGGGAGCTGCCTTTAAATTAAAATCTATTAGGGAATGATGATCTGCACCACTAATGCCTTTTTCTGAAGTATGAAAACTAAGAATATATTTCCAATTATGTAAAAACATTAAACAACAAAAAGAATATATTAAAAATAAGAAATCCAGTCTTTTTTAAAAATAGTAAATAACAACAATATTTTTCTTTTCAATAACAATAATTATGAATTAATCATAAAATATATGTTATGTACATATATACATATATATCTACATCGTCTAGAAAAAGCAAAATAATTTTTTTTAATTCAAAAACATTAGCATTTAGAAGTAAGCAATTTAATATATTCACAATTACATACTTTTAAAACCAAATTTTTTTACTACATATGTAGGTACAAACATGTACAAAAATTGTATGCATATTTTTATGTGTGCTGTACTATTAAAAATCTGCTAACACAGTCACACCAAATTCCCAAATTCCCAACTACTATTATTTAGTTGATTTATCGATTTATTATTTTTTAATATGTAGGCAACAGTTATATTTATATGAATGGACGGTAAACATAAACGAACAAAAAAAAATTTTATGTATGCATATGAATGGACGGTTAACATAAACGAACAAAAAAAAAATTCAGAATGTTCTATAGCTAGTAATTTCTATTTTTTAAATAGATAAATTTTTAAAAAATTAAGAAAACGTTGCATAGCTAAATTCAAAATTTAAATAAAAATATTGCAATTTTATAATGTTCTTTATTTTCACTTAAAAATGCGACCCTTTAAAAACTTTGAATTATATACTGCCTTGTTTTTTCTTTCTTTTATAGCATGACATTTTAATATTTCTTTTTTTTTTACCCGTTATGTGTGTAAATATCAGATGTGCACATATACATAAGAAATAGCCTTTAAAAATATTTAAAAACAATCAAAGTAACATTTTTTGTTGTCTTTTTAGCACATTTCCAAAAAAAATTTGAAAAAATTTGCTTATTAGTTTCAATCTGTCCGTCCGTCCGTCTGTTTACAAAACTTCTACACCGTTAAAGATCGATAAAAACGAGGAAGAATACAGTTGCTTTTGTCAACTCTTAGATACCCGTACGAACCGTTAGTATTTTCACAGCCTGTCATTCTGCTCACAATATTATTTTTTTATTATTTTAGTATTTTAAAATAATTTGGGTGAATTTTATAATTTCTAGAACTATGGGTTGTACATATATTCAAACTAAATGTTTATATGTACATTCTTAAAAAGCAGATGCTAACCTTTCACATAACGATTATCAATCCAAAACTATAGTACCATTTAATACTAAGCGGTAAATGTATATTAAATTTACTTAGTACAAAATAATAAATATAATTTTAAATATTATATTATATTATATTATATTTAAATATTCCATTGACAGAATAATTTCTTATAAGTACAATAAAATACATATATGTATGTAAATACGGCGCTATATAATATACATATATACTCTTATCATTCACTCACTAGTGGCATATACGATATGTAAATAAACATGATATTATATAAGTATGTATATTAATATCATATAAATAAAAATTCTTCAAGCAACCGTTATGTTGTTTATTTATTTACATTTTTTTATACTACGCAAAATCCTCAACAATTTCAAATTATCGAGTAAAACAAAATGGAAAAAATTCGTTAAAGAAATTTGTTAGAAAATTTGAAAAAATTAAGTAACATTTTCGTCAATTATAAAGTAACCCTATATTATTAAAAAAAGTTGTTAACAGAAATAAGAATATAATGTTGAAGCTTTAATTTTTGTGTATTACTTCAAAAAAATTTTAACAATTGTTCAAGTTACAGGTGTTTAAAAATAGGAAATTTTCAGTTTTGACCCCTTACAGCTCCTAAACGGGGGGTGATACAAAAAAAATTTCTGAAATGACTCATACTTATTTTCAAAGATCTAACTTCTGTCAAAATTTCAAGTGTCCAACTTAAACCGTTTAGAAGATAGAAGAGTTGAAGAATTTTGCAAAATTTGAGTTTGGCATAACGGTAAATTAAGACACCGTATGCCACAAATATATATTTATTGTATATATACTTTTAAAGCTAATAAAAGTAGTAATCGTTTGGCGTTTTCAAAATGAAGATATACTTTATAAAACTTGTGCTATAACAATTTAAATATAGAGCTTTTTTGAACCTTTGGGGAGCTCCGTAACGGGTGGGGCTACAAAAAAAAGTTATTAAAAATAAAATTAATATTTTTGTGAGATCTATCAGTAGTTAAATTTCATAGCTCTATTGCAAAAAAAATGTGAGGATCTAAAAGTTAGGTGTTCGAGAGCTACCCTAAGGCTTGGTCCAAACTCAACCAAAAAAAATAGGGAACCTACAAATTACTCCCAAAATATTTTGTGTAAATTTCAAGATTCTAGCTTTCTTAGTTTTTGAGTTAGCGTGCTGACGGACGGACGGACATGGCTCAAAAGTCTTAGAATTTTTTGCTGATCCGATCCATACCTTTGAAGGTATATCTAGCTCGCTTATTTCGATGTGTTACAAACGGAGGAGTAATTTTATTATACCCGATCCTATCGTACGGGTATAAAAATTTTAACCATGGGTAAGTGTCATAAAAAAAATAATTTTGTGGAACAACTTTTTCATGTAGCCCCTCCCATTACGGAGCTACAGCCCCTCAAACTTTGAAAAAGCCCTATTTTTAAATGCATATATCTTATGTTCTGCTTAAGAGTTTTCCAATCTGAAAACGTCATTCGACAGGTATTTCTTTTATCTTTGTAAATTAATATGAAAATTATACAATTTTTTTAAATGTAGTATTTAAATTTACCGTTATGTGGAAACCAAATTTGCATGATTTTTCTACTTTCATAACTCCGGCACACTTGTAGATAAAGGCTTGAAATTTTGAGGCAAGAAAGAACTTTTAGAATTAGTATAAGTTTGCTCAGAAAAGTTTTTTGGACCACCCCCTGTTTATGAGCTATTAGGGCTCAAAAATTGAAAATTTGCTATTTTTAAACACTTGTAAATTAGGAACCTGTACACATTTTACTTCTGCAAGATATAAAAATTAAAGCTACAGTAATATGTTTTTACATGTGTTAAAGGTTTATTTTAGTTGTAAAGGGTTCCAACGTTGCAGCTCTTCAAAGTTGCGAAAAAGCCCCATTTTCAGATGTATATATCTCAGGCTCTGCGTAATAGTTTTGCAATTTAAAACCGCCAGAAGATCGAAAATTTTATTATCTATACAAAACAATATCAAAATTATGTAATATTTTGTAATTTACAATTTAAATTTACTGTTATGTGAAAACCACATTTTGCATGAAATTTCTTTTTTCATAACTCCGGCACGCCTTTAGATAGGAACCTGCAATTTTGAGACAAGAAAGAATTTTTAGAATCCGTATAAGTTTCTTCAGAAAATTTTTGGTAGCACCCCTTCTTTAAGAGTTATTACGCCTCAAAAATTGAAAATTTGCTATTTTTAGACACCTGTAACTTAGGCACCTGTACAAATTTTTCTTCGGCAAGACATGAAAATTAAAGGTTCAATAATATGTTTTTACGCGTGTTAACGGCTTTTCTTAGTGATGTAGGATTCCGGAATTACGGCCCCTCAAAATTTCAAAAATGTCCTATTTTCACATTTTTTCTTTTTACATGAAATTTTCAAATTTTTGTGTAAGTCACACTTCTAAACAGTTTGTATTGAGTTTTGGAAATGTGCGCTTTTAAAAACCGTTGGTTTACATTCTACCTTGTTTTCTATTCGTTTTTATTTTTCTTCCAGTATTACATTTTACTTTTTTATACCCTACACCTAAAGTATAGGGTATATTAACTTTGGTATGGTGTTTGTAACCACCAAAAGGAAGCGAGTTAGATATGGACATGTATATATATTCTGAATCAGGATCACCTCCTGAGTCTATTTAACGATGTCCGTCCGTCCGTCCGTTCGCACGATAACTCAAAAAGTAATGAAGCTATCTTGATGAAATTTATATAGTAGGTTACTAATCACGAAAGGAAGGCTAAGTTCGAATTTGGACAAAATCGGTCCATGGCTTCCGAATGATTCTGGAGCAAACGACATTATAAGTTTCCTTTTCTATAAAATTGGAAACTGACATTTGAAAGAATTTGAAACATGGATTCGTATATTGGAAGCTTCCGAACGAGCCCCAGAGCAAACGAGATTATCTCCAAAACCAACAAAGATAGAACCTTTAAATTTTTTACAATGATGTTCCTTCCCGTTTGAGTTATGTCTCTGAAATTTAAGAGGATTTGGTCCATGGGTTTGGATTTTGGAAGCTTCCGAACGAGCACCAGAGCAAATGAGATTATCTCCAAAACCAACTAAGATATAACCTTTAAATTAGGCAGAATAGTCTTCTTTCATGTTTGATTTAGGTCTCTGAAATTTGAGAGGATTTGGTCCTTGGGTTCGTATTTTGGAAGCTTCCAAACGAGCCCCAGAGTAAACGAGATTATCTCCAAAACCAACAAAGATAGAACCTTTAAATTTTTTACAATGATGTTCCTTCCCTTTTGATTTATGTCTCTGAAATTTAAGAGGGTATGGTCCATGGGTTTGGATTTTGGAAGCTTCCGAACGAGCCCCACAGCAAACGAGTATATCTCCACAACCAACAACGATAGAACTTTTATTTTTAGTACAAAGGTGTTCTGTTATGTTTCCTTTTCTGCAAAATTTGAAACTGACATTTGAAAGAATTTGAACCATGGGTTCGTATTTTGGAAACTTTCGGACGAGCACAAGAGCAACGAGCATATCTCCAAAACCAACAAAAGTAGAACCTTTAAATTTAGTACAATGGTGTTCTAGCATGTTTTCTTTATGTTCCTGAGATAGATTCGATGAATTGGAGTGGCAATTCGGGTACCTGACACACACCTCCCAAGAACTAACAATCTTCGAAATTAATAGAGATAGAAACTTAAAATTTTTTACAAAGGTTTCAAGCATATCCCAAGAGGATGCTTCTTTTACGTTCCTAAAATTCGAGTTGAATAAGACAGAAAAGGGAAGAAGTTCAAGCAGTTGCCAAAAAAACTTATGGATTTTTAATTTAATTCGAATTATTGAGGTGTAGGGTATTAATAAGTCGGTTGCATCGACTTACTGTTACATTTACTTGTTTTTCTGTTATTTAGGTACGCTAAGAACTTATTTTTATACCCGTATGAACTATGTGGTTAAACTCGCTGATGATGCAGTCAACCTGTTCACTAACACTCCTCATCATAACGCAGTCATCTTCGAATTTTCTACTTCTTTGCCACTCTTCGCGAAATCTTACAATAATAATATTGTATATGACTTTTTCAACGCTGATTATCAAAGCATTAATAATGCTTTATCAATTTTAAATTGGGACGATCTGTTAATACAACAGGATATTAACTCTTCAATTTCTATCTTTTACTCTAAAATTTTCGACATAATTAACTCCTTTGTGCCAAAAATTCGTAAAAAAGATAAAACAACAGAACCTTGGCTTAATAGAGAAATTAGGACATTGCGTAATCAACGCAACAAACTTTACAAAAAAATTAAAGTTACAAAGGATCCTGATGTTAATTTACTGAACATGTACAAGGATCTTGCTTTTGAATTTAAACAGAAATCAAATCTAGCATACGATAATTATGTCAATGAAATTGGAAATAAATTAATTATAGATCCAAAAAAGTTTTTTGACTTCATTAATACAAAACGGAAAACCTATGGATATCCAAGTTCAATGTCTAAAGATAATGTTTTTTCTTCTTGTCCTAATGTAATCTGCAATTTCTTTGCAGATTGTTTTCAAAAAGTTTATAGGCCATTAGATTCGCCTACCAATTTTACATTTTCTAACTCCCATAATAGATCTAATTCAATTATTACAGATCTATATCTTTCGGAAAACGAAATATTTGAAGCAATTACCAACCTTGATACAAAAAAAGGTGTAGGACCCGACTTGATCCCACCTTCTTTTTTATATAACTGTGCCAATTATTTGACTCAACCGCTTCATTTTATTTTTAATCAATCGCTTTCGACAGGCATTTTTCCGAATGCGTGGAAATCTTCTTTTTTAACCCCCATTCATAAAAAGGGTGACAAAGCTTCCGTCGAAAATTACCGTGGTATAGCTATCCTATCAACTATTCCAAAATTGTTCGAAAAAATTGTAGTCAGTAAAATAACACCCGTCATAAATTCAAAATTAAACGAACAACAACATGGATTTAGAAAAGGTCGTTCTACTACAACCAATCTTACGGTTTACACATCGGAAATACTAACTGAAATGGAAAATGGTTATCAAGTTGATGCTATTTACACGGATTTTAGCAAAGCTTTCGATCGTGTTGATCACAATATTTTGTTTAAAAAACTTGAAACTTTAGGCATTTCAGGTTCTTTCCTTACTTGGCTTTGCTCTTATCTTACTGAAAGAACTCAAAATATTAAATTCCAAGGTTATTTATCGAACACAATTAATGTCACCTCGGGAGTGCCACAAGGAAGCCATTTAGGCCCACTTCTATTTAATATTTTTATTTCAGATCTTTCTAATAAACTAGAAGGTGTACCACATATTGCATTTGCTGACGATCTTAAAATTTACCACGTTATCAAAAATAGTTCCAATTTTGAATTACTTCAATCAAATTTACATTCTTTACAAGAATGGTGCTTCTACAACAAATTAGAACTTAACATAGCGAAATGCAAGGTCATAAGTTTTACACGAAAAAGATCTACAATGCTTTTCGACTATACAATAGATAACATAGTTCTTGAAAGGGTGTCCTGTATGACCGATCTTGGCATTCTTCTGGACGATAAACTTAACTTCCATCTTCACTATGATCATATGATTTCCAAAGCAAATAAAATGTTAGGTTTTATTAAGAGAAGGGCTAAGGAATTTAATAACCCAGCAGTGACAAAAGCTCTTTACTGCTCGTTAGTTCGATCTATTCTAGAATACGGTAATATCGTATGGGATCCAGTGTTTCAATTACATTCCAATAGGATAGAATCCGTTCAGAAACAATTCCTTTTGTTTGCCTTGAGAAACCAATATAATCCTATAGACTATTCTACTCTTCCAAGCTACTCTACAAGACTTAAATCATTGAATATGTTAACCTTATCTTCACGCAGGCAAATGCTTTCATCCTGCTTTACTTTTGACATCATAAAAAAAAATATTGACGTTCAATTCTTAGTAAATAAGGTTAGATTAAACAATGTAGTCAGAAATACAAGAAACACTAAATTTTTACTAGAAAATACACACAGAACAGAATATGGAAGAAATGAGCCAATAAACAGATGTTGCACTACATTCAACAAACACAGTCATCTTTTTTCACCAGACATATCAAGAAATTCTTTTAAACATAAATTAACACAGAATTTCATAAATGACTAAATTACTTAAATTACCTAATTACTTTGTAAACATTTAAAAAAAAAAAAAAAAAATAATAATAATAATAATAATATATTTAATTCAAGTTCAAGTTCATATTATACATTCCACTTAATTTTACAGTCATACTGTGTTTTTGTTCTGTAAGCATTTTTTTTTTTTTGTTTTCAAATTTAATATATAGTGCAAATTATAAAATTTTCATTGTAAATTTTTAGCTTAGTAATCAAAAATGTTTATTTTGTTAGCTTTAATTTTTTTAGCTGTAAGATTTTTTATGTAAAAACCTTGCTTTGGTTTAATAAATAAAATAAAAAAAAAATAAAAAAAAAAATAAAAAATAATAAATTTGCCATTACGTTTGTGACACCTTAAAGGAGTCGAGCTAGATATAGTGTCAAAGGTATGGATCGGCTCAGAATCGAATTCTGAGTCGATTAAGCCATGTACGTCCGTCCGTCCGTCCGTCCGTCCGCACGATAACTCAAAAAATAAAAGAGCTAGGAGGCTGAAATTTTTTTTATGTCACTTTTGCAAAATTGTTAGTTTTGCTATTTAAATCCAACATTTTCGATCGGCGGGATCGAGTAGCTGCCATACAACTTCTATTTTTATATAGAAATAAGTCAGTGTCTATTCAAGCTACGGTTCTGACGGTGCAAATGATGATCAAGTTTTATGGCAACAACTTCTGTAAAATTTGGTTGTGGTGGTGCGACGGATTCGGGTAGCTGCCATACAACTTCCCCGTTTAAATGAGAATAACTCAATGTCTGTTAAAGCTAGGAATCTGACATTTTGCGAATGATGATCAAGTTTTATGGCAACAACTTATGCAAAATTTGGTTGTGGTGGTGCGACAGGTTCGGGTAGTTGCCATACAACTTCTCTTTTTAAATGAAAATAACTCAGTGTCCGTCCGCACGATAACTCAAAAAATAAAGGAGCTAGGAGGCTGAAATCTTTTTTACATCACTTTTACAAAATTGTTAGTTTTGCTATTTAACTTCAGCATTTTCGGCCGCCGGGTTCGAGTAGATGCCATACAACTTCTTTCTTTAAATGGAAATAACCCAGTGTCTATTCAATCTAGGTATCTGAAATTTTGCAAATGATGATCCAGTTTTATGGCAACAACTTCTGTAAAATTTGGTTATGATGATATGGCAGGTTCGAATAGTTGCCATACAACTTCTCTTTTTAAATGAAAATAACTCAGTGTCTATTGAAGCTAGCTATCTGAAATTTAGTGAAAAAGTGTCGAGTTGCATGCCAAAAACTTTTGTAAAATTTGATTGGTCTAAAGCAGCCGGTTCAGGCTTCTTGCATTTCTTGGAACTTAATGAAGCTAGGCGCAATAGATTCGGGTAGCTGTCATACAACTCCACAATTTACATAAATATATCTCTGTAGTTCGGTACTAAAACATCTGAATGTTTTTAAAAGATGATCAAGTTTTATAGAAACAGGATATATTACGTTCATACGGGTATCCCAGAGTTGACACAGTCTACTCTACTGCACTCTTCCTCGTTTTTTTAAATATTAAATTTATGCATACAGTCTATTTAAAAAATAGAAATTATTAGCTATAGAACATTCTGATTTTTTTTTTTCAGTTATGTTAACCGTCCATTCATATGCAAACATAAAATTTTTTTTTTTTCGTTTATGTTTGTTTTTTGGTATTAAAAAATAATTAATCTATAACTACACACATATATACTGATATATTTATTCATATATGTACATATTATAGTAGTTTCCATACATAACAGATAAAAAAAAAAATATTAAAATGTTATGTTATGAAAAGAAAGAAAAAACAAGGCAGTGTATGAATAAAAGTTTTTAAAGGGTCGCATTTTAAGTGGAAATAAAGAACATTATAAAATTGCAATATTTTTATTTAAATTTTGAATTTAGCTATGCAACGTTTTCTTAATTTTTTAAAAATTTTACCGCATTATGATATAATGCAACACTTAGCAGTTCAACTCATAATATAGATACATATGTATATGAATGAATATATGACTATTTATGTATGTAGTTATAGATTTATTATTTTTTAATATGTAGGCAACAGTTATATTTATATGAATGGACGGTAAATACAAACGAACAAAAAAAAATTCAGAATGTTCTATAGGTTATAATTTATATTTTTTAAATAAAGGGTGTTCAAAATTGAGGTATCATTTTGATTTTGCCGCCATTTTTTTTCTACCTGGAATTTTTATACGAAGTTTCTTTAGGTATATTCTAAATACATTCCGGTTAGTTAATATGGAACGTTACACGAAGGAACAACGTGTTTTTGTTATTACAACATTTTTTGAAAATGGTAAAAGTTTTCAAGATGTAATTAGGAAATTTTGAACAAAATTTGGTAGAGAAAATGCTCCAACAAATCGTGCCATCAAGCTGATGGTTGATAAATTTCTAGAAACTGGATCTGTTCTTGATAACAGAGGCAACATTTATCATCGTAGTGGCCGTTCAACCGAGAATGTAGCAGCTGTGAGCAGAAGTGTTGAAGAAGATCCAAAAACTTCCATTCGTCATCGTTCGCAGCAATTAAACATCAAACCATCCACATTATTCAACATTTTGCATCGTGATCTCCATTTAAAGGCTTATAAGATCCAGCTGACGCAAGAATTAAAACCAACTGACCATGCATTACGCCGGCAATTCGTTTCTTGGGCAATCGAAAAACAAGAAGAAAATGAGAATTTTTTTAACAAAATAATATTCATCGACGAAGCTCATTTCCAGCTCAATGGCTACGTCAATAAACAGAATTGCCGCATTTGGGGTGAAGAGAATCCAAGGGTTATCTTAGAGCAACCAGTACATCCACAAAAAGTTACGGTTTGGTGTGGTTTGTGGTTAGGAGGAATCATCGGACCATATTTTTTTGAAAACGCAAATGGAAATGCGATTACGGTCAATGGAAATCGCTACAGGGAGATGATCCGAAGCTTTTTGTGGCGCGAAATTGATGATTTGGACGTAGAGAATATGTGGTTTCAATAGGACGGTGCCACTTGCCACACAGCAAGAGAAACAATGGATCTTTTGAAGGAAAAGTTCGAAGATCGCATTATTTCTCGTAGAGGAGGAGTGATGTGGCCATCAAGATCGTGCGATTTGACACCGTTGGATTTTTTTTGTGGGGTTTTGTGAAATCGAAAGTGTACAGCAATAATCCCACAACAATTCAAGAGCTTAAAAACAACATTATCGAGCAGATTTCAACCATTGAGAACAGTTTATTGAACAACGTGATTCAGAATTTTGGTAAAAGATTGGAAGCCTGACGAAGTAGTAGAGGGGGCCACTTGGCCGATATAATTTTTCATTATTAACCGGAACCTATTTGTAATAAATTAAAATAAAAATATATTTAATATTTCAAAAAAAAAGTTTTTTTTTATTAAAATTAAAATGATACCTCAATTTTGAACACCCTTTAGAATGCATGTATAAATTAAACATTTGAAAAAACGAGGAAGAATACAGTTGCCTTTGTCAACTCTTAGATACCCGTACGAACCGTTAGTATGTTCACAGCCTGTCACTCTGCTTACAATATTATTTTGTTAATATTTTAGTATTTTAAAATAATTTGGGTGAATTTTATAATTTCTAGAACTATTGTACATATATTCAAACTATATGTTTATATGTACATTCTTCAAAAGCAGATTCTAACCTTCCATAAAGATTATCAATCCAAAACTTTTTCAAATATTCTATAGTACCATTTAATACTAAGCGGTAAATGTATATTAAATTTACTTAGTACAAAATAATAAATATACTTTTAAATATTATATTATAATATTATATTTAAATATTCCATTGACAGAATAATTTCTTATAAGTACAATAAAATATATATATGTATGTAAATACGGCGCTATATAATATACATATATACTCTTATCATTCATTCACTAGTGACATATACGATATGTAAATAAACATGATATTATATAAGTATGTATGTATAACAATATCATATAAATAAAAATTCTTCAAGCAACCGTTATGTTGTTTATTTATTTACATTTTTTTGTACTACGCATTATTCCTCAACAATTTCAAATTATCGAGTAAAACAAATGCAAAAAATTTGTTGAAGAAATTTGTTAGAAAATGTGAAAAAATTAAGTAACACTTTCGTCAATTATAAAGTAACCCTATATTATTAAAAAAAATTGTTAACAAAAACGAGGAAGAATACAGTTGCCTTTATCAACTCTTAGATACCCGTACCCGTAATTTTTTTCTGATCTGATCCATACCTTTGAAGGTATATCTAGCTCGCTTATTTCGAGGTGTTACAAACGGAGGAGTAATTTTATTATGCCCGATCCTATCGTACGGGTATAAAAAAAAAGAAATACTTAGCGTACCTAAATAACAGAAAACAAAAAAAAAGGACGAGGAAGAATACAGTTGACTTTGTCAACTCTTAGATACCCGTACGAACCGTTAGTATGTTCATAGCCTGTCAATCTGCTTACAATATTATTTTTTTAATAATTTAGTATTTTAAAATAATTTGGGTGAATTTTATAATTTCTAGTACTAGGGGTTGTACATATATTCAAACTATATGTTTATTTATATGTACATTCTTCAAAAGCAGATTCTAACCTTCCACATAACGATTATCAATCCAAAACTTTTTCAAATATTCTATAGTACCATTTAATACTAAGCGGTAAATGTATATTAAATTTACTAAGTACAAAACAGTAAATATAATTTTAAATATTATATTTTATTATATTTAAATATTCCATTGACAGAATAATTTCTTATAAGTACAATAAAA
Organism: Poecilobothrus nobilitatus; assembly: GCA_947095535.1. Taxonomy (NCBI): domain Eukaryota; kingdom Metazoa; phylum Arthropoda; class Insecta; order Diptera; family Dolichopodidae; genus Poecilobothrus; species Poecilobothrus nobilitatus. Next base: position 152,226,677 of record OX352774.1, on the reverse strand, counting down.
TACATATATGTATGTAAATACGGCACTATATAATATACATATATACTCTTATCATTCACTCACTAGTGGCATATACGATATGTAAATAAACATGATATTATATAAGTATGTATATTATTATCATATAAATAAAAATTCTTCAAGCAACCGTTATGTTGTTTATTTATTTACATTTTTTTGTACTACGCATTATATCCTCAACAATTTCAAATTATCGAGTAAAACAAAATGCAAAAAATTCGTTTTAAAGAAATTTGTTAGAAAATTTGAAAAAATCAAGTAACACTTTCGTCAATTATAAAGTAACCCTATATTATTAAAAAAAGTTGTTAACAGAAATAAGAGTACAATGTTGAAGCTTTAATTTTTGTGTATTACTTCAAAATAATTTTAACAGGTGTTCAAGTTACAGGTGTTTAAAAATAGGAAATTTTCAGTTTTTGACCCCTTACAGCTCCTAAACGGGGGGTGATATAAAAAAAATTTCTGAAATAACTCATACTTATTTTCAAAGATCTAACTTCTGTCAAAATTTCAAGTTTCCACCTTTAACCGTTTAGAAGATAGGAGGGTTAAAGGATTTTGCAAAATTTGAGTTTGGCATAACGGTAAATTAAGACACCGTATGCCACAAATATATATTTATCGTATACATACTTTTAAAGCTAATGAAAGTAGTAATCGTTTGGCGTTTTCAAAATGAAGATATACCTTATACAACTTGTGCTATAACAATTTAAATATAGAGCTTTTTTGAACCTTTGGGGAGCTGTAGCTCCGTAACGGGTGGGGCTACAAAAAAAAGTTATTAAAAATAAAATTAATATTTTTGGAGATCTATCAGCAGTTAAAATTTCATAGCTCTATTGCAAAAAAAATGTGGGGATCTAAAAGTTAGGTGTTCGAGAGCTACCCTAAGGCTTGGTCCAAACTCAACCAAAAAAAATAGGGAACCTACAAATTACTCCCAAAATATTTTGTGTAAATTTCAAGATTCTAGCTTTCTTAGTTTTTGAGTTAGCGTGCTGACGGACGGACGGACGGACGGACGGACATGGCTCAAAAGTCTTAGAATTTTTTTCTGATCCGATCCATACCTTTGAAGGTATATCTAGCTCGCTTATTTCGAGGTGTTACAAATGGAGGAGTAATTTTATTATACCCGATCCTATCGTACGGGTATAAAAATGTAATACTGGAAGAAAAATAAAACCGTCCTATCGTACGGGTATAAAACAAAAGAAATACTTAGCGTACCTAAATAACAGAAAACAAAAAAAAAGGAAAATGTAATACTGGAAGAAAAATAAAACCGAATAGAAAAAAAGAGAACAAAAAATGTTACTTTGATTGTTTTTAAATATTTTTAAAGTCTATTTCTTATGTATGTGTGCACATCTGATATTTACCCACATAACAGATAGAAAAAAAGAAGTATTAAAATGATTATGATTTTAAAAGAAAGAAACATACGTTTGATATTTCCGTACATAACAGATAAAAAAAAAATATTAAATTAAAATGTTATGTTATGAAAAGAAAGAAAAAACAAGGTAGTGTATGAATCAAAGTTTTTAAACGGTCCCATTTTTAAGTGGAAATAAAGAACATTATAAAATTGCAATAACAATTTTATTTAAATTTTGAATTTAGCTATGCAATGTTTTCTTAATTTTTTAAAAATCTTGCCACAATATATAATACAATATAACAATCAGAAGTTCAGATCATTATATAGTACCCATACTACTATAATATGTATATGAATGAATATATCAGTATATATGTGTGTAGTTATAGATTCATTATTTTTTAATATCAACAATTATATTTATATGAATGGATGGTAAACATAAACGAAAAAAAATAAATTTTATGTTTGCATATGAATGGACGGTTAACATAAACGAACAAAAAAAAATTAAAATGTTATATAGCTAATAATTTCTATTTTTTAAATAGACTGTATGGATAAATTTAATATTAAAAAAAAAAATAAGTTCTTAGCGTACCTAAATAACAGAAAAAAAAAAGTAAAATGTAATACTGGAAGAAAAATGAAAACGAATAGAAAAAAATGAGAACAAACTTTAATTGTTTTTAAATATTTTTAAAGGCTATTTCTTTTGTATATGTGCACATCTGATATTTACACACATAACAGGTAGAAAAAAAGAAATATTAAAATGTCATTAGTTTCTTTATGATGGCATGCTATAAAAGAAATAAAAAACAAGGCAGTATATAAATCAAAGTTTTTAAAGGGTCGCATTTTTAAATGAAAATAAAGAACATTATAAAATTGCAATATTTTTATTTAAATTTTGAATTTAGCTATGCAACGTTTTCTTAGTTTTTTAAAAATTTTGCCACAATAAATTAATAATAAAAAAATTCAATATATTCTATATTATAACAGGTAATAATATAACTATAGACTGTAAGGGCAACTGTAAAAATTCAAAATTAAACAAGAAAAAAAAATATTTAAATTAATACTTACTTATATTTGTCGTTACTAAAAAGAATAAAATAAAATAAATAAAAAAAATTTTTAAAAAACAGCTTTTTTGAACTAAAAAGTAGAAAATAAATTTTTAATAGCAAATTTTTCTGTAATTTTCTAAACTATATTGTTACAATCGAGATTTCTTTGAAAAAGTTTATTTCAATATGTCAAATATATATATAAATATAAGTATATATAAGTTTTAAAGTCTGTGAAATTAAAATAAAAGCTGGAGGCAGCAAACGCATAACTATAAACTTATATTTTCAAATTTTGCCTCCAGCTTTTATATTAATTTCACAGACTTTAAATGGTTCTCAAAATAGAACAAATAATCAAAGATTTTCTAATGTAAGACATTACAATGAATTACCAAACCGTAATAACGGTAATATTAGTAATAATAACCGAAGAAATAATAATAATATTGGCAGTTACCGACAAAATAATAAGCATAGACAAAATAACGGCAACCATAATAATTATCAACAAAATAACAATTACTTTAGACAAAACAACAATGTTTACCAACAATATAATGGTAATAAGAACTATAACCGACAGAATAACGATTATAACAATCAACAATTTAATAGACGAATGCCAAATAACCATAGAACCAATAATTATGATAATGGTACTTCTTTAAGGTTTAGTAATTTTAATAATAACGCCTATAATAATAAAAATAGTAATAATAATAGCCCTAACCCTTACAGAGGCAATAATATTAATAACAATCGTCGAGGTCAGAAAAACTCAACAGAACCTATGAATATCAGCCATAACGAATCACAGAATTTTCAATTGAGAGCGTCGAAAAAATCTACTTTATATAATAGTCAAACCAAGTAGTTTAGTTTGATTATTCAACCGCTCAAATTTATCATTGATACAGGAGCAACAAATTTAATCATTAATCCTGGGTTATGCCATTCTAAATGGATCATCCCAAGTAATAATATTAACCTAAAAACCCTTCTTACTTTTCCCGAATTAGGAAATACAAACGAAAAGATAGACTTTTAAAAACGACATTTTAAAACGGTTTAACCCAAAAGTTGACTAAGGTAAAAATGTATTAGAGATCAATCAAAACCTAATTCCCGTACTGTCTGATTTAGACGAACAAAGAAATATCAAACTATCAGTCAAGCAGAAAAATAGACTCGTTTTTTTGAATGAAACTAACACTTTTGACGGTAAAATAATAATAAAAGAAGGTATTTATAACGTAGAATATAACGAAATCCAACTAAAAATCGAAAATCCTTTCCACACAAACAAATATTAACGGAAGAAGTCAATCACGAAAATTTTAACATAATTGAAAATAAAACCTATAAACCGCTCCTTGAACAAATTTGCACTACCCACCTTAATTCAGAAGAAAACGAAAGACTTATTAGAGTCATAAAGGAATTTTCAAACCTACTCTATTAATAAAACTATGAATTATCATTTACAAACGCTATTAAACATGAAATCCGAACTACTGATCACGCTCCAATAGCAGTTAGAACTTATAGGTACCCATATATTCACAAGAGTTAAATACAAAGCCAGATTAAGGAAATGTTAGACAATAAAAATTTCCACCAAATATAAATTTCTGAAAAAGATATACACAAAACCGCTTTAAGTGTCGAAGGAGATCATTACGAATTTCTTCGTATGCCTTTTGGACTGAAGACAGCTCCGGTAACCTTCCAAAGATTGATGAATGTTGTCTTGTCCGAATACATTAACGAAATTTGCTTAGTGTATCTCGACGACATAATAATATTTTCGACTCCTTTGCAAGAGCATATGCAGTCAATAACAAAGATATTTCAGAGATTAAAAGATAACAATCTTAAAATTCAACTATACAAATTAGAATTCTTAAAACACGAGACTGAATTTCTTGGACATATTGTTACTGATGAAGGTATTAAACCAAACGCAAAAAAAAATACTTTGGGTACAAAAATTTCCCCTACCTAAAACACCGAAAGAAATGAAACAATTTCTTTGACTTGCTGGATACTACAGAAAATTTATCAAAGGTTACTCCAAAACAGCTAAGCCTATGACTAAAAGGCATTAAAATTAACATAGACAATGCGGAGTACCGGACAAGTTTTGAAACTTTAAAAACTCTATTAATTAACGACCCTATCTTGCATTACCTGGATTTTAACGTAGAATTTATTTTACAAACCAATGCAAGTAATTTCGCACTTAGCGCTGTTCTTTCTCAAAAGGGTCATCCAATTTGTTATGCTAGTAGAACGATAAACGATCACGAGCAGAACTACAGCACAATTGAAAAAGAATTGCTTGCTATCGTATGGGCATCGCAATATTTTTGCATATGAGACGAACAGATGAGAACGAACTGGCTGAAATCATAGAAAAACAACATCTTACAAACAACCATAGGAACATAAATGAAAATTATGCACAATTAAGAGGTGAAATATGTAATCCTCAATTAAAAGATAGAATAACCAATTTTATAAATAATTGCAAAATATGCAATTTAGAAAATATGAAAGGAAATTATTTTAAGCAAAATTATAAAATAATGGAAACTCACGATGGTTCTATAGAGAAATGGTACATGCAGTCGTTTTTTACAGCCTCGATAAATCTTTATTTTTGACGATAATAGACAAATTTTCTAAATACGCGCAAGCTATTGGGCTTTAAAATCATACATGGACAGAATTCAAGAGAACAATTACGCAATATCTGCAATATAATATATATCTCTGTTGTAGGACACTTTAAAAAAATTATAGTGGACAATGAACCGGGTCTGAAAGCAATTCCCTTCCAAGAGTTCCTTAAAAACGAAAACATCGAAATACATTTCACCTCCATAAACAATCACACGTCTAACGCAGATATTGAACGTTCACATAATACGATAAACGAGCACATGAGAATCTTACTGCATGATGCAAACGTTAACATACACAGTGTCGATCAAAAAATTCAGAAAAATAATATGTAAAAAAAATATTTTTTAAAATATGCTTTTATCGAACCCAAATTCGCCCCCTAAAAAGTAGAAAATAAAATTGATTGCAAAACTTTAGCTTTTTTGACTGTTATAATATAAAAGTGAATTGCTAGTGCAAGTATTTTGGACTGTTTGTTGGAATAAGGTTAAATAAAAATCTAGGAAATTTGAGGTTCGTGTTTCTTTTTTATTCCAATTGTTTATGATTATTTTTAAATTCCAATTTGAATTTAAAAATATGGGATATTTTTTATTCATACATACATTAATTATTGTTTCTGATATAAAATACGTTTTATAATTTTATACCAAATGTTTAAGTAAATTAAGAGATGTTAAATCGATTCCATTACAGCAAGAGTAAAAATTTTTTATTCCAGTATGTAATTCATAAATAAAGAAAGTACCTCGAAGGGTAAAATATGTACCAAAATACTGTGATTATATAAATATTACAACAATCCAACAACATAACTCGAATGAAAATGATATACATAAATGTACTTTACTGTATATTTCTATAGTATACTATTAGTAGTATATCGTATATCCAAACAAACATCTAACCTTGAAGACCTACCTACCTAATCGCTTAATAAGATCATGCAGTAAAAAATGTTGACAAATATCTTGATTTAAATTATAAACAAATGGAGCGGAACAAAATAATTTAGGAAATTAGTTTAACATAATTTTATGTACGTACGTACATACTTACATACGTAGTTTTAATTTTTTGCGTTGACAAAATTTTGTTTGTAAATCATAATTCGTAATGCGCAAAAGCATAATTTTGTAATGATCTTTACTTTTTACATTCTTTACTATGTACAAAAATAATATTATATATGTATGTAGTTTGAATTTGGCAATTGGAATTATTTTGAATAAAGTTTTATATGTATATCTATATATACAGAATATACATAATAATGTTGCTAAATAAAACACATAAAAGCTTAATTTTTAACGCCATGCATATTCAATATGCAATAATAAATGTTGACAACAAATATTCTTATTTAAATCCTAAACAAATGTTTTAAATCAAAATAATTTAGCAACATAAAAATATTATATGTACCTATATATTATGTATATTGTGTTTTGCTAAACCCTAATACAAAACCCATGTGCACATCAAGATTTATTGAACTAAATTATTATAGCAGGAAAGATCAAATACATGTGTATTGTATGCATGAATTATGAATAAGAAGAAAAATAAAGTTTTGAATCTATTATACATAAAATTTTATTTAAAAAATATTGATGAATAGAGTTAAAAAAAAAAAAAAAAAAATTATACATATACGAATTGGATTCGAACCACAGTCCACACATTAACACTCACTTTCAAGACCTGTACACTTTCCTCTGCACCATATATGCATTAATTCAATATGCATTAAAGAATGTTGACAGCAAATATTTTGATTTAAATACTAAACAAATGTTGTAAACAAAATAACTTAGCAACATACATAAAAATATTGTATGTATGGATTGTGTTTTGCTAATTATGCTAATACAAAACACCAGGAAAGATCAAAAATATAATGTGTATGTTTGTATGCATGAATAAGAGATAAAAATGTAAGTTTTAAATTGATATATACAAAAATGTATACATATTTTATTCAAAAAATGTTGATGAATAGATAGTTAAAAAAAAAAAAATGTTGCATGTGAACTGGATTCGAACAACACGACCCCCACTTTTGAAACCTGTACACTATCCTCTGCACCATACTACACTTACAAATGTTGCTAACAGATTACGAAGATAATAAAAAGCGTGACAGAATGACAAATAAATAAATAAATAAATAAATAAACCGACAGCGACGAGTTAATATAAAAGCATATAAAATTATTAAGTTCTATAATAACACTATTCATTTCACGACAAATAAAAACCTATCGAATTCCTAAATGGACTAAAAAACCAAAACGAATATCCTCAAATAAAAGAACGAATAGACAAAATTAAAGAAAACAGAATTAATAAATTTAATAAAAATCGCGAAAATGAAGAAGTAAGAACAGAACCTCAATATCTAAAAGAGGAAAGAGGCGGTAAAAATCACGCTAAATTTAGGATAATAAATGCACGAAATTTAGATAACGATTACATTATTACAAACATTGGATGCAAGTACTACCTTTCTCACATAAAGAACATCAAAACAACAATCACCTTAAAGCGACTTCACGTTCCAATAAAAAAAAAATAACAATGAAAACTGAATAAAAAATTTATTTCTCATTTTAGAATCATGGAAACAACGAAAATGATAATTTTTCCTATTCTTTTAACATTAGTGGTTTCTCGACTAATCGAGATACAAAATCTGAATAAAAATAACGGCTACGGCTAGAAAATAATATTGTGAATATCAAAAAATATGTTAAGGCAAATGACCCTTCTTGTTTGACTTTGGTACATAATTTCAATCTTCTACAAACAAAAATACACGGACTAAGACCTCACTTAAGAGACAAAAGAGGACTAATGAACTGTCTAGGTTCGGATATTAAAATTTTGACTGGAAATAGGATATTGAAGACGAACAATTTATAAAAACAAAATTAGATAATTTAGTAAAAAGAAATAAAATTTGATATAATCCTACTTCGAAATCACATAGATGACAATAGAACAGATCATATTAGCTTGTAGACTTAATATACTTTTAAGGAATATACTAACTGAATAGGAACTTGACTTTGTATCTGATATAGAAATACTAAAGTACCATTTTATTCAAAAAGAGATTATTTTAATTTGTTATGGTTCCATTAACAATTCATATTAAAGAAAATAATTGTTTGTCATTATCACAAAATAAATTCCTAATAGACGATGAAAAAACATTGTACAAAGTAAACAGTAAAAGATAATTTAAAGAAGAATTTAAAAGAAATTGAAAATTTTTGTTTAATTAAATCAATAAAGGCAGAAAAAGCCAATTCTAGTATGAACAATTGTAACGAACAAATTGTTAAAGAAATTTTACCTGGATTAGTGATTGTAAAAAATCTTCAAGAAAATATAACACAGAATTGTAATGAAGATAATTTGAAAATTGTAACATTATTACAAAAAATATAACTTTTAGTAACAAATTTGTTAAAATTCAAGATCATGTTATATATTCTTATTATTTTTTTTTTTGCCACTCCTATAAGGAGCATATGGCATCCACTAAGTCATTTATCATTCATATTTGACTAAACTTTCTGGAATCATTATTTCACTAAGTCGTTGATTACTCGGCTATAGCTATTGTACAAGACTAGGCGTTTCTTTAGTTCTACGCTATTATTATCTTACACAAGAATTATATTTTATTATTATTTTATTATATATTACAATATGGTATTAATTATAATTTATAAGAAATATATACTTATTTTTAATTTAATTATATTTTACTAATTATATATTATAAGAAAAATCTATATTATTTTTTTAATAATCTATATAACCCTGCTGGGTTTTGAACCCGAGACCTTTTCTCGGGTTGGTGTCTTAACCACTGAAAGGCCGGTGTCTTAACCACTACACCATTGGCTGGATATATCCTTATACTAACATTAAAATTATAGAAAATAATGAAAATAAATTAAAAAATTTAAAACAACTTAATTTAACTGAAATCGATTATAATAGAAAGAAAATTGAAGAAATAAGAAGATTATCAGATACATTTTTTAATACCCTTAATTATGTATTTTTTTATTGTAATATCATTTTTACTTATCGTAATATTCGCAATCATAATAAAAATTAAATTCTTTTATAATAAAATAAAAATATCTAAAAGCTTTGTCGGAGTCTCAGTTTAAGATGGATGGAGTTATTATGTTCCACAGATAAAATAGATAAAATATATAAAGATAAACAAAAAGATAAATAACTTAACTTTTCATTAAATAACTCTACATATGGTTTACACAGTTTTCTTGAATCCTACCTAATAAATAATAATAATCTCCTAACAAATTTTGCTGATAAGCATATTCTAACTTTATGCCTACTCTATCGAAACATATAGTATAATTTATTTTGTAAACATTTAACACGGTTTGTTTTGTAATATGAATCCAAATAAAATAATAAAAAAGAATTAAAACGCTGAAAAGGTTTTTATTTTTGTAATATGAAATTCTTATTCTAAATTCTACAATACTTATGACCTACTCCAATAATATTTTTTTTTGCACACATGTTTTTTTTATGAACGTTTTTTAGATTGCGATAAAGAATGACATGGATATTCATATCTTTTCATATTATTTTAATATGAAAAGAAAAAATGAAAGTTTTGTAATTATAAGTAAAAATGCACAAAATAAATATTTAGCAAAAATAGATTTTGTAAATTGTAAATTAAATCTAAGAAAATGTAAAAATTAAAAAGTTAGTTCTTTAGTAGAGTTCAAAGAAGATAGAACAAGAGTTCTATCATCAAGAATTTTTTGGTTTAAATAAATTAAATAACAAAGCAGGAGTTTTATTTTATTTAATTTTTTTTTTTAAAATAAACCAGAATCAAAATTTCTAATATCTGCTGGTCGATGCGCAGATTAATCATAAATTTTTAATGTCTATCTACAGAACAAAGTAGTTTTATTTTTACACACTGAAAGAATGCAGTGGTGAACCAAATATTAAAAAGACAAAGAAAATTCTAAAATTTAATTGAATGGATTTGGGACTTTTTACGGGAATCCGCTCAGGCCGTTTTATGCTAAAAGCTCATGTCGAAAAGATCGGTATAGTCAGTGGCGGAACTTCCAAATTTGGGCCGCGCAAAAATAAAATATTCCTCCAATCATTTTTTTTTAACAATAACAAGTTAGATATTTATTTCATATATCATATTGCAATCAAAATAAAAATAATACAAGAACGAAACTAAAACTTAATGGACCTCAAATATTAAAATCTTTCCTCCTTGACCAACCCAAGTTTAATTGTTATAAACGGTAATGACACCACTAACAATAAGAAAGCTTTATTTTAAATATAATTATTTTCCCATAGATTTATTTTCAATAAATCTAAAACATTCTTGTCAATTCAGCATTTGCACATTATAGAAATACATATTATTACTTTCCCATAGACAAAATTCTCATTATGTTAATACGACACCTATATTCTTAAAAAAAGTAAATAATTTTTACCCCATAGATATACCTTCAGTAAATCTACACATTCCTGCAAATTCAGCATTTACAATATTATCATAAAAACATAATTATTTTCCTATATGCAAAATTCCTACTAATCGAACTTTTAATGTTCCCACAAAATAATATCTTTCCAATTAATTTTATATGACATAAAAAACTAAATTATCCAATAGATTTACTTTCAATAAATCTATATACAAGTTCCGCATCTGGCATCTTCATTACAATTCAGCATCTGGAACATTATTATAAAAACAATTATTTTTCACACAGACAAAATTCCTACTAATCCTACTTTTATTGTTCCCACAAAATATTGTTTCAATAAGCAAAAATTATAATATAAATATCAGGAAATAAACGAATAAAATTAAGTTCTGTTCTGGATTTCAAACTCACCGAAGCTCCGTATTAAACATTTAAAATTAATTAAGAATGTATAATTAAATAAATTAAATTAAAGAATATTTAAATTGTGAAATTAGTTCTTGATTAAATTATAGAATATAAGTTTTTTTTTTTTTGTATAAAGAAAAAAAAGTAAAATTAAAAAGTGTTAAAGCAAAATATTGTGTTTTTTTTAATGTTTGCGAAAATCGAATCTAAAATTGGCGCAGTCGGTAGGATGCGCTAAGTGCTTTCTTTTGTAATTTAAAGAAGAAATAAATAAAAGAAAACGCTTTGTGTCTTGACACATTTATAGTGCATTAACTTATAAACATTTTCGTGAAAAGCTTTTTATTTTTTTTTTTGGTGAAAGACTTTCCAAAATAAAAAGAAAAACATATATAAAATTTTTTAACAAATGAAGTGTTAAAATTTTTTTTTGCAAAAATAAAAAAAAAAAAATAAAATTTTATCAAACAAAGTGATAAAAGTTTAAAATAAAATTAACACACTGTATATTTCTTTTAATTCTATAGTATACAAAAAAAAAAAACAAAAGATAAATTTAAAAATTTTTTAAATAAAAAAAAAAAAAAATAAAATAAAAAGAAAAAATAAGTGAAATTAAATCAAAAAAAAAAAGGGGAACCTATATATATAAAAATAAAAAAATTATTTGCAATGTTTGTCGATAGTGACGACGAGGACACAATCCCATTTTACCCTCCGTGTACATGGGAAGAATAAGAACAATATTATAACATAAATTAAATTATTTATTATTAAAAACAAAAAAAAAATATTTTATTATATAAACTTCAAATAAATATATAAAATTATAAATATTTTTTTTTTTGAAAAAAAAAACAAAACAAAAAAATCTAACTATATGGTGATTGCGAATATTAAATCCAGTTCCTGTATTCCTGTTATCCTGTACATTGCTGCTTAGTTCCTGTTCATCTCGTTGCTGTTTAAGTTCCTGTTTATCCCGAAGCTGATCAACATCAAAAACAACTTTAAAATTTTAACGTAAGCAATAATTTAGAAATTTTAAAATATTAAAATTATAGAAATAGCGATTAGTACAATTTAAGTTTAAGTTTTAAAAAAAAAAAACCCCAATAGAAAGCGTTCTTGCAATATTTAAAATTAGTAATAGTTTTTTTGAAAAAAAAATTATATTTAAGTAATTATTATAATAAAAATAAAAATGACTGAAACTCAATTAAGCCTTACTATTGACCCAGTGAAATATCTCAATAAATTACCCGACTTTACTGCAAACTTTAAAGAACTACAAATTTCACAGATTTGGTTGATAGGGTAAGCCCTTTATTAGAAAAATATGACGACATAAGTCAAAGTATATTTGCAGACTTGATTAAATCAAAACTTAAGGGAAAAGCGAGGGAAGTAGTGGAAATAAACAACCACATTAAGAAATGGACTGAAATAAAAGACGTCCTTGTAAAAAATTTTAGCGATCGGTGTAGTCTTGAAGAACTTTTTGACCAACTGAGAGCTACCACTTTTAAGACAAATTCCGTCGATTTCTACAACGAAATTAAAAATACATTAAGAAGATTAAATATAAAAGTTAGCATAGAATTAGGAGCCAACTCAACAGTTGCTCAACAACAGTTGCTCTAACTATTTTTAAGAACAAAATGCCTGAACCAATGCGTTCAATTTTATATTGTCGGACCCTAAAACACTTGAGTCCGCCATTGACATTTTACATGAAGCATGTTACGCACATATTAACCTTAATAATTTTAGTGGTCAAAAGACATTTAATTCTATTAATAAAAATAAAAACTTTTCTGGTGACCCAATCACCAAAACCAATTACAATTATAATCGTACCAATAATAACGCTACTATCAATAATTCTAGAAACTTTAATAATACAAAGCTTCATAATAACAACTACATTAGGAACAACCAAAATAATAACAATTTTAATAGAAACAACCAAAATAATAACAATTTTAATAGGAACAACCAAAATAATAACAATTTTAATAGGAACAACCAAAATAATAACAATTCTAATAAGAATAACCAAAATAATAATAACAACTATAGGAACCACCAATGGAATTCCTCTCAAAATCGAAATTCAAACTATTATAATCCCAATAATAGTAACAACTACCCACACATGAACAACCCATTTGTAAATAATAGTAATTTCACAAACAATTATAACAGAAATAATCAAATTTCTGAATCTGAACCAATGGAAATAAACATTGGAGAAACACAGCAAAGTGTTAACAAACCAGAATTACCAGCAAATTTTCTTTTAACGGCCTCGAATCTCAATTACCATGTATCTTAGTTAGTGGGAATATTAGACCACTTAAATTTATAATAGATACCGGAGCAACACACTCTATTATAAATCCTAACCTTTGTCATCCAATGTATTTAACAGAACTTCAAACCCCCATAATTATTAAAACTATAAATCAAGATGTAAAAATAACTCATAAAGCAGTTATACCTCTTTTTAAAGAATTGGGAGACTCAACAAAGAAGGTTGAAATGTATGTCTTTCCCTTTCATGACAATTATAACGGGCTAATAGGCAATAATATATTAATGCCATTAAAAACTAAAATCGACTTAGGTCAACAACTTTTAACCACACTTTATAATGAAATCCAAATACATTTTAAAAATAAAAATAAAGAAACAAAATATAATATTACTCAGAAAGGTGAATATGAATTAACTATACCAGTACTTCAAAAAGATGGTCTCGCTTATCTGCAGGAAAGGAAGTCCTCAGATGGCGAAATCACAATTCAAGAAGGAATATATGAAGTACAGAACTATACAGCCGTTGTAAAAGCAAATATTCTTAGTAGCGGTAATAAATCTATAACTTTTTCACCATTAGAAACTGAGATTGTAAATCATAATAACTTTAATATAATTTCTGAAACTAATAATAAATTTAATGTCCTAAGCGAAATTCGTAATGAACATTTATCCAACTTTGAAAAAATGCATTTATTACAATTTATAAAACAATACTCGCATTTATTCTATAACGAAAACTTAGATTTATCTTTCACAAACGCTATCAAACATCGTATTCGTACTATTAATGACGTTCCAATATTCACTAAGTCTTATAGATACCCTCAAATTCACAAAGAGGAAGTACAAAGGCAAATTAACGAGATGTTGGACAAGGGCATTATTAGGCCTAGCAACTCCCCATATTCTGCTTCTGTCTGGATCGTCCCAAAGAAGGAGAACGCCAGTGGGACACAGAAATGGAGACTCGTTATTGACTATAGGAAACTAAACGAAATTACTTTGGACGATAGGCACCCTATACCAAATATAGATGACATTCTAAGTAAATTGGGAAGAATAACAATGGTTTTATTACAATAAATCTAGGTAATAGAAAAATTATCAGAGATTTTAAAAAGGTATTACATATCATAAACATAACAGAATATGAAAACAGTAGAGTACTAATACACAAAAATATTGAACTAATACAACTAAATTTTAGTAACCCTATGTACAATACAATTAAACATAATCTCGATCTACTAGATAAAAAGATAGATAATCTTAAACCACACAAAAGCCATACAAGAAGTTTATTTAACCGAGTAGGAACCGGACTAAAATACCTTATCGGTACAATGGACTATAATGATGAACAAGCTATAAACGAACAAATTGAAGCATTATCTAAGAACTCCATATCCCTTATTAACGAGAATAATAAAGAAATACTAATTAATAATCAAATTTCTGACCAAATCAAGAATATCACAAAGCAAATTAAAATTCAACAAAATACAATTTCGGAATACCTAAATTCTTTTAATATGCAAACCAATAATGAAATTTTGGAAATAGAAGACGAAATAAAATATATGCAATATATGTATCAAATTAATTATGATATAGACCTACTCAAAACTCACGTTGACGATATGGAACAAGTAATACTAACAAGTAAATTAGGCATACTATCAAAAAACATTTTGACAGAAAAAGAACTAAATATGCTTTCTGGTTTTGAAAGCATTCAAGATATTAAAATTACTGTAAAATTTTATTTAGAACAAATTATTATTATATTACTAATTCCAGAATATAGTGCAAGACCGCTTTCCGAAATTCACATTGAACCAATACCAAATAAAAATAATAAAACTATTCTATTAGAGAACTATAATGTTCTTATAGACGACACTAATATTTGTTACAATTCAAATGTCGAAAATAATTTAAAGAAAAATTTAAAAATTATAGAAAACGAATGTATCAATAGTATATTTAAATTTGAACAAGCACATTGTAATATGCAAAAATTTTTAAATAAAGAAGTTAAAGAAATAATTCAAGGCATAATTATAACCAAAAATATTGGAAAAACAAATATACAACACAATTGTAATAATTTTAACATTACTATAACAGGTAACAATTTAATAAGGTACGAAAATTGTAAAATTAAAATAAAAGAAAAAACTTATGAAAATTTTTATACTAAAATTAATTACAAAATAATTTTACCTTTCTATACTACAAAAATAATTGAAAATAAAACTTTGAATTATATAAAATTTGAAGAATTTCATGTAAAAAATATAGAAAATAATAGAAAACATATTAACGATATTGTAAACAAAAAATATAAAAATCATGTAATAAATATATCTATCAATATTTTTCTTATGTTTTTTATAATTATTGTAATTTTTTTTTTTTTTTCCTTTACGGGGTATAATAAATATGCCCCGAAGGGTAGGGCCCTTTTCCTTTCGGATGTGGGCCAATTATTGTAATTTTAATAATAAAATGTTTATACAAAAAACATAAGAAAATCATAATAAATACTTCGTCGGAGCCTCAGAGTAACGGTGGGGGTGTTATAAACGGTAATGACACCACTAACAATAAGAAAGCTTTATTTTAAATGTAATTATTTTCCCATAGATTTATTTTCAATAAATCTGAAACATTCTTGTCAATTCAGCATTTGCACATTATAGAAATACATATTATTACTTTCCCATAGACAAAATTCTCATTATGTTAATACGACACCTATATTCTTAAAAAAAGTAAATAATTTTTATCCCATAGATTTACCTTCAGTAAATCTACACATTTCTGCAAATTCAGCATTTGCAATATTATCATAAAAACATAATTATTTTCCCATATGCAAAATTCCTACTAATCGAACTTTTAATGTTCCCACAAAATAATATCTTTCCAATTAATTTTATATGACATAAAAAACTAAATTATCCCATAGATTTACTTTCAATAAATCTATATACAAGTTCCTGCAAATTCAGCATCTGGAACATTATTATAAAAACAATTATTTTTCACACAGACAAAATTCCTACTAATCCTACTTTTATTGTTCCCACAAAATATTGTTTCAATAAGCAAAAATTATAATATAAATATCAGGAAATAAACGAATGAAATTAAGTTCTGTTCTGGATTTCAAACTCACCGAAGTTCCGTATTAAACATTTAAAATTAATTAAGAATGTATAATTAAATAAATTAAATTAAAGAATATTTAAATTGTGAAATTAGTTCTTGATTAAATTATAGAATATAAGTTATTTTTTTTTTTGTATAAAGAAAAAAAAGTAAAATTAAAAAGTGTTAAAGCAAAATATTGTGTTTTTTTTAATGTTTGCGAAAATCGAATCTAAAATTTTTAATCTGTTTCACTCGATTGCGAATCAAAATAAGTCTAATTAAAGAAGATATAGCTTTTTTTACACTCTTTTAGTAAGATTAAAAAAGTTTGCCCTAAATTTATCAAAATTATATGTGCAGTCAATAATTCAAGAATAGAATATTTAATAGAAAAATAACAAAAACGATGGCTTTATTTAGAAATTACACATCAATATTCAAGATTAGCTGCAGTAGAATTAGAAAAATATTAACTTCACCTACAAATCACTAAAACTCATGCAGGGCTATTCAATGTTAGTTTTATATATTTGTGGCACTATAACTGCGGGAAAAAAGTTCCAGTGTATGTATATAAAAAATGATTGTAAATCATTTTTTTTAATAATAATTTTGGATCCCCTATAGCTGGTGGCCTCCCCACAACGCAGTGTGCTGCGTCCACTAGTTCCGCTACTGGGTATAGTAGAAATAAATCTATGTAGCAGATGCGCACAAGAGACAGAAACAGTACTTCACTTTCTGTATCAATATCCGAAATTGCGATGGACCTCAAAAACTTAAGGACCATCCACGTCCGAACTTGAGATATGGGTTTTACGTAAACTATAGGATGGGTGTATTTTATGGCAAAATCCGTCTTTTGTCAGTTGTTAACTCAAATTTTGGCATGTTTTAATTATATTCAAAAAAATATTAATTAATTTTTTTTTATTTTAAATTCATTATACCTCAGGTGGAGGACTTCCATTTCCTGAACATTCGATAACTGCTCCAGAGTTATTTGAGAACTCAACTTTATGAGGAGGTTCATGAAGAAATATTGGTCCTTGAAGATCTAGTGCATTTAATCCTGCAAAAATATAAAATACGATTATACACATTTAATTAATTCAAAAAAAAAATTTTGTAAATATTTTGAAATAAAAAACTATAATGTCTTTGAAATGAAATTTAAAATTAAAAAAAATATTTTAACAAAACAAATTCAAAAGCTAAAAATAGTATAAAATATTCAGTTTAAAAATTTCTATGCATCCTAATTAAGATATGCATCGTTAATAATTGTAACTAGAGAGTACAAACAGCGCGTAACTGACTACTGACATTTATGCGACTGTAAGAGTGCTTCTCACATCACAGCTGACAGCCTTTCAGATTAAGAATCTAAGCAATGAGAAAGAAACGAAATTTATGAACTCAGAAAAAGTAAACTGGACATAAGTCAAATAACTTGTGCTTAACATTTCTTCGGAACTTAATTCAATTACCACTCTCTATTGAGTTCTGTAGCATTGTTGGTAAAATCTTGAAGAAATTGGTAACTGTTAGACGGTAGGTTTGAACTTATGTTAAGAGAGATATACTTATTTATAAAAAATAAAATAAATAAATGAAAATTTAATTTAAAATAATTATTTCTAATATTGTTGCTGCTAGTGTCAAAGAATGCGTTAGAAAGAATAATACTGAATTAATTTATTAAAATGCATGTACTATTGCTATTGTTATTACATCGCAACAACATTTAACACCAATTTTTAGGTTTTACTCAAAACATTTTTTAAAAAAGTCAACTAAATCAATCAGACAGCAGCGGATAATGATATAAAAAAAATGTACACGTGCCCACAGACATTCACACGCACACACCCGCAAACGCACATACACGCTCACACACACATACACGCACACACACACAGAACCAAATGAAATCATTAGCACATTGTGGTATGATATGTTTCCAAACGGCTCTCATATTGCTGGGTGTCATTTCATGCCATGCTTCGCCTATATTTTCGATAACATTTCTAATGTTGTAACTCTTCCAAAATTCTATTAAAGTAGGCGCATTTTCTCCTGTTATTGCTTTGATGGCTTGTAAAAAAGTGAGACGCAAATAATAGCTCTTCAATGTTGCAATGATACCTTGATCCATTGGTAGAATTATCGATGTCGTATTTGGTGGAAGAAATGTTATTAGAACATTTTCATTTAAATCGCTAAGACCGGTGGGATGACCTGGAGCATTATCTAAGATCAATAAATTCTTAAAATCCAACCCATTTTCTCGACAATACCGTTCTGTTGTAGGGCAAAAATAGTTCGTGAACCAATCTTCAAATAAAATTTTTGTGACCCAGGCTTTCTTATTTGAACGCCACAACACTGGGAAATTATTTTTTGATAAACCCTTAAGAGCTCGAGGTTTTTCCGCACGGTATACAAACATCGATTTTAGTTTGAAATCCCCTGCTGCATTTCAACCTAATAATAGTCTAAGACGATCTTTTGCGATTTTACATCCAGGGCATGACTTCTCATTGACTGCTATAAAAGTGCGTGACGGTAACTTCGATTCAGTCAACCCAGTCAAAATATTGCAAATGGTTTGTCGAATCATACGTGAAATGCTTTCATTATTTGATCTTCTTCGAAGTTGCTCGGTTACTAAACTTTTTGCTAAATTCAAAGAAAAAATCGCTCTTGAAATATTATTATTGGTCTGTGAAGAGTCGCGGTATAATATAAATAAATTGACTGCACCAATAAATTATTGCCTATGGAAACTGGTAAAAAGTAGCCATAGGCCAACTCGTGTTATTCGGCTGTTTGAATATATGAACATTTTTTGTCCAACTCATCTACACCTCCTTTGGTATTGTTGTAACCTACGATTATGGTTGGTTTTTTCACAACAGGATCTTCTTCAGCGCGATGATTCATAGTCGAGATATATTTTTAAAGTCTATTTCTTACATATACATACGTACATCTGATATTTACCTAGATAACAGACAGAAAAAAAGAAATATTAAAATGTCATGAAAAGAAAGAAACTTACATCTGATATTTAGGTACATAACAGATAGAAAAAAAGAAATACATATTAAAATGTTATGCTGAAAGAAAAAATGTTAAATAAAAATATTATTCTGAAAATGAAAGAAAAATCAAGGTATAAATCAAAGTTTTTAAGAAGTCGCATTTTTAAGTAGAAATATAAAAATATATAAAATTGCAATAATATTTTTATTTAAATTTTGAATTTTGCTATGCTATGGTATGCAACGTATTTAATTTTTTAAAAATTTAGCCGTAATATAATATAATACAATGCAAAAATCACAAGTTCAACTCTTAATATAGATATATGAATGAATACATGGGTATAGTTATAGATTTATTATTTTTTAATAGCAACAACTATATTTATATGAATGGACTATAAACATAAACGAACAAAAAAAAAATTCAGAATGTTCTATATATAGGTAGATACTAAATTTCTATTTCTTAAATTTCTTAAATAGACTGTAGGTGCTACTGTCAAAATTTAAAATTTAAAAAAAATAAAAGAAGTACCTACCTTAGCCTAGATAACCGAAAACAAAAAAAAAATAAAAGGGAAATAAAAACGAATAAAAAATAAGCATATTTTTCAAAATTTTTTGAAAATGTGCTAAAAAAGAACAAAATATTTTAATACGAAAAGCCACTTTGATTGTTTTTAAATATTTTGAATAAGAAAGCGTAAAAGTCATACGACATCAAATATTTATAAAAATTATTAAAAATATTCTTAACGTTGATAACAGCAAAATAGAACAAATTCAATTGTAATATTGCGAAAAGAAATAAAAAAATAAAGCAATATGTAAAATCAAAGCTTTTAAAGGAGCACAATTTAAATTATAAAATCGTGAAAAATTTAAATTATAAAAATTCTAATAAATTTTGCATTTTTCCTTTTATTTTAAAGTAACATAATATCAATTAATACCAACAATTATGCTTTGTTTATGTATGTATATGAATTGAGGGAAAACATAAACGAACAAAAAAAAAATTCTGAATGTTCTATAGGTAATAATTTCTATTTTTTAAATAGACTAATGTATAAATTTAATAATAAAAAACGAGAAAGAATACAGTTGTCTTTTTCAACTCTTAGATACCCGTACCAACCGTTAGTATGTTCACAGCCTGTCACTCTGCTTACAATATTATTTTTTAAATATTTTAGTATTTTAAAATAATTTGGGTGAATTTTATAATTTTTAGAACTATGGGTTGTACATATATTCAAACTATATGTTTATACATTCTTCAAAAGCAGATTCTAACCTTCCACACAAATATTCTACAGTACCATTTAATACCAAGCGGTAAATGTATATTAAATTACCAAAGAGTAAATATAATTTTAAATATTATATTGCGCACATAGTATATTTATATTATTATAAGTATATCGCCATACATTGCAATATTTCTTTAAAAATATTTTCATTCATAGAATAATTTCTTATAAATACAATAAAATACATATATATTATATTACAATGAGTGTTCAAAATTGAGGTATCATTTTGATTTTGCCGCCATTTTTTTTCTACCTGGAATTTTTATACGAGGTTTCTTTAGGTATATTCTAAATAGATTCCGGTTAGTTAATATGGAACGTTACACGAAGGAACAACGTGTTTTTGTTATTACAACATTTTTTGAAAATGGTAAAAGTTTTCAAGATGTAATTAGGAAATTTCGAACAAAATTTCGTAGAGAAAATGCTACAACAAATCGTGAAATCAAGCTGATGGTTGATAAATTTCTAGAAACTAGATCTGTTCTTGATTACAGATGCAACATTTATCAACGTAGTGGCCGTTCAACCGAGAATGTAGCAGCTGTGAGCAGAAGTGTTGAAGAAGATCCAAAAACTTCCATTCGTCATCGTTCGCAGCAATTAAACATCAAACCATCCACATTATTCAACATTTTCCATCGTGATCTCCATTTAAAGGCTTATAAGATCCAGCTGACGCAAGAATTAAAACCAACTGACCATGCATTACGTCGGCAATTCGTTTCTTGGGCAATCGAAAAACAAGAAGAAAATGAGAATTTTTTTAACAAAATAATCTTCACCGACGAAGCTCATTTCCAGCTCAATGGCTACGTCAATAAACAGAATTGCCGCATTTGGGGTGAAGAGAATCCAAGGGTTATCTTAGAGCAACCAGTACATCCACAAAAGTTACGGGTTGGTGTGGTTTGTGGTCAGGAGGAATCATCGGACCATATTTTTTTGGAAATATTTTATACGCAAATGGAAATGCGATTACGGTCAATGGAAATCGCTACAGGGAGATGATCCGAAGCTTTTTGTGGCGGGAAATTGATGATTTGGACGTAGAGAATATGTGGTTTCAACAGGACGTTGCCACTTGCCACACAGCAAGAGAAACAATGGATCATTTGAAGGAAAAGTTCGAAGATCGCATTATTTCTCGTAGAGGAGGAGTGATGTGGCCACCAAGATCGTGCGATTTGACACCGTTGGATTTTTTTTTGGGGGGTTTTGTGAAATCGAAAGTATACAGGAATAATCCCACAACAATTCAAGAGCTTAAAAACATTATCGAGCAGATTTAAACCGTTGAGAACAATTTTGAAGAAGAATTTTGGTAAAAGATTGGAAGCCTGCCGAAGTAGTAGAGGAGGCCACTTGGCCGACATAATTTTTCATTATTAACCGGAACCTATTTGTAATAAATTAAAATAAAAATATATTTAATATTTCAAAAAAAAAGGTTTTTTTTATTAAAATTAAAATGATACCTCAATTTTGAACACCCTATGTAAGTATGTATGTATATCAATATCATATAAATAAAAATTCTTCAAGCAGCCGTTATGTTGTTTATTTATTTACATTTTTTTGTACTACGCATTATATCCTCAACAATTTCAAATTATCGAGTAAAACAAAATGCAAAAAATTCGTTAAAGAAATTTGTTAGAAAATTTGAAAAAATCAAGTAACACTTTTTCTTCAATTATAAAGTAACCCTATATTATTAAAAAAAGGTGTTAACAGAAATAGGAGTATAATGTTGAAGTTTTAATTTTTATGTATTACTTCAAAAAAATTTTAACAGGTGTTCAAGTTACAGGTTTTTAAAAATAGGAAATTTTCAGTTTTTGACCCCTTACAACTCCTAAATACAAAAAAAATTTCTGAAATGATTCATACTTATTTTTAAAGGTCTAACTTCTATCAAAATTTCAACAAATTTCCAGCTTAAACTGTTTAGAAGATAGAAGGGTTAAAGGATTTTGCAATAATTCAGTTTCGCATAACGGTAAATTAAGACACCGTATAGCACAATTATATATTTATTATATACATGTTTGTAAAGCTCATAATAGCACCTATCGTTTGGAAGCACCTATCAGATTGAAGATATACATTAAAGAACTTATGTTTATTATACTTTATAATATCTATCAGTAGTTAAAATTTCATGGCTCTATTTCAAAAAAATTGTGGCGATCTAAAAGTTAGTTGTTCGGGAGCTACCCGAAGTTTTGGTCGGAACTCAACCAAAAAAAATAGGGAACCTATAAATTGCTCCCAGAATATTTTGTGTAAATTTCAAGATGCTAGCTTCCTTAGTTTTTGAGTTAGCGTCCTGACGGACGGACGGACATGGCTTAATCGACTCAGAATTTGATTCTGATCCGATTCATATTTTTGAAGGTATATCTAGCTCGCTTATTTCTAGGTGTTACAAACGGAGGAGTAATTTTATTATACCCGATCCTATCGTACGGGTATAAAAAGAAATATTAAAATGTTGTGCTATGAAAAGAAAGAAAAACAAGGTAGAATGTAAACCAACGGTTTTTAAAAGCGCACATTTCCAAAACTCAATACAAACTGTTTATAATTGTGACTTGCACAAACATTTTAAAATTTCATGTAATAACAAAATATGTGAAAATAGGACTTTTTTGCAATTTTGAGGGGCTGTAAGTCCGGAATCCTATATAACTAAGAAAAACCGTTAATACACGTAAAAATATATTATTGAACCTTTAATTTTGCATGTCTTGCCGAAGAAAATATTTTACAGGTGCCTAAGTTACAGGTGTCTAAAAATAGCAAATTTGCAATTTTTGAGGCGTAATAACTCTTAAAGAGGAGGTGTTACCAAAAAATTTTCTGAGGAAACTTATACTAATTCTAAAAGTTCTTTCTTGCCTCAGGTTCCTAAAAAACAGGTTCCAACTTTCAGGTTCTTATCTAAAGGCATGCCGGAGTTATGAAAAAAGAAATTTCATGCAAAATGTGGTTTTCATATAACTGTAAATTTAAATAGTGAATTACAAAATATTACATAATTTTGATATTGTTTTATATAGATAAGAAAATATTCGATCTTCTGGCGGTTTTAGATTGCAAAACTATTACGCAGCGCCTGAGATATATACATCTGAAAATGGGGCTTTTTCGCAATTTTGACGAGTTGCAACTTTGGAACCCTTTACAACTAAAATAAACCATTAACACACGTTAAAATATATTAGTGTAGCTTTAGTTTTTATATCTTTCCGAAGTAAAATGTGTACAGGTTCCTAAGTTACAGGTGTTTAAAAATAGCAAATTTTCAATTTTTGAGCCCTAATAGCTCATAAACAGGGGGTGGTGGGAAAAAAATTTCTGAGAAAACTTATACTAATTCTAAAAGTTCTTTCTTGTCTCAAAATTTCAAGCCTCTATCTAAAAGCGTGCCGGAGTTATGAAAGTAGAAAAATCATGCAAAATTTGGTTTTCACATAACGGTAAATTTAAATACTCAATTTAAAAATATTTTATAAATTTGATATTAATTTACAAAGTTAAAAAAAATACCTGTCGAATGACGTTTTCAGATTGAAACAATCAAAAGATATACGCATTTAAAAATAGGGCTTTTTCAAAGTTTGAGGGGCTGTAGCTCTGTAATGGATGGGACTACATGAAAAAGTTGTTCCACAAAATAATTTTTTTTATGAGACCTACCCATGGTTAAAATTTTTTTTCTCTATCTTTAACGGTGTAGAAGTTTTGCAAACAGACGGACGGACGGACGGATAGAGTGAAACTAATAAGCACATTTTTTCAAAATATTTTTGGAAATGTGCTAAAAAGGCACTGTATAAATCAAAGTTTTTAAAGGGTTGCATTTTTAAGTAGAAATAAGAACATTATAAAAATGCAATATTTTTTTAAAAATTGTGAATTTTGCTATGTAACGTTTTCTTAATTTTTTAAAAATCTTGCCACAATATAATAGAACACAATCCAACGATCACAAGACCAGTCCATAATATAAATATATGAATGAATATATGAGTATATAAATAATGTATGTATGTAGTTATAGTTTTATTATTATACCCGTACGATAGGATCGGGTATAATAAAATTACTCCTCCGTTTGTAACACCTCGAAATAAGCGAGCTAGATATACCTTCAAAGGTATGGATCGGATCAGAAAAAAATTCTAAGACGTTTGAGTCATGTCCGTCAGCACGCTAACTCGAAAACTAAGAAAGCTAGAATCTTGAAATTTACACAAAATATTCTGGGAATAATTTGTAGGTTCCCTATTTTTTTTGGTTGAGTTTGGACCAAACCTTAAGGTAGCTCTCGAACACCTAACTTTTAGATCCCCACATTGTTTTTGAAATAGAGATATGAAATTTTAACTGCTAATAGATCTCACAAAAATATTAATTTTATTTTTAATACCTTTTTTTTGTAGCCCCACCCGTTACGAAGCTACAGCTCCCCAAAGGTTCAAAAAAGCTCTATATTTAAATTATTATAGCACAAGTTGTATAAAGTATATCTTCATTTTGAAAACGCCAAACGATTACTACTTTTATTAGCTTTAAAAGTATATATAAAATAAATATATTTTTTGGCATACGGTGTCTTAATTTACCGTTATGTGAAACTCAAATTTTGCAAAATTCTTTAACCCTTCTATCTTCTAAATAGTTTAAGTGGAAACTTGAAATTTTGACAGAAGTTAGATCTTTGAAAATAAGTATGAGTCATTTCAGAAAATTTTTTTGTACCACCCCCCGTTTAGGAGCTGTAAGGGGTCAAAAACTGAAAATTTCCTATTTTTAAACACCTGTAACTTGAACACCTGTTAAAATTTTTTTGAAGTAATACACAAAAATTAAAGCTTCAATATTATATTCTTATTTCTGTTAACAACTTTTTTTAATAATATAGGGTTACTTTATAATTGACGAAAGTGTTACTTGATTTTTTCAAATTTTCTAACAAATTTCTTCAACAAATTTTTTGCATTTGTTTTACTCGATAATTTGAAATTGTTGAGGATATAATGCGCAATACAAAAAAATGTAAATAAATAAACAACATAACGGTTGCTTGAAGAATTTTTATTTATATGATATTGATATATACACATATTTATATAATATCATGTTTATTTACATATCGTATATGTCACTGATGAATGAATGATAAGAGTATAGATGTATATTATATAGCGCCGTATTTACATACATATATGTATTTTATTGTACTTACATATAAGAAATTAGTCTATGAATGGAAATATTTTTAAAGAAATATTGCAATATATGGCGATATACTTATAATATTTAAAATTATTTATTTAAAATTAATACTATCTTGTAAATTAATATACATTTACCTCTTAGTATTAAATGGTACTATAGAATTTTTGAAAAAGTTTTGGATTGATAATCGTTATGTGGTAGGTTAGAATCTGCTTTTGAAGAATGTATAAACATATAGTTTGAATATATATATACAACCCATTATTCTAGAAATTACAAAATTCACCCAAATTATTTTAAAATACTAAAATATTAAAAAAATAATATTGTAAGCAGAGTGTCAGGCTGTGAACATACTAACGGTTCGTACGGGTATCTAATAGTTGACAAAGGCAACTGTATTCTTCCTCGTTTTTTAATAGCAACAATTATATACGGTGTTCAAAATTGAGGTATCATTTTAATTTTAATAAAAAAAAAGATTTTTTTTTTGAAATATTAAATATATTTTTATTTTAATTTATTACAAATAAGTTCAGGTTAATAATGAAAAATTATGTCGGCCAAGTGACCCCGCTCTACTACTTCGGCAGGCTTCCAATCTTTTACCAAAATTCTGAATCACATTGTTCAATAAACTGTTCTCAATGGTTGAAATCTGCTCGATAATGTTGTTTTTAAGCTCTTGAATTGTTGTGGGATTATTGCTGTACACTTTCTATTTCACAAAACCCCACAAAAAAAAATCCAACGGTGTCAAATCGCACGATCTTGGTGGCCACATCACTCCTCCTCTACGACAAATAATGCGATCTTTGAACTTTTCCTTCAAAAGATCCATTGTTTCTCTTGCTGTGTGGTAAGTAGCACCGTCCTGTTGAAACCACATATTCTCTACGTCCAATTCATCAATTTCCTGCCACAAAAAGCTTCGGATCATCTCCCTGTAGCGATTTCCATTGACTGTAATCGCATTTCCATTTGCGTATAAAATATTTCCAAAAAAATATGGTCCGATGATTCCTCCTGACCACAAACCACACCAAACCGTAACTTTTGTGGATGTACTGGTTGCTCTAAGATAACCCTTGGATTCTCTTCACCCCAAATGCGGCAATTCTGTTTATTGACGTAGCCATTGAGCTGGAAATGAGCTTCGTCGGTGAAGATTATTTTGTTAAAAAAATTCTCATTTTCTTCTTGTTTTTCGATTGCCCAAGAAACGAATTGCCGACGTAATGCATGGTCAGTTGGTTTTAATTCTTGCGTCAGCTGGATCTTATAAGCCTTTAAATGGAGATCACGATGGAAAATGTTGAATAATGTGGATGGTTTGATGTTTAATTGCTGCGAACGATGACGAATGGAAGTTTTTGGATCTTCTTCAACACTTCTGCTCACAGCTGCTACATTCTCGGTTGAACGGCCACTACGTTGATAAATGTTGCATCTGTAATCAAGAACAGATCTAGTTTCTAGAAATTTATCAACCATCAGCTTGATTTCACGATTTGTTGTAGCATTTTCTCTACCAAATTTTGTTCGAAATTTCCTAATTACATCTTGAAAACTTTTACCATTTTCAAAAAATGTTGTAATAACAAAAACACGTTGTTCCTTCGTGTAACGTTCCATATTAACTAACCGGAATCTATTTAGAATATACCTAAAGAAACCTCGTATAAAAATTCCAGGTAGAAAAAAAATGGCGGCAAAATCAAAATGATACCTCAATTTTGAACACCCTATATTTTTAGGAATGGACTGTAAACATAAACGAACATAAAAAAGTTCAGAATGTTCTTTATATAGGTAAGTAATAAATGTCTATTTCTTAAACAGACTGTAGGTACTGTAAATATTTAAAATTAAAAAAAAATAAAAGAACTAAATTTTTTAAAAATATATTTTACATAATATGTATTTGAATAAATTTACTAAAATTAAATTGTTCATAAAACTGAGGAAACTTTCACAAAAGCTATAATTTTTTACCGTATATCTAAGCTATAATTTTTTTTTTATTTGCATTTATATTTAATTTTATTTTTTCATAATATATTTTTGATTACTATATTAGTGGAAAATTTTTTAGCTGAATTCACCACATCAGTTACAAATTTTACCACACATTTTTTAACAGTGATTAGAAATAGGTTGGAAAAACCTTCAATCAATATTTCCAATTATCAATCGATTGAATGCTATGACAAAAGTAATACATCATCTAAACGACATCATAGTGATGAAAATGATGAGGACCAAAATATTGAAGAGGCCATGGAACGCTCAATATCAAATGACCGTAATATTATACAAAAGGGAGGCGGTAAAGAGCTATTAAATATAATTCAGGAAAAAGAAAAGTTCAATAAAAAGTTTGGATTATTAACAAAAGAAATTACGTTTAAATTCAATGACTTTGATGAGAATTGTGGGTCATTTTTGATCATATAAAAATCACAGAAGGTTTGAAAAAACTAGATTAAATTGGTATAAAAATATCAATACCGAGTATTGAGAATATGAAACCAATTGGATTAAATTTGAAACCCCTGAAAGAATTAAATTCGGATGATATTATATATTTATTGGCATCCATTTAACAATCGAATACTATTTCATGATATCCGATTTGTTGGAGGTATCTTCACAATTGTAAAAAATCTTTCTGGTAAAGGTACTGTTACAATAGCTAATTTAACCTATGAAAAATTATTACAAAAAAAGAAAGGACTGTAGTGGACAATTAAAAAAAGGACATAGGTGTAACAAATAATAATCCACGAGACATATGAATTAGGGAAAATTCTTGCAAATCAGGTATGTGAAAAAACAAAAAGAAAATTTTTATTGTTCTATATGACATGGAATTTACACAAGATACTTAAGGAACTCTGCATTTACACATGAATCCATTTTATGTGTTGCAAATATAGTTTGTCACTTATGTTATAAAGAAAAGGGAAATAATTTTGAATGCACAAAATGTAAAAAACGAATTCACATTTTTGAAAATATTTGTGAAAAAAACTGTGTTAAGAAGTTTATAGATTTTTTATAAAAAATTACTGTTCATCAAACCATTAAAATTTGTTGTATTGCACATAATTTTAAAAGTTATGATGGTCAATTTGTTATAAGGGAGCTATTAAATAGGGATAAACCTATATCACCAATTATGGGAGGAACAAAAATTTTCAAAATTACGTTTAACAATAATATTTTTTTATAGATTCTCTCAATTTTTTACTTATGGCTCTATCAAAATTTACTTCAGCATTTAGTTTTGATAAAAATGACGTTAAAGGTTGGTACTCACATTTATTCAACACAAAAAACAACTACAATTATGTGGGGGAAATTCCAAACACTGAAATGTTTGCTTTAATAACTTTAACTCTGAGGAACTACAAAAATTTCAAGCATGGCACAATAATTTAAAAGAATCATATTATATTTATGACAATAAGAAGGAACTTATTAAATACAGTATTCAAGACGCAAATATATTACGGCAAGAATGCTTAAAATTTATGGATGATTATCTTAAACTATTAAATATCAATCCATTTTTTGAAACCTTTATTTTAGCCCAAACTAGTTTAACTGCATATCTTAAACATTTTTTAAAAGAAAATACTCTAGGAGTAGTTCCAAGCAATAATTACAATGATAAAGGTAATCCATCTAACATTGGACTAATGTGGGTCGAATTTAAAAATCAAGCTAACAGTGGTAAAATTCAGAATGGATTTCTTTTACTAGATTGAGGTGTAAAAGTAGATGGTTACAATAAATATATGAATACCGTGTATGAATTCCTTGGGTGTTTTTATTATAGCTGTGAAAAGTCTTTCTATAACAGGGATTTAATTGCACCTGGATATGAAGTACATCTTAGATTTGAGAATGCTATGCATAGAATATTGTTTTTAAAACAAAAAGGATATATTGTTTCGTATATGTGGGAGTGTGATTTCACAAAATTTTCAAAAAAAGAATACAAAAACAGAAATTGAATTAAAAACCTGTCTATTTAATAATTTCGTGTATAAATATATTTTTGGATGTCCTACTGGGTACTTACAATTTTTATTTACGTATGGATATAGCGAAGTCAAATCATAAAAGCAATTTTTTTCATTCACTTGATTTTATAATGCAATTTAAACACTTCAGTACGACGTCCAAATGGCATCTCGAACATTAATTGAATTTAATAAAACAGATTTTATTTAATTCAATTAATGTTCGAGATGCCATTTGGACGTCGTACTGAAGTGTTTAAATTGTATTATAAAATCAAGTGAATGAAAAAAATTAAATTGTAAGACTGAAAATCAACAAGAATACAAACCAAAAACAGGTATTATTATATGATTTTCATATAAGAAAAATACATATAAGTTTTTATTGTTATAGATGATTTTATGTG
The DNA here is from genome assembly GCA_947095535.1 of Poecilobothrus nobilitatus. Taxonomy (NCBI): domain Eukaryota; kingdom Metazoa; phylum Arthropoda; class Insecta; order Diptera; family Dolichopodidae; genus Poecilobothrus; species Poecilobothrus nobilitatus. Next base: position 152,196,019 of record OX352774.1, on the reverse strand, counting down.
TGAATTAACATACGAACTTCCTTCTTATGGTTGATGAGACACAATTTGTATCAACAGGTCCTAAAATTTATTCGTATCGTTATAATAACCCTGATTTTGGTAATTGTGGCGATGCAGCTAAATGTAAAGGAATAACAAACAACATAATGAATAGGAAAACATTTCATTTTGGACACATGAAAGAGATTGTCACAAAACCATTTGGGGAGATGCAGTATTACCTTAGAACTGCAAACAAAATTAAACGTTAAAAACTTTTTAAAGTAATATCAGAAGAAGAAGCAAAAAGATTTGGATTCACATTTACAAAACGTGCTTGCCGTGAAAATTTTGAAACTATTTCTTATGGTTTTTTGAATAAATAACATTTTTATATGAATTAAATATTGTTAGTTTTTTGAATATGGAAGTTTATTATATTAAAAATTCATTTTTAATTTAGATGCACGCAACAAAACATAGAAAGTAAATTTTTAATAGTTGACTTGCAATTTGTTATCGGTAAGGATAATCAACTTATTCTTAGATGGCTACAAATCATAATACATCTGTAATTACCGTGTTATACCACTTTAAACTTCCGTATCCTAAGGAAGAACTTAATTTAATAGTCAAACAAAACAAATACAACAAAGAAAATATTAATGGTTTGAATTGGAGTGATGGTCAGATAAATCAAAACGATATTCCCGCAATCATAGAAAGTTTTTTGATTTACGACAAAATTTATGTAAAAGGACTTCAAAAGAGAACATTTTTGGAAAAATATTTAACCAATCAAGTTATTGACTTGGAAAATGATATACCACCTCTTACTAAACTGTCAAATTATGAATTATATTGTCAAATTTATTTAAAATCTGATAGTCATAAGAAACGATGTATTGTGTATATATATTCATGCATTAATTAAAACAAAATTAAATTTAATTCAAAAAAACAATGTTTATTTATTATACCCTACACCTAAAGTATAGGGTATATTAACTTTGGTATGGTGTTTATAACCACCAAAAGGAAGCGAGTTAGATATAGACATGTATATATATTCTGAATCAGGATCATCTCCTGAGTCGATTTAACGATGTTCGTCCGTCCGCCCGTCCGTCCGTTTACACGATAACTCAAAAACTAATTAAGCTATCTTGATGAAATTTATATAGTAGATTACTAATTACGAAAGAAAGGCTAAGTTCGAATCTGAACAAAATCCGTCCATGGGTTCGGATTCTGGAAGCTTCCGCACGAGCCCCAGAGCAAACGAGATTATCTCCAAAACCAACAAAGATATAACCTTTAAATATTTTATAATGATGTTCCTTCCAGTTTGATTTGTGTCTCTACAATTTAAGAGGATTTGGTCCGCGGGTTTGGATTTGGAAGCTTCCGAACGAGCACTAGAGCAAATGAGATTATCTCCAAAACCAACAAATATATAACCTTTAAATTTTGTACAATGACGGTCCTTCCCGTTCGATTTATGTCTCTGAAATTTGAGAGGATTTGGTCCATGGGTTTGGATTTGGAAGCTTCCGAACGAGCACCAGAGCAAATGAGATTATCTCCAAAACCAACAAAGATATAACCTTTAAATTTGGCAGAGTGGTGTTCTTTCATGTTTTATTTAAGTCTCTGAAATGTGAGAGGATTTGGTCCATGGGTTCGGATTTTGGGAGCTTCCGAACGAGCCCCAGAGCAAACGAGATTATCTCCAAAACCAACAAAGATAGAACCTTTAAATATTTTATAATGATGTTCCTTCCAATTTGATTTGTGTCTCTACAATTTAAGAGGATTTGGTCCGCGGGTTTGGATTTGGAAGCTTCCGAACGAGCACTAGAGCAAATGAGATTATCTCCAAAACCAACAAATATATAACCTTTAAATTTTGTACAATGACGGTCCTTCCCGTTCGATTTATGTCTCTGAAATTTGAGAGGATTTGGTCCATGGGTTTGGATTTTGGAAGCTTCCGAACGAGCCCCAGAGCAAATGAGATTATTTCCAAAAACAACAAATATATAACCTTTAAATTTGGCTGAATTGTGTTTTTTCATGTTTGATTTAGGTCTCTAAAATTTGAGAGGATTTGGCAATGGGTTTAAATTTGAAAGGATTTGAACCGTGGATTCGGGTTTTGGAAGCTTCCGAACGAGCCGCAGAGCAAATGAGATTATATCCAATACGAACAAAGGTAGAACCTTTGAATTTGGTACAATAGTGTTCTTTCATGTTTGATTTATGTCTCTGAAATTTAAGAGGATTTGGTCCATGGGTTTGGTTTTGGAAGCTTCCGAACGAGCCTCAGAGCAAATGATATTATCTCCAAATGCAACAAAGATATAACCTCTAAATTAGGCAGAATGGTGTTCCTTCATGTTTGATTTGTGTTTCTGAAATTTGTGAGGATTTGGTCCATGGGTTCAAATCTTGGAAGCTTCTGGACGAGCCCCAGAGCAAACGAGTATATCTCCACAACCAACAAAGATAGAACTTTTATTTTTAGTACAAAAGTGTTCTGTTATATTTCCTTTTCAGTAAAATTGGAAACTGATATTTGAGAGAATTTGAACCATGAGTTCGTATTTTGGAAACTTTCGGACGAGCACAAGAGTAACGAGCATATCTCCAAAATATCTACAAAAGTAGAACCTTTAAATAGAATGGTGTTCTGGCAAGTTTTCTTTATGTTCCTGAGATGGATTCGATGAATTGGAGTGGCAATTCGGGTAGCTGACACAAACCTCCCAAGTACTACCAATCTTCGAAAATAATTAAGATAGAAACTTAAAATTTTATACAAGGGTGTCAAGCATATCCCAAGCGGATGCCTCTTTTACGTTCTTGAAATTCGAGTTGAATAAGATAGAAAAGGGAAGAAGTTCAAGCAGCTGCCAAAAACACTTATGGATTTTTAATATAATTTGAATTATTCAGGTGTAGGGTATTAATAAGTCGGTTGCATCGACTTACTGTTACATTTACTTGTTTATTTATTAGTTATTACATTAATGTTACATATTTCAGAATCTTCATTAATACTCGTATGTACATCATACACAAACAAAATAATTTGTATGACATAAAAAGAGAAACTTCTTAGAACAATCTGCTGTAATTATATTGAATAGATGGTATGTAAAATTCTTCCTGTGTTAGCTTTATTACTCATAAAAAAACACATAAAAAAATTGTTTAATATAATTACTTAAAAAAGAAAGTTAAATATTTTTATTTTTGCTTAATTGACAAATCAATTTATATTATTGCAAAATAAAAAATTTTCAAAGAAAATAAACGTAAATTAAAATTGTCAAAGAGAATAAACATAAATCATAACTTTAAATATTTTTATTTTATGCTTAATTTATTTAACAAATTAATTTATATATTATTTCAAAATAACCAGTTACTAAATATGCAGTGTACTAAGTATAATAAGAAAATTGATCGTCAACAAAAGAATGCGGAATGTAAGAGTTGCAAAAATAACTTTCACTTAAAGTGTACAAGTGGCAGTTCCAAATCACTTTTTACATGTGAGAAGAATTTAAAAAATCGACGTTCATTATCAACATCGTCAATTTCCAATTTCCTGCCACGTTTTAAGGATAAAAGCCTATCTACAAATTCAAATACAACTCCTGAAACACCAGAGGTAGGAAAAAAAGATGTAAGTCCCTTTACGAATTCAAATACAACCAAACAATTACACGATGTGGGGAAGATATTTGAAATGTTTCAGAAAATAGAGAAGATCCATCAAACGTACGTGAACAAACTTTTATTTCTGGAGCAGGAAAATATACACTTAAAACCAAAGTTAATTTTCTGGAAAATAAAATTGACAATATGGAGCAAATTTCACTTGAAAAATCGATAGATATTGTAAATGTGCCGGATCTAGATAACCCTCAATGTGCACAAACCGCTTGCTGTATTTTAAATTCAAGTCTGCAGATTGTAGTAAAACCTGAAGACATTGAAAAATCCAACTTCTTCAAAGTAAACAAGTAAATGTAACAGTAAGTCGATGCAACCGACTTATTAATACCCTAAACCTGAATAATTCGAATTATATTAAAAATCCATAAGTGTTTTTGGCAGCTGCTTGAACTTCTTCCCTTTTCTGTCTTATTCAACTCGAATTTCAAGAATGTAAAAGAGGCATCCGCTTGGGATATGCTTGACACCCTTGTATAAAATTTTAAGTTTCTATCTTAATTATTTTCGAAGATTGGTAGTTCTTGGGAGGTTTGTGTCAGCTACCCGAATTGCCACTCCAATTCAACGAATCCATCTCAGGAACATAAAGAAAACTTGCCAGAACACCATTCTATTAAATTTAACGGTTCTACTTTTGTTGGTTTTGGAGATATGCTCGTTACTCTTGTGCTCGTCCGGAAGTTTCCAAAACACGAACCCATGGTTCAAATTCTTTCAAATGTCAGTTTTCAATTTTACAGAAAAGGAAACATAACAGAACACTTTTGTACTAAAACTAAAAGTTCTATCTTTGTTGGTTGTGGAGATATACTCGTTTGCTCTGGGGCTCGTCCGGAAGCTTCCAATGGACCAAATCCTCACAAATTTCAGAAACATAAATCAAACATGAAGGAACACCATTCTGTTTAATTTAAAGGTTATATCTTTGTTGCATTTGGAGATAATATCATTTGCTCTGAGGCTCGTTCGGAAGCTTCCAAAACCCGAATCCACGGTTCAAATCCTTTCAAATTTAAACCCATGGCCAAATTCTCTCAAATTTCAGAGACCTAAATCAAACGTGAAAAAACACCATTCGACCAAATTTAAAGGTTATATATTTGTTGTTTTTGGAGATAATCTCATTTGCTCTAGGGCTCGTTCGGAAGCTTCTAAAATCCAAACCCATGGACCACATCCTCTTAAATTGTAGTGACACAAATCAAACTGGAAGGAACATCATTATAAAAAATTTAAAGGTTCTATCTTTGTTGGTTTTGGAGATAATCTCGTTTGCTCTGAGGCTCGTTCGGAAGCTTCCAAAATCCGAACCCATGGACCAAATCCTCTCACATTTCAGAGACTTAAATAAAACATGAAAGAACGCCACTCTGCCAAATTTAAAGGTTATATTTTTGTTGGTTTTGGAGATAATCTCATTTGCTCTAGTGCTCGTTCGGAAGCTTCCAAATCCAAACCCATGGACCAAATCCTCTTAAATTTCAGAGACATAAATCGAACGGGAAGGAACATCATTGTACAAAATTTAAAGGTTATATATTTGTTGGTTTTGGAGATAATCTCATTTGCTCTGGTGCTCGTTCGGAAGCTTCCAAATCCAAACCCATTGACCAAATCCTCTTAAATTTCAGAGACATAAATCGAACGGGAAGGAACATCATTGTACAAAATTTAAAGGTTATATCTTAGTTGGTTTTGGAGATAATCTCATTTGCTCTGGTGCTCGTTCGGAAGCTTCCAAATCCAAACCCATGGACCAAATCCTCTTAAATTTCAGAGATATAAATTGAACGGGAAGGAACATCATTGTACAAAATTTAAAGGTTCTATCTTTGTTGGTTTTGGAGATAACCTCATTTGCTCTGGTGCTCGTTCGGAAGCTTCCAAAACCCAAACCCATGGACCAAATGCTCTTCAATTTCAGAGACATAAATCAAATGGGAAGGAACATCATTGTACACAATTTAAAGGTTCAATCTTTGTTGGTTTTGGAGATAATCTCGTTTGCTCCGGAATCATTCGGAAGCTTCCAGAATCCGAACCCATGGACGGATTTTGTCTAGATTCGAAGTTAGCCTTTCTTTCGTAATTAGTAACCTACTATATAAATTTCATCAAGATAGCTTCATTAGTTTTTGAGTTATCGTATAAACGAACGGACGGACGGACATCGCTAAATCGATTCAGGAGGTGATCCTGATTCAGAATATATATACATGTCTACATCTAACTCGCTTCCTTTTGGTGGTTACAAACACCATACCAAAGTTAATACACCCTATACTTTAGGTGTAGGGTATAAATAGGTGGTAAAAACAATGAGACTACAGGTGCGTTAAATATTATGAGAGTTAATTTAATAGCGTAGTAAAAAAACACTATTTTATGTAAAAGTAAGGCTTTTAATTATAAAATTAGATTTAATAACAAGAAAATTTTTATAAACCATAGTCTTACAAAGAAAAATAGGGATATCTATAAGGCGGCAAGGGATTTTAAGATAGAAAATAAAGTTAAATATGTTTGGATTGAAAATGGAAAGATTTTGGTTAGGAAATCTGAAGGAGAAAATTATATCGTCATCAAAGAAATAAGTGATTTAGATAAAATTTCGTTTGTTGTAATAATTTCAATATGATCAAAACTCCTTCATCCATAACTAACCATTTCAAGTCCAATTCTTTCATAATACATCAAAATATTCGCAGTTTGAGAAAAAATTTTGATTAGCACATTTAGAAAATTTAAAAAACTTGCCTTATATAATAGTGTTAAGTGAAATATGGATCTATAGTGAAGATCAAACGAATTTCCATCTACCCGGGCATATTTTATACTGCAATTGTAACGACACTTATGCGTCAGGCGGTATTGCAGTATACATAAAAAACAAGTTTTCTAACATTTGTACTTCAATATCTTTAAATACTGCTGATATTGTAAAATTAAATGTACTTTTGAAGGCGTAATTTTTATTATTTTTTGTGTATATAGGTTAACTAATACAAATTTTGATTATTCAATTTTTCCACACCAACTTGATGACCTTTTGCGTAAAGAAAGAATTAAAAATATAATTGTAATTGGAGATTTGAATATTGATATAATAAAGGAATCTTGTTTAAAACAAATGTATTTACATGCAATGTCATTGCATGGTTTATATCCACTAATAGAGTCACCAACACGCATTTCTGAATTTAGTAGTACATGTATTGATCATATTTTTGTAAGATTAAACAATCGTATAAGGAATTGTGAACCATTGGCAGAGAATATTAACTTAGGTATAACAGATCATAATATGATTTCATTAATTTTAACTTCTTATAATTCTCCAACTGTCACTGATTCAAATTCAACAAATAAGAGAATTGATTTTTCTAAATTATCCTTTATATTACAAAATGAAAGTTGGTATATCGTTCTTAACGAATCTAAGCCAAGTTATGCATACGATAATTTCACAAGTATACTTAAGAAACACAAGAAACATATTGATTACTGTTCTATAGAAGTTCGGAAACCTAAAACTAAAATTAAATTAAAACCGTGGATAACCGATCAGCTTCTAAAGGAAATTAAAGCTAAAAATAAATTAGGTCTAAAATGTAGAAGTGATAATTTAAGTCTACAACAAGAATTTAAAATGGGGGCCTCGGTGGCCTAGTGGGTAAGAGCGTATAAATTACGCTGTAAAGACCGAGGGAGTGTGGGTTCGAATCCCACACACGTCGTAAGAGTTATTCCCCTTTACGATATTTACAGCCACACCTGAACACGAAAGGTTGTGTAATTTCCTGTCCACATTTATGTGGCAGAGAAATGCATTAAAAAAAAAAATTTAAAATTAGAAGTAAAAATATTAATTCTAAAATAAAAGTTTGTCGAAATTATTACTATACTTCTGAATTAAACAGATATAGTGGTAACTCTAAAATGGAGTGTCAAGTCGTTAGTAATATTCTGAATAAACCAGTTGCTAGTACAAAAATTAATAAAATAAATTGTAATGACGAAATATTTGTTGACCAAATAAAAATAGCAGACAAGTTTAATGAATTTTTTGTTGAGTCAGCAAATGTTTTAGTTGCTACAAATAATACTTGTAGTTGTAATTGTCAAATAGTAATAATAGTATAATTTTAGAAAATACGCAAACTTCAACATTTGGTTATTTACAAATATCACCTGATGAAGTATATGAATCTATTTTAGCTCTAAATAATAAAACTTCTTATACTACTGATGGTGTAAATAATATTATATTAAAAAGAACAGCTCCTTTTATTAGTAATATTATTAGTTACATATTTAATTTATCAGTATTCACCGATATTTTTCCTCTATCCCTTAAAAATGCAGAAGTGATACCTATTCATAAGAAAGGTTCGAAATAAGACATATCCAATTATAGGCCGATTTAAATTTTACCTAGTATTGGGAAACTTTTTGAGAAGCTAATTAAAAAAAAGATGTTCAGCTACCTAAACAAAATAAAGTTTTTTAGTACCAAGCAATTTGGCTTTCTTGCTGGTAATTGTACTGAAGATGCGATTTCAAATTTATGTGTCGATGTATTCAAGTCCAAATATTAGTAACTAAACAACTGCTTTATTTCTTGATATTAAAAACGCTTTCGATACAATTAACCATGAAATTTTAATCTCCAAATTAGAAAAAGCTGGTTTTAAAGGTTTTATGTTAGAGTTTTTACGATCTTATTTAAAAAATAAAGTACAAAAAGTTAAAATAGGTGATACTTCTAGTGAAAGTAGAGAAATTAATTTTGGTGTGCCGCAACGTTCAGTATTAGGTCCGTTGTTATTTTTAGTATATATTAATTCTTTATTTAATCAACCGTTTAAAGGTAACATTACAGGTTTCGCTGATTATTGCGCACTTACTTATAGTGAAAAAAGTATTAAGAATCTCAAATCGTGTATAGAATTTGACGTAGTAATAATAAGTAACTGGTTCTTAATAAATAAGCTTAGTTTAAGTAGTAAAACTAAAGTCATGTTCTTTAATTTAAAAAATCCCAATAATATTGATCTCAATATAAAATTTCAAGCTTCTAATTGTAAAATTACCTTCTTAGGTAAATTAGCTTCTAATTGTAAAAATACCATTTCAAATTCGCGTTTCTAACGTTTATAATCTAAGAATAAATAATCTAAATTTAGTAAATATTCCTTTTAGTCATAACACATTTTAAAAGGTTTTTTTCTACCTTGGCTCCAATCTATTTTAATAATCTTCCAGTTAGCTAACAATAGATTATTATAATGTTGAAAATATTAAGTGGCAAAGGAATTTTTTCTTTTAGTTTTTTTTTAGTTTAGTTTATTTTTTCTTTTTTTCCTACCTGTAGTATTTATTATTAACTGTTTTATTAACTATAGTGTATATAAAGGGTGTTCAAAACTGAGGTATCATTTTGATTTTGCCGCCATTTTTTTTCTACCTGGAATTTTTATACAAGGTTTCTTTAGGTATATTCTAAATACATTCCGTTTAGTTAATATGGAACGTTACACGAAGGAACAACGTGTTTTTGTTATTACAACATTTTTTTAAAATGGTAAAAGTTTTCAAGATGTAATTAGGAAATTTCGAACAAAATTGGTAGAGAAAATGCTCCAACAAATCGTGCCATCAAGCTGATGGTTGACAAATTTCTAGAAACTGGATCTGTTCTTGATAACAGATGAAACATTTATCAACGTAGTGGCCGTTCAACCAAGAATGTGCCAGCTGTGAGCAGAAGTGTTGAAGAAGATCCAAAAACTTCCATTCGTCATCGTTCGCAGCAATTAAACATCAAACCATCCACATTATTCAACATTTTGCATCGTGATCTCCATTTAAAGGCTTATAAGATCCAGCTGACGCAAGAATTAAAACCAACTGACCATGCATTACGTCGGCAATTCGTTTTTGGGCAATCGAAAAACAAGAAGAAAATGAGAATTTTTTTAACAAAATAATCTTCACCGACGAAGCTCATTTCCAGCTTAATGGCTACGTCAATAAACAGAATTGCCGCATTTGGGATGAAGATAATCCAAGGGTTATCTTAGAGCAACCAGTACATCCACAAAAAGTTACGGTTTGGTGTGGGTTGTGGTCAGGAGAAATCATCGGACCATATTTTTTTGAAAACGCAAATAGAAATGCGATTACGGTCAATGGAAATCGCTACAGGGAAATGATCCGAACTTTTTGTGGCGGAAACTTGATGATTTGGACGTAGAGAATATGTGGTTTCAACAGGACGGTGCCACTTGCCACATAGCAAGAGCAACAATGGATCTTTTGAAGGAAAAGTTCGAAGATCGCATTATTTCTCGTAGAGGAGGAGTGATGTGGCCACCAAGACCGTGCGATTTGACACCGTTGGATTTTTTTTGTGGGGTTTTGTGAAATCGAAGGTATACAGCAATAATCCCACAACAATTCAAGAGCTTAAAAATAACATTATCGAGCAGATTTCAACCATTGAGAACAGTTTATTGAATAACCAACAACGTGATCAGAATTTTGGTAAAAGATTGGAAGCCTGCCGAAGTAGTAGAGGGGGCCACTTGGCCGACATAATTTTTCATTATTAACCGGAACCTATTTGTAATAAATTAAAATAAAAATATATTTAATATTTCAAAAAAAAAGTCTTTTTTATTAAAATTAAAATGATACCTCAATTTTGAACACCCTTTATATGTTTTCATCAACTCTTCATCTTTCTCTTTATAAAAAGAGATTGTATTTGAGAGGTTTTTGTATTACAAATATACATCTTTGCATACATTGTCTCTCTACCGTTGCAACTTTCAGAAGTAATGGTTCTGATGAGTAAACAAATACAAAATTAAAAAAAATAAAAATATATGCTTAAATGTGTTTTATATAGAATAATTTCAGCTTAATAAATAATTTCTTTTTTGCAAAATAATCTTTAAATAAATTTTTCAAAATTTTATAAAAAGTGATTACTAAGTTTTGATTATTTTAATTATTGCGGATTTAAATTAATATGAAAAAAAAAAACAATAAAATTGGTTAAAATTGTATATAGCAAAATAATATTCAAAATTATATTTATTTTTTTTAGCTTCGGATTGTACTGGTAATATTGAAGTCTCATTCCATCTTAATTTTGTTAAATCTATTTCTATTCATGGGAAATCAGTTTTAGCTGCTGAAAAAGTTTTTTTCTACTGTTCGTCTTTGTTTCGAATAAAACTTGCTGTGAACTATTGGATTTATTAAGTTCTATAGATAATTCCAATTTTTTGCTTAAAAAACCGTTGATATTCCAGTTCAAGTTAATTTACCGAAAAGTTATAACGAAGTATGGTTTAATTATAAAAATAATTTTTCAGTTGAGAATATCAAAGATTTCAAATGGTCTGTTTTTAAGCAAATCTATCTTAAAATAAATAGTTCTAAACTTCAAATATCGGAATATATATTATTGATATGCATATTAGAAGAATTAGTGAAAAGCAAAATATTGATACTTTCAAAGAACGTATTTCAAGATTATATTTCGACTGCAAATACAAGGATGTATTTGATAAAATCATATCTAAAGAAATTTTAAAATTCTTATGTTGCTCTATCTATCCCTTCTGTTTTTGTAATAAATAATGTTATATATATATAATATTAAGTAATAGTTATATATACATTCATAGATATTTTTTCTTTTTTTGTAACCCCACCCTTTTATTTTATATTTTTCATATTAAATTTTTATTTCATTTATAACTTTTAGATTTTGTGCTTAAATTTATATTATTAAGATCTTGTAATATTAAATGTAAATGAAGTTCAAATCTACAACTGTACAACACTATTGTAAATTACACTACTGTATAGTTTAAACTTTATTTATACAATGTTTATTATTGTTATTTGTAAAAATATTTGTAAGAATCAAAACTATATTGTAATTAAATTATGTAAATGAATTGGTATAAATAAAGAAAATCTAATAAAAAATTAAAAACAAAAAATATGCCGAAGCTTACCACAAATAACGAAGAACAAGAAAGAAGATTGTTTGAAAAGGACAGTGGCACACACATAACACAACAAGACAGCGTACCACAAAGATTGTTTGAAAAGAACAGTGAAGTTTCCGGCCAGTGTTATGGTGTGGGGATGAATGTCATCAAAAGCGGTGCGCAATTTGCATTTTATTGATGGAACTGTAAAGTCCAAAAAACAAGTTAATATATTAGAAATATATTTAGTTCCATCGATATCTAATCGTTCAAACGATAATTTCCTTTGAAGAGGCCATATTTTAACAGGACGGAGTTTCGTCAAATACTGCCAAAAAGACTTAAACATGGTTAGCTGAAAGAGAAAATAATGTACTAGGATAGCCATCGTCTAGTCCTGATTTAAACCCCATCGAATCTCTTTGGGGTATTATGAAAAGAAAACTGCGGAGTAATCTCCAGAGAACAGTTGGTGGATTAAAAGAAAAATAAATCTGGTATTCTATCACACCAGATGATTGTAATAAACTTGTTAGTATTGTTACAAAACCGTTAACAACAGCTTTTTGTTGCGTGTACTATTGTGAAAGTTGTTATGTACCATACAATAGCAAAAATGATCACAGATGTGGAGGAATATGCCCTCAGTGTCAACAATCACCAAAATGTTCACCAAAATATTTAAATATTTTATGTAAAGATTGCAACAGGAACTTTAGATGACAACAATGCTTTGATAATCACAAAACTCCATCAAGTGGAGGAAAATATGGAGATGTACAAAATGCTAAAAAAAGTGTATGTCGCAAAGGGAACACTTTTGCGGTGAAATGAAACAGGATAAGAGTAAACCAGGATTAAAAGATGTTCTACATCTGTTTTACGATTTGGAGAGCCATCAGGAAAATATTGTGGGATAAAAAATCGGTCTATCAGGTTAAACTGAAACAATAAAACAAGATGAACACGTAACAATATTTCTGAACAATATCTTAGAACTTAGGAAACAATTTAAAAAAGTAATAGCAATAACACACAATAGCCAGGTATAAGACCATCAATTTATTTTAAATCTTATTTATTTAAACACTAGCCTAACTCCTGAAATAATTATGCGGGGAACAAAAATAATACTTTTACAGTTGGACAATGTGAAGTTTATCGATTCCTTAAATTATTTTCCAATGGATCTTTCAAAACTACCAAGAGCATTCGACTTACCGGATACATTCAAAAAAGAATATTTTCCACACATGTTTAACATCACTCAAAATGCGAATTATATTGGTAAACTACCACTTGTAGACTATTACACTCCAAACACAATAAAACCTGAACAGCGTCAACGATTTCTAAGCGGTTATGAAGAACATAAAAACGAAAAATTTAATATGCAACAGGATGTAATTGATCACTGTGTTAGTGATGTCAAAATATTAAGAGAAGAATGCTTAAAATTTAGACAACACTTTTTAAATGAATGCAATGTAAAACGGTTTTTGGAAGCTGTAACAATAGCATCATCTTGCAATCTTGTATTTAGACGTAATTTTCTTCTACCTAAAACAATTGGATTAATCCTAAAGAATGGATACAGACAAAATGATAAACAATCGGCTAAAACAATTCAATGGCTAATTTTAGAGGAGGAAAAACGGAATATTAATATTAAATATGCAGCCACAGAACGAGAAGTAGTAATTGCAGGTGTAAAGGTTTATGGTTTTTGTGAAAGCACTAATCAAATATTTGAATTGCATGGGTGTTATTGTCATGGTCATCCTATATGTTTACTACATAACCGCGATGAACCTCTACATGATGATTCAAATGATACTTTTAATCTGAGATATGAAAGAACAGCAACAAAAAGCGAAAGATTAAGAGGGTTTGGTTATGAAGTAATAGAAATGTGGGCATGTGAATTTGGAAGACAATTAACAAATGAGCAAAAAATACATTATTTTACACCCTCTTGTACAATATGCACCACTAGACCCACGAGATGCTTTTTTGGGGGACGTACGGGGACCACATTTACTATTTTAAATGTAAAGAAGGTGAAAAATTAAATACATAGATGTGTGTTCATTGTATCTATGCAAATATAGAAAATTTCCTAATGATCACCACAAAGTTCATATTGATGGCTTTGATAATATATAGATTTACAAAGTACAAATGGTCTTATAAAATGTAAAATACTACCAGCTGAATTTTTGTTGCATCCTATATTACCAATAAAACAAAATAATAAATTAATATTTTCATTTTGCCGAAGTTATAGCGACATTAAAAATCAAGAAGAATTTTGTAATCATTCTGATGATGAAAGAGTTTTAACAGGCACTTGGGTGATCGATGAAGTAGTTAAAGCACTTGAAAAAAATTACAAAATATTAACAGTTTATGAAATATGGACATATTCAGTTATGCAATATAATAAAAATAGCAAAACTGAAGGTTGATTTACAAAAATGATGAATAATTTCATAAAAATGAAACAACAAGCTTCACGTTGGCCTAGTAAATGCACAACTGATGAAGAAAAGAATAAATACGTAATTGGCTTTCTTAATAAAGAAAATGTTCAATTAGAGTCTAATAAAATTTGTGTAAATTCTGGTTTAAGATCTCTTGTCAAACTTATTTTAAATTCTTTTTGGGATAAATTTGGACAACGTGAAAACCAACAAAAACTCTTATTATAAATAAATCATCAGAGCTATATGAAATGCTCACAAATCCTTTAATAGATGTGTGCTACATTTTACCAATAAGTGAAGAACATATTGTGGTAACTTGGCAATACAAAGAAGATGCTGCTGGTTCCATATCAACAGTAAATGTTTGCATTGCTGCTTATACAACAGCGTAAGTTTGCATTGCTGCTTATACACCGGCTAAAATTGTATTCATATCTGGAGAATTTAGGAGATAGAGTTCTTTACTATGATACTGATTCGGTTATTTATGTAAGTAAAGAAGAAGAATATGATACACCGACTGGGGAGTTTTTTGGCGATATGACGGACGAACTTGAATATAATTGCGCTAATAGTTATATTACAGAATTTGTAAGTGGCGGCCCTAAAAATTATTCATATAAGGTTTATTGCATAAAAGATAACACAGAAAAGAATATGTGCAAAGTTAAAGGAATTTGTCTTATTTACTCAACATCTCAACAAGTAACTTTTAATACAATTATGGATGCAATACTAAATGTAGAAAATACGGAAGATATTTATTATTCTCTTTCATAATATTCGTAGAACAGAAAAACACGAAGTCATCACAGCACTAAAACTTAAAAAGTACCGTCCAAAAGCTGAGAAAAGAAAATTTTTAGAAGATCACAGCTCTGTGCCATATGGATATAAAAGAGCTAGATTAGAATAACAGAAAATATATTTATACAAATTTATACAAACTAAGTAAATAAATTATAAAATTGGTTTAAATTATATTATGTCTTTTTTATTTATCCAAGAGTTATATTTTTCATTAAATCCAAACCATTTTACAAAAACTTTGTTTCCTTGCTTTTTTAGAACTTTTTCCACAAGGTATGAGAATATTTTACAGGGTTAGTTCTGCTTCATAAAATCCACCAGAAATTACGGTATTTGTATGATCAATGAAATTGTATGTTACAGGATAAGTATTATTTATTTTTTCTATTTTAAAAATTTTAGTTGACCAATTGGGGTGATAGCCTTTTCCAAATCCAATTTTGTTTTTTCTTAGTCTGATGTAATCTGACTAATCTCTAACTTTATATTTTTTTTTTGGAAAATTTTAGGTTGTATATAACTTTTTTTTAATATAAGTTTTCCATTTTTCTTTGAGATATTTTCGGGTGCTAATTTTATTGTTTTATGAGGTGTAGAATTATACTTTTTCAACAAAGTATTTAGAATAGAAATCCATTTATAGTTGTCTTGCAAACTGAATTTTTTTCACATGGAATTTTTTAAAGTGCGATTAAAACGTTCAACAATTGAAACTTTCATACCGAGTAAATATGATAATGTTGATTTTGTTTTTAACCATAAAGCTGTGAAATTTTGAATTAAAAATTTTCTTTCCTGATCCAAATGAATCCAAATGAATATTTTTTAGAAAAGTTTTAACTTGTTTAAAAATCTTTTTTAATGCATTCAAAACATCTTCAGCATTTTTTGTTTTTTTACGTTGAGCAAATGCGTATTTAGAAAATATGTCAATTATTGTTAGCATATATTTAAATCCCTTATTAAATTTTGTGTACGGAATCATTTCAACCAAATCAATTTGCCA
The DNA here is from genome assembly GCA_947095535.1 of Poecilobothrus nobilitatus. Classification (NCBI taxonomy): domain Eukaryota; kingdom Metazoa; phylum Arthropoda; class Insecta; order Diptera; family Dolichopodidae; genus Poecilobothrus; species Poecilobothrus nobilitatus. Next base: position 152,179,979 of record OX352774.1, on the reverse strand, counting down.
TGTATCATTTAACCCTTTTTGTTGGAATTTCCTTCTAAGATATAAGCGTCTTGTTGGTCTGTGTATTTCAGCTACAATTTGTTGTCTTGACATTTTGGATTTTTATGCATGTGATCAAATCGTCCAGTTCTGCTTCATATTTTTCTACTTAATAGCATTCACAAGTGTCTGAACCGAAAGTTGAATTATCATAAGCCCAAGGACATGAACTAAAGTCTATGCTCCAAATTGAGTTTTGAGTTAAACTTTTTCCTTTGTCCTTAAATTTTCTAAATATTCTTGTAAATTAAAAATCCGTTGTTTATGTTCATCTAGTAAAGAAGAAGAATAAGTTTTAAGGAAGTCTTCCACCGCTTTCATTGTAATAATGAATATAAACTTATAAATTTCTTCGTTTTTATACAATTTTTAAATCGGGGATTTAAATTATGCAAATTAAACCAGTACACCATATACAAATTACACACATTAAGAATATAGAAGAATAATCTATAAAGAAGTCTTCCACAGTCATTGTAAGAATGAAAATAAAACTATTTATATATTTCATCGCTTTTATCTTTTTTTGTTTAAAAATTACTAATTTAAATCAATAAAATTTAGCTAATTAGAGAAATAGATAGTGTTTTACAGTTTATTCCTTTAACTTTGAAAAATATTATATTAAATAAATGTAAATATTGTAGTTATATAAATAAAATTTTTATTATGTTTTATATTTTTATGTTTGTTTGTGATAATTTTAAAATTTTTTGTTTTAATATAATAGGTATTTTGTTAAAGATACAATGTTTTGTTAAATATACAAGGAAAAAACGAGCCTTGAATAATTACATTGAACATTATAATAATCCTGTGGTATATATATTTCATCTTTTAATGTTCGTTGTTGTTTTTGCCGACACGTAGTTATAATTGTGTTACATATGCTTTTACGAAATCTTCAGACTTTTTATTGTATGTTATAACTAGGTTAAGAAATTTACTAATGTTATAGAAATTGTCTGCTTCCTCAATTCTTTCCTCTGCTTCATTTAAAATAAAAAATTGTTTGACCTACGTAATAAAGTTTAACGTTTAAATAAATTTTTTTATGTAGTTGTTTTGCAGGAAATTTTTTTAAAAACAGACTATATACTACATTCCCTTCATCGTAGTTGTATGACAGGTCTGTTAATAAAAGTATTTAAAAAACAACAACCAGAAACATATATCACTTTACCAGGCAAGAATGAAATTAATTTCAAAAAATTTAATCAAAAACTAAAGTTTGAATTTTGGGAAAATGTTTATAATGATATTGATGTGTCTTTAGCTTTTAAGAATTTCATAAAAATTTTACTTGGCCATATAGAAGAGTGTTCTACAGTGAAATAGCCAAAAAAGGTGAAAAAATATTTAAAAATTTGGATGAATAAGAAATTACTTAAAAAAATTAATTTAAAAAATAAATGTTAAATGTTCTAAACATCCATCAAATAGCAGAATTAAACTTCAATATAAAAATCTATGTAGAAAATTAAAAAAAGATATTTCGAATTATCGTGATAACTATTATCAAAACAAATTCTCTGAATGTGAAGGGAACCTAAAAAAAAAATGGAAGTTAATTAATAATATCGTAAATAATTCGGCTCGCTTAGACATAAAAACTAGTTTTTTAACTGATAGTTACTGACTATAACTGACTCAACCGAAATAGTAAAAAAATTTAATGATTATTTTACTTCGGTAGCAGAAAATTCCAGTCCTCCTGATTACTCTTTATTATGTAACTTCTGCAAAAATTTAAACTTGGTAGATGTTGCATATTCTGAAAGTAGTTTCTTTTTTAACAATATTACTGCATTAGAATTACAAAAAATCATTAAATCATTAGCTGACTCTGATTCCAAAAGTTCAGATGGTATATCTAGTAATATTCTGAAAAATTTTGCGTTTAACATTGTGGATGTGTTTTCATATATCTTTAATCATAGCATTATGTCGGGGGTATTCCCGGAAGATTTGAAATGTGCTGTGGTAATACCTCGCTTTAAAAAAGGAAGTACTAAGGAAGTTAATAATTACAGACCAATTTCGTTATTATCCACATTTTCTAAAGTGAAAAGTAGGATAGTAAATTTCTTAAATAAAAACCAGTTTTTTGATGTTAGGCAGTACGGTTTTAAAAAGGGAGTATCTACTGAGGACGCTCTACTGGACTTTTGTTATAACGTTGAACAAGGTTTAGATATGAAAAAATGTTGTGCAGGACTCTTCGTAGACATTACCATGGCATTCGACATGGTAAACCATAATATTCTTTTGAAAAAACTTTTAGATGTCGGATTGAGAGGTTAAGTTAGCAATCTTAAAGCATTACAACATGGGGTAACCCAGGGTTCGGTTTTGGGTCCAATCCTGTTCTTAATATATATAAAATCGTTATTTAACCAGCCTTTCCATAGTAAGTTTACAGCGTTTGTTGATGATTTGGAGTGTACATACACATCAAATTCTCCATTAGATATGGTTAGTGCTATTAATAGTGATTTATTTTTACTCAGAAATTGGTTTACGGAACATAAATTGATTATTAGTAACAAAACCAAGATCATGTTTTTCAAACTTTCTCACAAGAATCTGCCTGATTTAAATATTTTATTTCACTCTTCTGAGTGTAAAAAGCTTAAATTAATTAATACTTTGTGTACCTCAAATGTTAATGTAACTTTCTTTTGTGACAACGAAGTTTGTGGCATTAACTTTTATATCTTTTTATTTTATTATAAAATAATAAAATTTCTATTCATATCTTTTTATTTCATATCTTTTTATTTTATTATATAAAATCAAATTAATACACAAGTGATATACATTAGATTTAACTTATCTTTAAAATTTTAAACTTAACAAACTATAAACTAGTTATACAATAATAAGTATTATAAACAAAAAGGTGTTCTAAGTTTAAATATTCAATTAACTCCAATTAATATTAATAAACAGCCAAATCGGTTTTCATTACAAATTAAAATTAATTTATTTACAACATTCACTATTATTAACAAATGTATGCAATAAATATTGTATAAATATTATACTTAATTTTTAATCTATATTTTATTTAAATTAATCTACCACGCCATTAAATAATAAACAGAAACTATTCATTTTGACATTTGGATATTGTCAAGACAAGTGTTTAAATCAATCACTTAGCACTTAATAGCACTTGATTCACCTTGCGGTGAAATTTGTAAAGTAACAATAAGAAATTATTAATTTACAATAATAAATAAATAATAATTTGATAACTATATAAAGTGTTGATTATAAAATTTTCTATAATTAATCATTTTTTTTTTAATTTAAAAAAAAAAATAAATAAATAAAACAAAATAATAAATAAATAAAAAAATAAAACCTTGAAAGAATATCTCTAAAATATAATTATTAAAAATAAGTTAATATAAAAAAAATAATATAAAAAAAAAAATGGCGAATACAGTAAACACCAAAAATTGCAGCTCTTGCAAAAAATATTTAAAAAAAAATGAAAATAGAATTATATGTGGAATTTGTAAAAACTGCTTCCATATCTCTTGTGTAGGATTGAGTATTGTAGATTATAGGAAATTGGTCGGAAACGATGAGTTATCTTGGTTTTGCAAAAGTTGTAAAATACAACGTAGGAACCGTCGATCAACTTTAAACAGCAACAATCAAATACAAACACCCTCCACACCTAGTGGAGATACGAGCAGAAACATATTGACATCTAAAAACTTAAGCTTGGAAGAGAAGGTGAATAAAATTCTTCAAAAATTGGAATATCATGATTCTTGTTTTAAAAATTTGAATGACAAACTAAATAAAATAAATGATACTGTGGATGAATTAATAGAAGAAAATATAAATTTACGTAATGAAAATGAAGTTCTTCTTGCAAAGATAAACAAAAATAGTATCCATATCGAAAAATTAAACATTAAAACATTAAACACAAGAAAAGTTTAGGTATACAATAGAAATATGCGGAATACTGGAAAAAATTTCAGAAAAAATAGAGGTAAGCAAAAATGCTTTTAAATTGCTGAATGTAGATGTTAGAGATGAACAAATAGATGATATAAGTTTGGAAAGTAAATATAATAAATAATCAAAACAACCAAAAAATATTATTATTACTTTCAAAAATTTTAATATAAAATCAAAAGTAATGTTGGCAAAGAAAAATAAACAAATTAAACTATCCTCATTAATTAAAGATCTAACACCTAACATGACTGATTCATATGTTTTTATAAACGATAAATTAACAAAACATTATAATTATCTATACAAAAAAGCTAGGGATTTTAAAAGAGAAAAGAAAGTTAAATATGTTTGGGTAAAGGATGGCAAGATTTTTTGAGAAAAGAACAACGAAACAACACTAAAGTTGTCAGAATAATTGATATAACATCTTTCAATGACTTCATTGATTAACCAAAATATCGACTTCCGTTTGCCTTTTTACCCAAAAAATATTTATATAAATCAACTAGAAAATCTAACTTACTCTGATCACAAACACTTAAAAATTATGTATGCTAATATACTAAGATTAAAGAACAAAATAGATGACATATTGTACTTACTAGACAATGTTCACAATGTTATCCATGTTATTGTTTTTACTGAAACTTGGATCAATAATGATGAAAAAGACACAATACATATTCCAGGCTATGAAAAAGTACTTTCGTGTAGATCTAGCAGAAAAGATGGTGGAGCTGCTACATTTATACATAAAACTATTAATTTTAATGTCCTTGACATTTTTTGTGATGATTACACTAGTTTTATCACAATAAAAATAATTTCAAAACAAAACAATCACTATAATATTATGGCCGTATGTAGACCTACTATACAAAACAAAGAATTTAATTCAATTTTTTTTAATACACTATACTATATTATAAATTAAACACACTTAAACTAAATAAAAAAACACAGCAGATTGTAGCAGATTTTTAATTTTAATATTTTAAATCAAAAAGATAATAGCGTTGAAGAATATAAGAATATTATTTATAGTAATGGATTCTTCTTTTGTAACAAAACAATAACACGACATGTTGCCGGCACATGTTTTGATCACGTACTAACAAATGATATCAATCAAAATATTGAAATTACTCAATTACAATATGATATCTCTGATCATGATATAATGTTTATTGAAATGGGACATCTCTCAAATAGTAATAAAATAGACCAAAATAATAATATGCAACGTGCAATAACAAATTATGATACACTCAGAAAAATAGTAGCAGATAATGAATTATTTAATTTGGAATATAATTTAACGACTGATGAAAAATATGAAATTTTAGCCAATAATATTAAAAATGGATTGGAAAAATCAACCAAAATTGTAAATATAAAACAAAATAAAAAATATTCTAAAGAATGGATCGATAATGAAGTTGTTCATTTAATAAAGACAAAAGATTACTGGCATCGAAAATTGATAAACAATTATGATAATATACAAATAAAAGAAACATACAAACATTGGCTAAATAAACCTACAAAAATAAAAAAACAAAAAAAATGGAATTTTATGCCAGAAAATTGCAAAACTGCAACAATGACACTAGAAAAACCTGGCAAGTCATAAAAGAACTAATTACAAACACGAAAAGTAGAGTAACTAGTAAATTTTTTAACAGCAACATGTCAGAATTTGAAAAAATAAATAAATTAAATAGGTTTAATAAATATTACAACACAATAGGAGAGGATAGCAAATAAAATAGTAAAGAATACATTTTTTCTTTCGAAAAAATTAATCATAAATTTAACTTCAGCAAGGTCAGTTACAGTGAGGTAAAAAAATGTATAAGCAAGCTTAAAAATTCCAATTCAACTGGTTCAGATAGCATTGAAACTAAAACAATTAAAGCATGTAAGGATGAGCTTGTGCCATACATAAGCTCTTTAGTAAATACAACTTTCGAAACCTCAACATTTCCACAAGAACTAAAATTAAGTAAAATTGTGCCTATTTTTAAAAATGGAGATGAAGAAAATATTAGTAATTTTAGACCAATAGCACCCATATTTAGTAAAATTATAGAAACAACAGTTAATAATCAGTTCTCAGAATACTTGAATAAATATAGTATAATAAGTAACAGACAGTATGGATTTCGTAAGGATTCGAACACTGAAACTGCTCTATTTGACTTGATAAGTTTAATACAAGAAAAAAAAATATAAAAAGAAAATAGCAATTGTTTTCTATGACTTAACAAAAGCCTTCGATTCAGTAGATAGGAATATCTTATTGAAAGTTTTGTATGATGTAGGGGTAAAAGGAGCTTCACATAAATGGTTCAAAAGTTACCTAACTAATAGGTGTCAATTTGCAGAACTGGAAAAACTAAAAAGTAAGAATGAAAACGTAGAGTATGGAGTTGTGCAAGATAGTTCACTGGGTCCTACGCTATTTCTTATTTATGTGAATAAAATAGCTAACATACAAACATATGATGAGATATTCTTGTATGCTGATGATTTGGCTGTTGTTTACATTGCAGATGATTACACCGTTTTAGAAAATAATATTAATTTGGGTAATGAAATACTGCTAAAAATGATAAACAAATATAAATTAACAATTAACACAACTAAAACAAAATATATGCTGATTATGCTGGCCAGATCAAATAAACCTAAATATAACTTATAATAATACAAAAATAGAAAAGGTAAATAATTATAAATACTTGGGACTAATAATAGATCAAGAACTAAATTGGAATATGCATGTGAGCGAAGTCGACAGAAAATGTAGAAGAGCTGCTGGAATTTTTAAAAAAATTTCGGACACCATGCCGACAAACACCAAAAGATCAACATATTTCAGTCTCTTCCACAGGACAAATAACATATGGACAAATCATATGAGGATCAACTACAGAGCAAAATATAAATAAAATCCAAACTATACAAAACAAAGCAATTAAAAATTTGTATAATCTGAATATTAGCACACCAACAAGTAGTTTATACAGAAAATATAACATACTAAACGTCAGTCAACAATATAAATTACTACAAGTGAGCCATATTCATAAAATAATAAACAATCAAATAATAACTAACTCAACACTTCATCAAGGAATAAATATACACCAGTATAGTACTAGGAACGCAGAAGATTTCAGAACAATAAGGGGCATATATAACGTCTACAGTAAATGCATCAAAGAATTCAACAAAATACCACCAACAATCAAAATTAAAAACTTTAAAACATTTAAAAAAGAGTATAAAAATTTAATAACATAAAATTTCGTCTTATAATTAATTCAATTAACTTAGTTTACCTAATAGTTCTAAACAAACTTGATTTTCAAATATCTACATAAATAATTTAATAATTTAGCTTAATAATTTTAGTCAAATAACCAAACATTTTTTTTTTTTTTTCTCTTTTCTATCTTACAATAATTTAAAAAAATTTAATAATGTATATTCGCCTATAATAATAATAATGGATTTAAATGAATTTATTATTGTACTCACTCTGTACGAGCTAACGCTCTTTTTGAGATTAAAATAAATAAATTAAATTAAATTAAACTGCTTTAGTATTGAGATAGTGGCAAAATTCAAATATTTAGGTATTATTCTAGATTGTGGTATGAATTGGGTCGAACACACTCTAGAATTAAAAAAATATATGCGCACTACATTCCGGAATTTTTATCGTTAGAGCCAAGTTTGTTCTAAAAAGTGAATGAAACAATTTTACTACGGAATATTCCATTCGAAAATTCAATATGAGATATATAGAGGGAGGGGGGGGGGGGAGCATATCTAAATAAAATTAAACCAATACTTGTTATTTAAAAGAGCGTAATAAGGAAAATAAGTTAAAAAGGCGACTACATCCTAGCTTTGCTTTGTTTACTGAAACTAAAATCCTACCTGTTAGGCTTTTATATTATTACAAAGTTTTAAAAATATTTTATAATAGAGCAGGCTACTTAAAGAAATGATAGTTTAGTTAACGTTCCTACTTTCCGAACAATAAATTTCCGAAACCCATATACTGTGGTATCTTGCCGTTGATTTAACAAGCTACCTAATCCATTAAAAAATATAAGAAATCAAAATAAAATTTTAAATTTTAACTTTATTTAAAAATTTATTTTGATTTCTTATATTTTTTATTGGTTGCTAGAATTCAAATACAATGAAATCGAAAATCTATTAAAAGTTATAATTTAGTCGTTCTTTAGTTATTGTGGGGTAAACAACTATACACTCATTTTTTGTTTTAAATCATTTAAATAATAATTATCAAATACTTAATTACAAATTTTTTGCATAGTCATTTGGAATTTGATTGATTTTGATTGATTGATTACTTGATTTTTTTTTCTTTTTTGTTTTTACATTTGCAAGTAGAATGAGATCAAATTGTAAAGTTTGTGAGAGTAAAGTGGAGAGAATCATTTGTATATTGAATGCAGCGGCTGTTATTTGGTTCATGCTGATTGTGCTGCGATGTCGCAGATTGAAATTGATTTACTAAAGAAAACAAATACTGCATATAGATGTAAAAAATGTACAACACAACGCCGAAGCTCATTTTGCGATACTTCAATTATATCTCCATCTCAACATGAACAGATCTGTCCTGTTGCTCCTGTTTTAACAACTACATAAAATACATCTTCTTTCTCTATTGTACCTAGTACATCCACATCAATAGATTTGCTAACTGTAGTTAATCCACCTTCTCTTACTACTTGTGTTTTTACAACTACAAGTAATAACTTAACTACAAGCAATTTTGTTAATACTTCAACCACAATAAAGTTACCGGATGAGATAGATATTAAATCGCTATATTCTCTCAATTTGGAAATGAAAGAGATGCTGTGTGAATGCAACAAACAAATCAATCAATTAATCATCGAAAAGAAAGAAATGAAAAATGCAATTAATGTTTTAACTGAAAGAGTGAATATACTTGAAGAAGAAGAAGAAGAAAGACAATTTTCGTTTTATTTTTTTCCTAAGTAAGCTTTGTCATGTTTTGTGCACACTTTATGGAAACATTTCGAATTTTGTGTTATTTTATTCCTACTCCTTATGTTATATTATTATGAACACATTAAAATTGATATATTAATTACATTTTCTTCCTTCTCTACATGATTCTAATTGAGCTTTGTACTATTTCCTTTTGCTTATTTTTTTGGCTTTATAAATCTTAAGCTCTGTTTTTTTTCTCTTTTTATATTAGGACTGGATTATGACTTAAGTTTTTAGATCAATAAAACTCTATTTATCTATTTGCCAACGTTTCGTTTATTTTCTAAACTTCTTCAAGGCTACAATACAAGTTGATAGTATGAGAAAAAAAAACAATTTAAATTAAAATTATGCCTTTGCAATTTAAGATAATATTATTATATTATTTCTATTTCTATAAATTATGATTTTTTTATACTTTACCTTAAGATAATAAATTATAAATTCCAAAAAGAAAACATTTAATAATTAAACATTATAATTATCTAAAACATTTTTCATATTAGAAAAACAAAATTTATTAATTTTAACACTGAAGCGCCAACAATTATACATTCTATTAAATTACAATAAACTATTGGAAACAACAACAACAAAATATAATTTATGATTTAATTTAAAACGAATGTCATTAAAAACAAAAAATACATTGTGTCATATTAAAAATTACAAATTAAAAATCTTGTACTCCGTTAGGTAGTATGACTATTATATGTTATACCGTGACTGCATATATTCAACGTAGATTTATTTTTACAACAATTTTTATATTGATTGATTAACGATTTATAAAATGAATTTAAATTTTGTGTGTCATTTTTGAAATTAATATTATTAGTGAATTCAATAAATATCATTTCACTAATATTTGTTTTAAGCCAATTTTGTTCCTTCTCTATATTGTAACCTCATTAAAATTAAAACTATGGTTATCGGTAGTAAAATGATGTTCTGCAAGTGCCGTTTTTCCTTCTTTGTTAATATTATATACCATACAATCATATTTGTGCTGATATACTCTATTATTAAGTAATTGTTTAGTTTGTCTAACATGAGACGTATCACAGTCATTACAATTAATCTTATACACTACATTTAATTGATGAAACTTATCATCTTTGTCTTTTAGTTTAGTAAATAAATTTTTGACTGTTTTAGTTTGATAAAAAATAATTTTGTTATCCTTCATAAAATGTTTGAACAGTTTTTCTAATTTGTTGGATAACTCAGGTATGAATGGAAATTTTAAATATTTCACTTGTTATAATATACATGTATCTTATTGTTGTATTAATTAAACTATTATATATATTTCTTGTATTCATCGAGTAGTTTATACACTGATATTCGCTGAAACTTATTTTTAGAACTAATAGAATTTATTTTTGAGTTTGAGTTAGTAGCTATTTCAAGTTTAATAAACAAATAAAACAAATACGACAAAAATACAATTAATGAACTTGACTGGGATGCTAGATCTATGGAGTACTGAAAAATTAAAAATATCTTAAATACATATTTTGCTTCATTTGATGTCATTTACGTAGAAGGGTATAAGAAAAAGGTTAGAAATTCTTAGAAGAGCCAAAAATTCTTAGATAAATTTGTTTAAAGATCAGTAGAAGTTATCAATTTGGATAATAAAATTCCATCTCTTTAAAAAATAAGGAACTTCACAACTATTTGCCTTCAACATAAATAAAACCATTTAAGATATGCTGTAAAAAATTCTATGAAATATGTATATATTGTATTATATATGTATTTAATAAAAGAAAATAATTGGTTTTAAAAAATATTTGTTTTATTTATTATTGACCAATATATTTTTTCTGACAGAAACATAGGTATTTCATAAAATAGCTTGGAATAGTTGCACTGAGCTTTGTGTAAATTCATAGGAATGTGAAAGTCCTCCTGTTCTAATCTTAGTTTGTTCTTTTCAATACATCTCTCAATTTATTTGAATACGTATTCTCGTAGACAAACATTAGACAAAAGCGGGTTCATCTAGCTGCAATGTATGTTTTTTAATATGTCCAGGATGATTAAATTTGAGTAGAAATCCTTTTGAATTTAATTTTCCTTCCCTTTTTTTAAAATCTTGATAAAATGCATACCACTCCAAATAATTCATCTCGCAAATGACTTTGTGGTGTCGATGGAAAATTATTGATGCAGTAAAATTTTCAATATTAAACCCAATTACAATTTTTATTGTCTGCTTTTTATGGTTCATCTTGCGTTGAGTTTTTGGGGCTTCTGAATTTGGGGCTTGCTCCATCTTGTCTTTTTTTTAAATTGACGAATCCTATTGAATCCTATTTTTAGTATTTATAGTTTTTCTCAACATTTATAAAAACTGTTCGAAATATTCTTTCTATTTTTCTATCATTAACAGATCACCCCTACTCCTAGGTGATGTGTTTAATAAATTAATAAAATATTTCATGCTTTTACAGGAACTTCGCATCCACACGCAAGAATACTGCCCGCAAACAGATGTTTGTAAACTTAGTAAACATTTATTATTAAAAACAAAACATTTCGATTGATTTTGTAGAAATTTTATAATCTCAATGTCAAAAGGCGAATTTCCAAATGAATCAAAATATTCTGCACACCCTGGAACAAATATTGCTAACTAATGCGTTCCTTTTTCATTGGAAGTATGAGTATTTACCACCAAAATACTAGGTTTTGAAACTTGTTTTGGCAATTGATCAAGAGCATAAACACCTTTAAATATTTTATGTGACAAGTTATTGCTTTTTAGTACTTTCGAAATATGTAGTGTGTTCATTATCTTATAAACGGAAAATATCAATTAGACAAGTATTTGCTCTTATATATATTTTCAAAAATTCTACTTTAAGTTTTTCATTTGTTAACACTATATCCAATTTTTCAAGAAAATTTGTTAAGTTGTTAGTTGTTTTTTCATTATCAATATGCCCAAAAGAGTAATTCTCGATATCTGTTCTTTTTAAATCGCTGACAGGAAATTTATACTTTAATTCTTTTACAATCGTTTTATATTTTTCTTTTATTCCAGCCACAGCAAGGTTTTTTACAAATATTGTATTGGTGTCATCTGTGCAGAGTGACAAGTCTACTAGAACACAACTCATTGTATTATTATGGGGAAATAAAATACTAATAATCCTTTTATATGTTTAAGTATGCATGTAAACATTACATTTTTGTCAATTTCTAAATTGGCACCAAATATGCAAACACAATGCACGTTAAAGTCGAGGTTAATGGAGAACTCAATCTTGCTTCAATTTTAACAATTCCCTGATTTTGACAAGAATCTGAGTCAAAAGAGAGTTGATCCATCTGCAGATAAATCGCTGATATTAATAGTTGCACCAATTTTCTTCCATATATTTTTATTTCTTGAGAAATTAAAAGTTTGAATGCTGCGATCTAGATCTGAAAGTATAAAGCAATGATATTTTAATTTATTTAATTTCATGCGCTTCGGTGTGACTAGGAGACAGAAAACTGAAATGCTGTTAAATTCACGTTTTATAAATTGACGCATCCTACGTTCATCAAAAGTACAGGGAACTCCTTTAAGAAATAATGATGTGGATGTTTTAATCATATCATGGTTTGATGTTGAAGAGGAATATATATTTTCATTTAATTTCTTAATTCGTTGAATCCAATCCTCTTCAGACCACTGAACGACAAGCTTATGAATATAAATAGGGTCAGTTTGCGTTCCAATATCAACACTAATGCAGTTGTGAACTGGATTAATTGATTCTTCGATATCCAATAATTTACTGAGTTCAGTATGTTTTACAGAAGCAAATGAACTGAAAAAATCACTATGAAGTGATTCTATTTTAGCCATCAACAAATTATGCTGCTAAACTAGAATGTTCAATTACTGACGCAACACATGGCGTATGAGAAAGACCAGCTTCTATAGAATCTTTAATATTGCGAACCAGTCGATTACATTGATTCGGAAGAACTGTTAACACTTCATTTTTAACCGAATCAATCGCATTTATAATATCGTGCTCGTTTTTGTAGAAAACTTATTACAAAATGTATCAAATGATTTTGCCATATCATGAAATGCGTTTGTATTAGAGTTTATAGTCTGGTTAGTTTTAGAAACCAAACCATGTTTCGCATTATCAAGATTTGTGAATAAATTATGTATGTTATCAAACATACTTCTCAACAAACCTTCGTAATTTTGGCAGTAGTCACAAATAAAATATGAGTTTAGAGTTGGATAGTACCAATCTCTACTTAAATCCATACACACTCCATGAAGCTTCCTTTTACAGAACGCGCTTTACAAATAACAAATTTAGATTTATTATCATTAATATAATAGTTTTCTAAATTGCATTTAAATTCCATTTTACACAATAAGTTTTAATTTTATTTTTAAATCTTAACGTAAAATAAGTTTGAAAAGAAAAAGTGCACAGTCAACACAAATGTTAATGTATTGTAATAATTTAACTTGATAAAACAACTAAATATTTTATTGCACTCCATCCTATTAAAATTATGTCAACTATATTAGCTAACAGTTATAACTTTATGATATTGTTTTTTGTATGTACAAAATTACCATATGTATGAATTATTTTTTTAGTCTGTAATTACCATCGTAAGAATAAACATTAAATTGAATCAACCTTGTTTTTATCTTAACACTGGTTATGGGCCCAGGATGCCAATATAAAGACGTGGATTCAATTTAAGCAATAATTATTTTTTTTTAATCTATTGAGATCTTTGTGATCATAAAATATTTTTTTTTAATACTTTTTTAAAATAAGTAAGTACTACGTATACAAGAAATAAAACAAAAATTTTATGAAAATTTCATATTTAAAACACAAATAATAAAATAAAAGATGTCGGTACAAAACATGATTAGAATAGAACAATTAAACAACGAGAACTATGACACGTGGAAAGTTCAAATGGAATCTTTATTAATCAAAAATGATCTATGGGACTATGTTACCGGCAAGGCTATAATAAAAACTGATAAAGAAGATGAATGGAAAAAGTTGGACCAAAAGGCCAAAGCGGACCTAATTCTTGCAATAAGTCCTACATTATTGAAGGATGTTAAGGATTGTGAATCGGCAAAATTAGTATGGGAAAAATTAAGCAATACATACGACGCAAAAATTCCAACCAGGAAGGCTGCGTTAATGAAAAAATTAATATTAACAAAAGCGTTACATGGGGAAAATATTGAAAACCATGTCTCTAACTTCTTTGATGTAGTGAACAAGTTAAAATCGATTGATATTTCTATAGACGATGACCTCCTATCGATTTCACTGCTGTATAGCTTATCGGATGAATTTGAAAACTCGAATAGCGATCGAATCTAGCGATGCATTGCCCACGCCGTCGTCACTAAAAGTTAAAATTGTAGAAGAATACAACTCACGAGGTACACAACCGTCATCATCGTCAACTACTGCTTTATTTTCAGAACATAATAAAAAACAAAAATATCGACCATTTCAAAATTTTCAAAACTCAAACAGCTTTCAAAAATTTAATCGACGTAAAATAATGTGCTACAGGTGTAAAAAATACGGCCATAAATCTATGGATTGTAAAAGTAAAATTAAAGAAGAAAGAAGTTCTTACGTTGAAGAATCTGCCCATATTGCAACTATCGATAAATCATACAAACCTTCTAAATGGATATTAGATAGTGGAGCTACATCCCACATGCTCAATGACCCAGGTAAATTTTCAAATTTTAAATATTTAAAAAATGCGCTAGTAAACTTAGCAAATAACGAGACAACAGAAATAGTTGGTAAAGGAGAAGCTGAAATTTTTTCTAAAGGATTTAAAATAAAATTAAAAGACGCGTTGTTAGTACCTGATCTTCGTACTAATTTATATCAATCAGTAATCAGTAAAATAACTGAAAATAAATGTAAAATAATTTTCTCAAATAATGAAGCAGAATACTAAATAACAAAAATGAAATATTGTTACGAGCGGTTAAACGTAACGGTCTATTTGAAGTGATTACAGATGATCGCCATGAAGTAAATGTAGCCTCGACAAGCAATGATATTCTAATCTGGCATCAAAGGTATGGCCTCTTAAACTTTAGAACTTTAAAGGACATGATAAGAAAAAAGCAAGTTAAAGGTATTAATTTAAATAATTTATATAATGAAAAATCTATTTGTGAAGTGTGTATCCAAGGCAAACAGACTCAACAACCCTTTTTAAAAGAAAATCGTTTCAGAAAAGATAAACCACTTGAATTAATTTACAGTGATATTTGTGGTCCAATAAATATAAATTCTGTAGGTGGTGCACGTTACTTCATCACTTTTATAGATGACTGCACACGCTGGTGCGAAGTATTTTTCTTAAAAAATAAAAGTGATGCTATAAAAGTATTTAAGGAATTTAAAGCAAAAGCAGAAAATTATAGAAATCAAAAATAAAGGCAATTAGAACTGACAATGGTACGGAATTTGTAAATAATGTTTTTTCAGAATTTTTAAAAAAGGAAGGAATACATCATCAGTTAACAAGTGAATATACACCCCAACAAAACGGTGTAGCGGAGAGGAAAAATAGAACATTGGTAGAATCAGCAAGGTGCATGCTTTTAAATTCCGAACTACCCAAATATTTATGGGCTGAAGCGATTGCCACAGCTAATTATATTAAAAACAGGTCACCGTCTGCAAGTATTAATAATAAAATTCCATACTATTTATGGAGAGGGAGATATCCTGATTCCAGTTATTTCAGAATATTTGGTACAACAACTTATGTTTTACAAAAAGGGCCAAAAAAAGGTAAATTTGAACCAAAATCAAAATTATTTTTTTTAGTTGGTTATAGTAATGGAGCTAAAGCTTATAGATTATGGGAGAAAGGTACTGGTAAAATAATTAAAAGTAAGGATGTTAAATTTTTAGAAGTAATTAAGAAGGGTTGTATAGAAATAAATTTGCAAAATGAATATCTCATAAAGCATAAAAATCAGAAGTGAAGCTGAAGAATCCCAAAATGAAACTGAAGAAGATAAAAACGAAAAACAAAACAAAACGAAAAAGGAAAAACAAAAAGGAAATGATGGAAATACACCCAGAAGTAAAGGAAGACCTAAATTAATAAAAACCGGTTTGCGAGGAAGGCCTAGAAAACAATACAACATTATTAGCAATAATGCTCAAGATTCAAAAAAATAAAACAACAGTACCAATAACAATGTACAAGATTCTGAACTATATGTAGTCATGAAAAATAATAAAATATATGACACGGATGAAGCAAAGCCAAGTACTCGGTCATCACAAGAAGATGACGAAATTTTTTATGATGTAGAAGTAAATCATGTTGCCGAAGATCCACAAAATGTAAATGAGGTTAAACAAAGCGCCTATCGGGAAGAATGGGAAGAGAATCTTTAATGAATTAGAAGCACACAAAAGGAATAAAACATGGGATATCATTGAAAAACCGATGTAAATACGAAAATTATAGGATTTAGATGGATTTTTACAAGTAAAACTTGCGAAAATGAAAACTTAGTGAAAAGAAAGGCCAGATTGGTTGCTAAAGACTGCTCGCAAATATATGGAATAGATTACCACGATACATACTCTCCAGTTGCCAAACAAAGATCCATTAGAATAATAACTTCAATTGCAGTTAAATTAAATTTAAATCTTTTTCAATATGATGTAACTACGGCATATTTGAATGGTTACTTACAAGAAAAAATCTATATGAAAATACCTGATTTTTTAATAGAATTTAACAACAAAAATGGCGAGTTATCTAATTATGAAAATAAAGTGTGTATATTAAACAAAGCTCTATATGGGTTAAAACAAAGCGGTAAAATTTGGTACGAAAGGCTAGATAAATTTTTACAGAGTATTGGTTGTATCAAGATGGATTTAGAACCCTGCATATATACATATAAAACAAATGAAAACTTATCAATTATTGGAATTTACGTAGACGACATTCTTTTAGCGTCAAATAGTGGTAAAATAAATAAATGGTTCAAAGAAGAAATTGAAAAAGAGTTTGAAATAAAATAACTTGGTCGGGTTAAACAGTTTTTGGGAATTGAATTCCACCATCTGAACGACGGCAGTATTATTTTATCACAAGAAAATCAAATTAATAAAATACTTAAAAAGTTTTCAATGGAAGAATGTAATACATTAAAAATTCCAATGGATCCAAATGTAAAAATAAGTAAAAAAATGTGTCCATCCACAGAAAAAGAAAGAATAGAAGTATCCAATATCCCTTACCAAAATCTCATTGGATCAGTTTTATATATAGCCATTACTACTCGTCCAGACATAGCTTATGCTGTCAGCATTCTAAGTCAATACAACAACAACTTTGGACATGCTCATTGGATAAGCGCAAAAAGAATAGTAAGGTACTTAAAATTTACAAAAACTTATGGTTTGCATTTTAGAAAAACAGAAAAACCTTTACATGGTTACAACAATTCAGATTGCGGATCTAATCAAGATGATCGAAAATCTTATTCTGACTTCATTTTTAAATGGGGTCAGTGTCCTATATCGTGGGAAATAAAAAAGCAAAAAACTGTGGCACTATCAAGTGCAGAGGCCGAATATATGGGATTAACTGAGGCAACAAAAGAGGCACTATACTTGACAAGCTTGCTGCATGAATTGAACATAAGAGAATCAAAACCAATAATAATATATAACGATAATAAAAGTGCGCAACTCATTGCAAGCAACCCAACTATCAACAGCAGAACAAAGCATATTGATATCAGATATCACTTTATACGTAACGCAGTACAAAATAAGAAAATTGTATTAAAATATGTAAACACAAAATTAATGCCAGCTGATATTTTTACAAAACCATTACCAATTTGTAAATTTAATGAATGCTTAAAAGAATTAGGTGTGAAAGAAAATAGCAATAGCAACAGCAATTAATTTTTTTTTAAATAAACAATATTTTCGAGTATATTTAAAGAATATTAAAAAAAAAAAAATAAATAAATAAAATTTGAATTGTATAACTAAAAAAGAAAAAAAAAAATTTAATTAAATGTTTCTATAGATTATTATTTGAATTGAGATAAATAATTTTATGTTTTGTAATTTTTTGAATTTGAATTTATTGAATAATTGATTTACTGAATTTATTAAATTAAAAGAAAAAGTGCACAGTCAACACAAATGTTAATGTATTGTAATAATTTAACTTGATAAAACAACTAAATATTTTATTGCACTCCATCCTATTAAAATTATGTCAACTATATTAGCTAACAGTTATAACTTTATGATATTGTTTTTTGTATGTACAAAATTCCCATATGTATGAATTATTTTTTTAGTCTGTAATTACCAGCGTAAGAATAAACATTAAATTGAATCAACCTTGTTTTTATCTTAACAACAAATTAAATTAAAATTTAAAAATAATTCAAGTTCATATAATTCAAATAATTATAATTAATTATAAATATAATTCAAATAAAATTCAAGTTCAAGATCAAAATGCAATAAAAATTAAAAAGTATTTAAAGAGTTCAAATTACATCTTTTATTTTTTTATTTGTGAATTTGGTTAACTTAAATTTACTTTGTATTATAATTGTACAGTTACACACAGTTAATCACCTATACTCCTCCAAGTTGTGTACCGGGGCAACGTTTCCTGCCATCCTCAAACTAGATGTTGTTTTTGGAGACAAATAATTGGCTGAATATAGGTGTACACTGAAGCCAAGGTGTGAAAGTAAACCGTGCCGAGGGCTGAATGGTACCAAGCATATAAAGATAGTATCGCTAACGGTTTCCTTGGGGAACCAGGCGCCACCCCATTGTAAGTATCCTTGCATATGTGCGCGAGCTCTGCATATGTCGACCGTCTTTTCTCCCCAAACTCGTGGGAACAAAAATGAAAAAAAAAAAAATAAAAAACAAACACACATCAACTCATCTTCTGCAGATTAGTTACTTGTCTCCAGTCAGGAGACTATTATCGGTACCAAGCAGAGTACCCCTTCAGCAACGAAACCAGGACTCTCTGTTCTAATTTTAGTTATGAAAATTTGATAGTTGTCAAACTGGAGATGCGGAACAATGTGAGCGTGAGTTACGTCACAGTTGGCAACCCCAACCAAGATAGAAATTAATGAACCACCAATAAAACTCAATTTCACATTTATGAAATTTAAAAAATTAATTTGTAAGACAAAACACTTTTGATTTTGTTTTTCTTTTTATTCTTTTCAATTTTATACAAAAATGTAATTAGCCACATTTTTGTATACTAAGCACAATTACGGTCAATTGCATTTGAACTATATTTAAATTGCACTTGAAATAATTTAACGTTTTAAATGCAATATGAAACCCAACATATGGTGAAATTATTTTGTACACAAAATTCAGTACGAAAATTTATTATTAACATTGATTTCGTAATAAGTATAAATTAAGTAAATTTCCTTTTTTGTAATTCGACACTGAATTTTGTTTCGAAAGATATTTTCGACTAATAAATTAAAATTAGTATTAAGATAAAGAAATTGTTTTTGTAAAATTAAAAATAAATACTTGTAATATTAAAAAATTGAATTGTTTAAAAGTTAGTCTTAAGATCAAACTCAAACTTTAAAGTTGAGAAAAAAAAATAAAATAATTTAAATATAAATTTAAATTCTTGTGTTTTAAAAACCCCATAATTGGCGCAGTCGTGTAGTTTTTGCTATCCAAAGATAGTAAATTTTGTGATACGAATCGAATTTTTTAAAATTTAAAACTTAAATATAAAAAAAAAAGAACATTTAAAACTAAAAAAAAAGTTTTAACTTGAAAAATATTAACATTTAAGTATATAAAAATTCATATACATTTTAACGAGTATTTAATTAACTAAAATTAATAAAATATTTAAAACAAATTAAAAACCTAAATTTAAATAAAATAAAAACAAGAAAAAAATAAAACTTTAATATAATAAAAAAAATTTATGCCTAAAATTAAACAAAAAAAAATATATAATAGATTGAATTTATATACTATCAGTGAAGAACTAGAAAACATTAGTGAAACCAACGAAACAGAAGTTAATAGTGAAAGAAATATGACTAATCCAACTCCATCAGCATTCGTAATTTCTGCAAGCGATATTTTGAAAGATACACAGCGTATTCACGAATTCCGTGGTGATGACGAATATGCTTTAACGTCATTTCTGAGGGAAGTTGATACAATCCTTCCTCTAATTACATGTCAACAGGCAAAAACATATATTTACCAGAGGATAATTGTAAATAAAATCCAGGGTCCAGCGTTGGATGTTATTAGAACACTAGGTGCAAATGCAGACTGGAACGAGATAAAAACAGCTTTAATAACCAACTTTGGGATCAAAGAGAGTTATCATCAACTATGCCAGCAAGCCCAGGTGCAAAAAATTATCAGGTTAGACAATATTATAATACTTTAGTAATAGTTTTAAGTAAATTAAATTAAAAATATGAATATGATAGTGATAAGCCAACAGAATTCTCTGCTCAGAATAATGAAAGATTCATTTTAAATATATTTTTAAATAACATAGATGCAAATTTGGCATCAATTATAATAAATAAAAATATTAAAAAAATAAGGGAAGCTTTTGACTCGTTAGAAAATTTAGGTATGATTAGAGATAGGCATAAATTTAGTAATAACCATAATGATTTTAAAAATATAAATAAAAAAAATAATTATCAATATCAAAGTAATGATAGACGAACAGGACAATTTCGACAAAACAATCAAAATACTTACCAAAATAACTATAGAAATAACAACAATCAAAATACTTACCAAAATAATTATTGAAATAACAACAATCAAAATACTTACCAAAATAACTATAAAAATAATAACAACCAAAGTACTTCTCAAAATACTTCTAGAAATAATTCTCAAAATACATCTAGAAACAATTACCAAAAATTATTACCAATTACGAAACCCTACAAACTCTGGACAGTCAAGAATTAGTAGAAATAGTCGGTTTAATAATAATAGAAATTTTGAAAGATCAGAACCAATGGATACTTACGAACCACCAGAAGAGGAGGTAAATTTTCTCTTACAGCCTCGGAAACTCACTTACCAATAGTGTTACTCACTGTCGACAATACAAAATTAAAATGTTTAATAGATACCTGGTCTTCCACTTCACTTCTCGATGAAAATCAGTTACCACAGTATAAAAGAAATAATTTAATAAGACCTATAAATTTTAATACACTTAATAACCAAATATCAGTAAGAAAAGAAATTAAGACAGATTTACCTGTAGAATTTAAAGAAGATGCATTCATGATTTGGAAATTAACAAATTTTCAAAATAAGAATTTTGATGCTATAATAGGTCAAAACCTACTCAAACCACTAGGTGCTATTATTGACTTAGAAAATGAAATTTTAAAAATCAATAATAATGAAATCAAATTTATTGATAGTTGTCCATATAAATTCGATGAAATTTATCAGTTAGAAAAAACGAATTTGAACGATTCAAAATTTCAAATACTTTTTCAATCTTTAAATAAAGAAGAGTGTAATTCTTTGAATCATCTGATAAACTCATATAAAGATCTGTTCTTTGAAGAAGGTGATCAATTAACTAGTACTCCTAATATTCAACATCAAATCGTAGTCACGACCGATAGACCTATATATTCTAAAATATATAGATATCCTCGTGTCCATGAACAAGAGATATCTACTCAAATTTCAGATATGCTAAAGCAAGGAATAATTAAAGAAAGTAGTTCTCCTTACAACAGTCCACTATGGATAGTGCCAAAAAAACAAGACAATTCTGGAAAGAAAAAATGGCGTCTTGTTGTGGACTATAGAAAACTAAATGAGGTAACCATAGATAATAAATTTCCTATACCCAATATAGAAAATATATTGGATAAATTAGGAAATTCGCAATATTTTACAACACTAGATTTGGCCAAAGGATTTCACCAAATCTTAGTGAAAAAAGAAGACCGTCCGAAGACAGCCTTCTCTACACCTTTTGGACATTATGAGTACGTAAGGATGCCGTTTGGATTAAAGAATGCTCCAGCAACTTTCCAACACCTTATGAATAATGTTCTTAAGGAATATATTAATAGAATATGTGTATGTTATTTAGATGACATACTTATATTCTCTACTTCTTTAGAAGAACATACAATTAATATAAAAAAAATATTTAACAAACTTAGAGAAAATAATTTAAAAATACAAGTAGATAAATGTAAATTTTTTGCAAAACAAACAGAATATTTGGGTCATATTTTAACTCCAGAAGGAGTAAAACCCAATCCTAAAAAGGTGGATGACATTTTAAAATTAAAACTTCCCACTACACAAAAACAGATAAAATCATTTTTGGGAATTACGGAATATTATCGTAAATTTATTAGGGACTATGCCAAATTAGCAAAACCATTGACAAACTTTCTGAAAAAAAATAGTAAAATAAACATAAAGGACTCTAATTATATAAATGCCTTCGAAAAATTAAAACGAGTAATTACCGAAGACCCTATACTCAAATATCCCGATTTTAACAAAAAGTTTCAATTAGTAACAGATGCTAGTAACTTTGCCATTGGTGCAACTTTGCAACAAGATTCACATCCAATATGTTATGCTAGCAGAACTTTAAATGACCATGAGAAAAATTATTCTCCTATCGAAAAAGAATTGCTTGCCATTGTTTGGGCAACCAATTATTTTAGGCCGTATTTATATGGTAACAAGTTTAAACTTTTTACAGACCATCAACCGTTGAAATGGTTATATGCAAAATCTCAAGGAAAAGACATTAATCCTAGATTAAATAGATGGTTATTAAAATTAGGAGAGTATAACATGGATATTGAATACATAAAAGGCAAGGAAAATAAAGTGGCAGATTTCCTTAGCCGAATAGATACAAATAAACACGAAATAAATCTCTTAGAAAATATAGAAAATTTTAATAGTTCTGATAATGAATCTCAAATTGACTCTAGTACAAATTACTCTCTTGAAAATAATGTAGATTCTTCTGATCTACAAGCTGTATCCGAAGATACAGTTTATAATGATGAAATTCTATCTCAATTAAGTAATAATACAAATTATTTAATGCAAAATAATATAAATACTTCTGACTTTGAAACCTTTTCCGAAAATTAGAGCAACGAGACTGTACATTCTCAAGAAGAAGAGGCAAATGACCATTTCCCAATTTTAGATACAGTTGTGAACAGATTCAAAACCCAAATAATTCTCACTGACAATAAAAATAAGGATGTAGAAATAATGTTTGGTAATAAAAGGATATTCATAAATTCAGACAATATACAAAACAATCTTAGTGATATATGTAGAAGACATATAAAAACAGGTAGAATAAGCATTTTCTCTGAACTAAATGACCAAATATACAATATAGTACAAAGAAAACTAATTGACTTATATGGAAGCTTTCAAAACATAAAGTTTGTTAAGTGCAGTTATTTCGCAAAAGACATGACTACAGAAGATGAAACCTTTAAACAGATACATAAATATCATAAAAATGAAACAGGACATACCGGTATAAATGAAAATTATGAAGGTCTAAAAAAAGTCATATATTTTCCAAAATTAAAAACCTATATTCAAAAATATATTAATAATTGTGATATATGTAGCCGAGTTAAATATGACAGAAAACCTATAAAAAAGAAATTCCAATTGACAGAAACACCTAAAGACATTAAAGAAATTATACATATGGACATATATACTAATTCAAAACAAAACTTTTTAACTTTTATAGACCGTTTTTCTAAATATGCTACCGCTTTTCACCTAAATGATAGAAATAATCAAACTATAATAGAAAAACTTAGAGAATTCAAATCAAACAGAGGGCATTTCAAAAAACTGATTACCGATAATGAATTTAAGAGTATTATTATAAAAAATTTCCTTAAAGACGAACAAATTGAACTTCATTTAGTAAAATCTAACAATCACACTGGAAATTCAGACATTGAACGCTTTCACAATACTATTAGCGAAAAAATTAGAGTTTTAGGTATTGTTAATAAAGACCTTAATGTTATAGAAAAAATGTATAAAGCAATTGAGTGGTATAACAACAGTTACCACTCAGTGACAAAAGAAAAACCAATAAATATTCAAGAAGGAAATTGTAATAAAAACAAAATTTTTGATTTGTTACTGACAGAAAAATCTAGATATATAGACAAACTTAATTTAAAAAGAGAAAATTATACCGAAAACAGAACTGAAGGTTATATAAAAAACTATAAAAGTGTTAGACATAAGGAACAACCCAAATTCATAAAATCTAAGCTAGAAAATATACATCCATCAAATATTAAAAGAAATTGTCAATTTTCAGGTAAAATTAATATTAACAATCTTCCTAATGCTATCAACAATACCGATGCAAATCCAGGCCCATCTCACGTTTGAAAAAATCGAGTCGGACTTGGGATATACAGAAATCAAACTGGAGGATATAGAATTAGTAAAAAACTATAATACAATCTTACATATCATTAACCCCAAAGAAATTTCAGAAATACTAAACAAACTAGAAGATAATATAAATTTATCAGAAATACAAAATAAACTTATGCTAACTCAACAATTAAATGTCGCGAGAAATAAGATTAAAACTTTAATTCCACACAGACACAAACGGGGTCTAGTAAATTTCGTTGGTACTGTTCAAAAATGGCTGTATGGTACAATGGACGATTCTGATCGACAAGAAATTGAAGATCATCTAAAAATAATTGACCAAAATAATTATAATGCCATAACAAATTTAAACAGTCAAATAACAATTAATAACAATTTTAATAACACTTTTATCAAGCTCAAACAAATTATTGAAAACGACAGATCATTAATTAATGAAAAACTTAACGACATAAACACTCAATACACAACAATTTATAAATACCTACTTTACACAGATTTTGCACTAAAAATTAAAATTATACAAGATAACATTGAACACATTCAAGACATATAGCATCAGCTAGACTAGGAATAATACATAGCAATATATTAACAAATGAATAAATAAATAGAACACGATATTGATTTTAATAGATTACAAAATATTAAATTAGCCACATTAATTGATAGTAAAGCAAACATTGTTTTCGTTATTAAAATACCTAATGAAACAATCAGTGTACTAACAACTATGTTAATTCCAATAGGTGATAGATTTAATAATGAACTAATGTTTGAACAACAAAAAATTGTAAAATATAATAACAAAAATTTTAATCATGAAAATAAGAAAGATATAAAAGATTTAATAATATCAAAAAACTGCATTTTCAAAGGAAACTGTTTAAAAATTTTCAATAATGTATCAGAAATAATTGTTTTAAAAATAGGATTAATTTTAGTAAAAAATCAGAAAAATGTAAATTTTAATAGTACTTGTGATGAACGAAAGTTCAAAATAAATGGAAATTACATATTCAATTTTAATGATTGTTCAATAAATATAAACGGAACAGTTTTTAATAGTAATCTAAGAGAATTCAAACAAAGTTTTAGGATATCAGATTATCTAAATATGAATCAAGAAATTAACGAAAATATCAGTTTTAATGACATAATATTAGAACAAGTAAAAAATATTGAAGAAATAAAAGAAATAAAATATCATAAAAATAATTATTATATTTACTTAAGTCTTATAATTTTTATAATTTTATTAGTAATAAGCATAATTATATTTCTATTAATATTATTCAAAAAATTCAAAATATTTAAATTTGCGACTCAGGAGAGTCTTAATCTTAAGGAGGGAGGAGTTACGTCACAGTTGGCAACCCCAACCAAGATTTAATGAACCTCCAATAAAAGATAAAACTCAATTTCACATTTATGAAATTTAAAAAATTAATTTGTAAGACAAAACACTTTTGATTTTGTTTTTCTTTTTATTCTTTTCAATTTTATACAAAAATGTAATTAGCCACATTTTTGTATACTAAGCATAATTACGGTCAATTGCATTTGAACTATATTTAAATTGCACTTGAAATAATTTAACGTTTTAAATGCAATATGAAACCCAACATATGGTGAAATTATTTTGTACACAAAATTCAGTACGAAAATTTATTATTAACATTGATTTCGTAATAAGTATAAATTAAGTAAATTTCCTTTTTTGTAATTCGACACTGAATTTTGTTTCGAAAGATATTTTCGACTAATAAATTAAAATTAGTATTAAGATAAAGAAATTGTTTTTGTAAAATTAAAAATAAATACTTGTAATATTAAAAAATTGAATTGTTTAAAAGTTAGTCTTAAGATCAAACTCAAACTTTAAAGTTGAGAAAAAAAAATAAAATAATTTAAATATAAATTTAAATTCTTGTGTTTTAAAAACCCATAATTCGTGTATATAAATTCCATTGACATGTCACATGATGAACCTGCTCCACCATCTCGGTACCGGCAGTTGGTAGTTGCCACAGGTGGCAAATTGATCGCAGGCTGTGATGGTAATGCACGGCATACCCTATGGGGTAGCTCGGAAACGAATGAACGAGGCGAGTCAGTATTTGATTTTATTTTAAATAGCAACCTAAATATATGCAATAGGGGCAGTAACCCCACTTTCATATTTCCAAGATAGAAATGTGTTAGATATTACATGTATTAGTAATGACGAAACCCTAAATATAGAGAAATGGAGAGTATTCGAGAAAAGGTCTTTTTCGGATCACAATTGGATTCTCTTCAATATCAATATTAAGAAAATCCCAAGCCCTTCAGAAATCCCAGGGCTACCGACTGGA
This sequence comes from Poecilobothrus nobilitatus, assembly GCA_947095535.1. Classification (NCBI taxonomy): domain Eukaryota; kingdom Metazoa; phylum Arthropoda; class Insecta; order Diptera; family Dolichopodidae; genus Poecilobothrus; species Poecilobothrus nobilitatus. The sequence goes on along the minus strand of OX352774.1, from coordinate 152,152,972 downwards.
AGAAATTCAGAAAAATAGCTGGAAAAAAACTTTTGGTAATAGCTAACTCAGATATCGCAACTGAAAACGAGTTAGAAAAGAGAACTGACATGTTTACAAGGGCCATGGAGGTCTCATTCAAAGTGGTATGTGCTATTAAGCATAGCAAAAAGACCTACCCGGTCTGGTGGAATGAGAACTTAAGTAACCAAAGAAAGGAGACTAAGACGCCTACAATATCTGCTACAGGTAAAATAAATGGCAACTCTATAAGGACAAACTTATGGAATATAAGAGAACAATCCGACTGGCTGAAAACCAATCATGGAAGAATTATTGTGAATCAATTGAAAGTACTAGAGACTCAGATAGACTTAGCAGAGTTTTATCTAGGGAACATTCCAATCCTTCCTTCCTGAGAACTGCGGAAGGGAATTGAACTGATTCAGCCGCTGAAACCCTAGATCTTTTAGTGTTAACCCATTTTCCAGGGTACATTGAGGACGCCCATGAGATTAACCAAGCGGTTGACACTAGAGTCCGAAGTGGCCCTGACGAATGGGTTAACTCAGTTGTAACGGAGGAAAAGGTTGCCTGGGCAATTGATAACTTCACTCCAAATAAAGCTGCAGGTTTAGACGGTATTTTTCCAAAAATACTGCAATAAATGAAAAGGCTTGTAGTTCCATGAATTACTAAGCTGTTCAGAAGCAGCCTCACTTTTTGTCATATTCCCCTGCAATGAGGGCGGGCAAATGTGATCTTTATACCAAAAGTTGTTAAAAGAGAGCACGAAACCGCTAAATGTTTTAGACCGATCAGTCTATTATCCTTTTTATTGAAAACTCTCGAAAGAATACTCGAGTTAGAACTTAGAAGAGTGTTCGAGAGTACTCTGCTATGTAAGTAGCAACATGCCTATTGTAAGGGCAAGTCAACAGAGACTGCACTGAGTGAATTAGTGCGGGACGTGGAACAATCGATTCAGTAAAAGGAATATACATTAGCTACCTTTCTAGACACAGAAGGAGCCTTCAATAATATGCATGTAGCGGCCATACAGAATTCACTGGAAGAACTAGATGCAGAAACTGTCCTTAGACAGTGGATTGTGAATATGTTGCAATCAAGAGAGATCCAATCGGAACTGGGTAACCATAAAATTACTACAAGAGTAAGTACAGGCACACCCCAAGGCGGGGTGTTATCACCCCTACTGTGATTCTAGTAATGAATGGAATACTGAAGATGAGGGAATCAAAGCCATTGCATACGCAGATGTTCTAGCAGTATTATTTTCTGGAAAATTTCTTGACATAATTAGTGTAATTATGGAAAGAGCTTTAAGAAGGGTTAGTAGATGGGCCAATGAATGTAACCTCTGCGTCATCTAGACTGGATGGTGTATATATGAATTTAGCCCCCAGTGTCAAATACCTAGGAGTGGTTCTTGATACGAAACTGAAGTGGAGGCTTAATAGTGAAGAAAGAGCCAAAAAGGGCTGTGTAGTCCTGTATTATTGTAAGACAATGTTAGGTAAAAAATGGGGTTTAAAGCAAAGAATGGCTTTATGGATGTACTCAGCTATAGTACGCCCCATTCTTACATACGGATCAATAGTCTGGTGGCCAGCGCTGGAGAAAGAGTATATCCGAACCAAACTTGGTAAGGTACAGAGAGGCACATGTCTAGTCATTACGGGTGCGTTGAGATCGACACCAAGTAATGCACTAGATGCACTTCTTTATCTCCTCTCCGCTGAATTCCATATAAAAATTCTAGCCTGTTGTAGTGCGGTCAGACTCAGAGAAAATGGGCACTGGCGCAAAAAACCTTATGGACATAGCAGTATTCTAAGCTCGACAGCTTGGGATCTGCCAGATTCCACAGACTACACTATTCCAAGTTTGGAAATTGTTAAGAATTTCAAAGTAAAGATTCCATCAAGAAGAGAATGGAGACAAGGAAACCCTTTGGATGAAGTAGACATCACACTGTTCACTGATGGGTCAACAATATATTGCAGTATCGGTGCTGGTGTCTATTCAGAAAAACTTAAAATAGAACATGCTTCTAGACTTCTCAATAAATCCAATGTGTTTCAAGATGGAATGCTACGAATCTGGAAAGCATGCCAAATACTTAGGAGCAATACTTCTCTGCGGGGAAGCATTGCCATTTTCACTGATAGCCAAACAGTAATCGCGGCTCTTAACTCTGCGATGATAACATCCAAGCTTGTCAGAAAATGCTCTGACGAGCTTAATAATATAAGCTATCAATACAATGTTACATTACTGTGAGTTCCGCGACATAGGAACATCACAGGATATGAACATGCTGATGAATTAGCAAAGAGGCGTTCCAATCTGAATACTTCACTGGAAGAACAGGTGGATCCACCACTAAACAGCGTTAAAAGAGATGTCTTTCTGCACTTTTTATCCTTAGCAAAAAGAAGGTGGAAAGAATTAACATCATGCCGTACGACTAAAAAAATATGGCCAACGTACGACAACAAAAGAACGGACAATCTGTTGAAGTTATCTCGGCGGGACATAGCCAGAGCAATAGATGTATTCATGGAGCACTGGCCAATTGGCGAACATGCGGCCAGATTGGGTATTCCATTCAACACATCATGCCGCAGTTGTGGTGAACAGAATGAGACAGAAACCATTATACACTTCACGTGTAACTGCCCACCGCTGGCCAGGGGCAGAAGAGCAGCTCAGGGTGGCCATTAATTTAACGATCTTATTAATGTAGCGTTTAAGTAACCTGCAGAAATGGTAAGGTTCCTGAATGGCGCGAAATGTATCTGAAATAAAATCCGTTATTATCCTAAACATAAGCCTTGTGGTCACGGAAGTGGTAGGAAAACGGTGCTAACGCGCTAATTGTGGTCTTGTCATGGTTTACAGGACCAGCCACGTAAACCAACCAACCATTATAATTGTATTTAATAAATTAATTGAATCCCACTTAGGTTAATATCAACAGATTAAAAAAAAACAAGAAATTAAATAAAATTGAAACGCGAGAGAACCACAAGTACGTGTTTAAAGTTTAAAAGGGAAAACTGGAGTAATTATGCAACATACAATGAACCTAAACAACACGTTAATCGTTAAGTACTTCCATAGCTTTAATTTCCTGTTTGTCTTGTTTTCATTCATAATTTTTCAACATTCTCACAAAGTAAAAATATTTTACACGACACAGACCATAATTATTTATTTTTTTTTGTTATACTAAAACTACAAACTAGGAATATGATCCTTTGTACTTGAAGTAGTTGTGATTATATGGGATGGGATAGGGATGGAACAAATGAGGATAATGGGGAGTTGAGGTAAATTGGCGAAGAATCTGTTGAGATTCTTCTTCTTCTTAAGTTGGCGGTTTTGATATTTACAATTTGCCCAAAGCAAATTGTAAATATCAAAACCGCCAACTTTTGGGAATACGGTGGATGGTAATAAATTCCACATTTTCGCAATGCTAACAACAAACGAATTGCTACCACTAACCGATAGGGTACCACTTGGGTAGTTTCACAAAGTAGGAATGTGCATTTGCTGCCCCTCTTGTGGTGCGTTGGAATAGTTCAAGAGGAAGCATCAGTGATTTTATTTCAACTGAGCAAGAGTCATTACCTACAAAAAATCTATAAAAAAAAAGAAAGACCTCCTATATTACGACGGATGTCAAGCGAGGCTATAGTATTACTCACAATGGGGTCATTAATTAGACGAATGGCGCGTTTTTGAACTCGATCGAGAAAGTTTAAGCAAGTGGATGAGGCGCCAGCCCAAATGTGTGAGTTATATTCCATCGTGGGTCGTATATATGCTTTATATATTTTGGACAGGTCCCTTGAAGAGAAATAAGATTTACACCTAAAGAGAAAACCCAAGCATTTGGCAGTACTTTTTGATATATCAAAAATATTATCATTCCACATTCATTTTTTGATTTAGCTGCATGCCCAAAATGTTTAGGTTTTCCGATCGGTGCACTATTTCCCCAAAAAACCTCTAATTGGGGTTATAATTCGTTTTTTTAAGGTTATCAGACATCATTCGGTTTTGGAAGAATCAAACTCCACTCTGTTTTTGGAGCCCCAACTAGCGACTTTAGTTAGATCATCGTTAACCGTATTGATCATAGACAGCCTAGCTATGTCAATTGCAGGGGTTGTGGCATTTGACTTTCTCGGAAAATTATAAGACGCCACCAGAGTGCTGTCGCCGGCGAAGCTGTGAATTGGATTGAAGGTTAAAGGTAGAAAATCATTGATAAAAATCGAAAAGAGAGTAGGTGCAAGGACAGATCCTTGTCGAACACCAGCGTTTATTTGAAATGTGTAAGACGTGCAGCCGTCGACCAGAACGCGAATACAACGATTCGAAAAATAGTCTTCAATCCATTTGCATAAATCTGAACCAAGACCTAGAGCTTCACATTTGTTCAACAGAGCAGCATGCCATATTCGATCAAAAGCTTTCGAAATATCGAGATCAACAACAGTACATTCACCAGAGTAGTGAATGATCCTATTAAGTTTACCACTGAGGTATGTCATAAGATCACCAGTCGATCCGTTGCTTCTAAAACCGTCTTGGCGATCATGTAAGATACCCCTATCGTTTAAATATTTCTTGAGCTTAGAGTTGATAATAGTTTCCATAACTTTAGAAATGATCGAAATGATAGCTATAGGTCTATAGTTTGAGGGTTCCTTTTTATCACCTTTTTTGGGAGTTGAGAAAACATGAGCATCTTTCCACTGACTGGGATTAATTTTTTCTTTCCTCTTCTTTAAATATTTAAATTAGAAAAAAAAAACAACACAAATAGTTAGATACATCTAAAAACGCATCACTTTTTTCAATGGTTTGATCATTATGTAGGCAGAAAAACAGCACTTTGCACTTTTTCTTTATGAATTTTAAAGATGTGTTGCACCTTTTAAAATTATTGTATCTTGTACGTTTAAACTTTTTTTGTTTTTCTCGTTTTACATTTATCAACCATTTTTTCTTTCTATTTTTCATATGAGCCTATTACTTAAGCAAGCTATACATGAAGAAGAAGTAAACCTGTACCACGTTAGATATTTTTGATTTGATTTCCTGTTTTTTTCTTTCTTTTATTCATATTTTTTTTGCAACATTCTTACATAACAATTAATTAATGGTTCTCTTTCCTCTTCTTTAACTATTTGTCAATAAAAAAAACGAAAAAAAAAACAAGAAATAATCTCACATCAAAAATGCAAACATAAAAAAAACATTTATTCTTACTATTTCCATGTTTACCTATTACTTAAAACAAGTATACAATATTTATACACAACTAAACATGTCTGGCGGCCGCCGGCGCCTGTCTGACCAACTTTATGACATTAACCTACTTCCTGTCTGACCTAATTACGGTTTGAACTACTTTCGGGTGACCTTGATCTACTGACCTGTCTCGCCCAAGTGCCTACCTATCTACTATGGTTGACTACAGGAAGTGACGATATTGGAATTTTAAAGTAATATGTGAATGTATTTACAGTAATGTGCATTAAGTGGTTAGCCTTGAAATTAGTATTATTGCAATTATTTATGTGAGCAATATATAAATGTAAAGAAGCTAGGAAAATTTTATTAAAAACTTTTGATTTAGTTAACGTGTTATTAAGGCGGCGTTGTTATTAAGTGTAATTTTATGTTTTATATTGCCTGGATTAGAACTTTAGTTTTTAGATCAATAAAACTCTTTTTTTCTACATATTTGCCAACGTTTCGTTTATTTTCTAAACTTCTTCAAGACTACAATATAAGTTGATAGTATGAGAAAAAAAACAATTTAAATTAAAATTATGCCTTTGCAATTTAAGATAATATTATTATATTATTTCAATTAAATTATGATTTATTATACTTTACCTTAAGATAATAAATTATAAATTCCAAAAAGAAAACATTTAATAATTAAACATTTAATAATAATTACCTATCTAAAACATTTTTCATATTAGAAAAACAAAATTTATTAATATTAACACTGAAGAGTTAAAAATCTTAGAAAGATTGATCGACATCCATATCCGCTGCAATTAAGATAAAAATCTGTTGTCAGCCTCTCAACATGCTTACTGTAAAGAGAAGTCAGTGGATACTGCACTTCACACTTTGACGAGCTCGATTGATAGATCTTTGAAATGAGTATACTCTTGCAGCTCTTATAGACATTGAGGGAGCGTTTTATAACGTCAATCAGGCAGTAATTGTAGACGCACTCATAAGCCTAGGAATTAAACCGGTGCTAAGAGTACTGATAGCTAATATGCTAAATAGAAGGGCCGTCAGTGCCAGCTTAGGCAACACTTCAGCAAAAAAGGTTTGTGAAAAGAAAGACTCCTGGAAGAGGCGGGCTGCACAACAATTGCCTATGCGGACGATGTTGCTGTCGTGATCAGTGGCAAGTTCCCTGACAGTCTCAGGGACATTTTGTAACTTGCACTAAACGAAATCACAATATGGGCTACAGACTGTGGACTGTCAGTAAATCCACAGAAAACCGAACTGGTCCTTTTTACAAGGAAATATAAAATTCCTAACATAAAGCCGCCTTCGTTAAATGGCTCCACTCTTGCCTTTAGCGAAACGGCGAAATTTCTCGGTCTAACTCTAGACAGGAAGTTAAGCTGGAAGGCTAACATCTCAGAAAGAGTAAAGAAGGTCTTAATAGCGCTCTACTCGTGTAAAAAAGCAATTGGTAGGAAATGGGGACTTCAGCCATACATAACTTACTGGCTATACACATCCGTAGTAAGACCCATTCTTATGTACGGGGTCCTAGTATGGTGGAAGGATAACGAGGTCAACCGCAAGGAAATCGCTAGATTCCAAAGAGCTGCCTCACTATGTATTAGTGGCTCTTTAATAACAACCCCTTCTGCGGCATTAGACAGCATGCTTAATCTGATGCCTGTAGAATATTATAGTAAATTTGCAGCCGCAAAAACAGCTGTGAGATTAAAAGCTACATCCCAGTGTATCAATTCACGAGAAGGTGGATATCACAAACCAATTCAAGTCCACTCCCGCCTTGGTGGACTGCACATCCCCCACTTACTTCTTCGGAAAATCTCATGTGACGAGCATCCCAAGCCGAGGGTCCTCTCAGATAATCGGAATATCAGTCATAATTTCTGATTATCAGACCATTTTAGTGTCTTCCAAGCGGAAATTATGTCAATTCAAGAAGCCTTGATTCAACTGAATAGAAGCGTTTTGACTGTGTAGCAAGTGTGTATTCTGTCAGATAGTCATGCTGCGTTAAAATCTCTGGAATCAATATGCACAACCTCGAAGACTGTAATAAACTGCCGAAAACTTCTTAACGAGATGGCCAGGCAGTTTAGCATTCAGCTTTGCTGGGTACCAGCTCATCGGGGTATTCCGGGAAATGAAAAAGCTGATGAACTCGCAAGAATTGGTACAACCTTACAAGTTTTGCCGGATATGGTAAATTACAAATAGTCAAACTTGACCTCGTGCAATACCACAAGATTGATACGGCCCAAAACCAATTTAAGACGATCCAATGATCTGCTTTCTCTCAAAAGGGCAAACATTGGAATGACAATGGGTATAATCACCGGTCACTGTCTAATAGGGAAGCATGCCATAAGATTTGACTTATCCGCAAACGACTATTGTAGAGCCTGCAATGATGAAGAAGAGGAGGAAAATACTCTCCATCTGTTTTGCACATGCCCGGCCTTGTCGGTAAGAGGGAATACCCATTTGGGGCAATATCTCTTCGACAGCCTTGGCGATCTGGCAGGTAAAAATGTGAAGAGTATTCTTCGCTTTGCAAAGAGCTCAAATTGGTTTTAACGAGTGGGATAGAAAAGCTTCTATGTGGTATCACAATGGACTAAATACGGTCTAAGTGTGCCTTTTTGGCAGCCACCTTAACCTACCCTAACACTGAAGCGCCAACAATTATATATTCTATTTAAATTAAAATAAACTATTGGAAACAACAACAACAAAATATCATTTATGATTTAATTTAAAACGAATGTCATTAAAAACAAAAAGTACATTATGTCATATTAAAAATTACAAATTAAAAATATTGTACTCCGTTAGGTAGTATGTCTATGATAATATGTTCTACCGTGACTGCATATATTCTACGTAGATTTATTTTTACAACATTTTTTATATTGATTAATCAACGATTTATATAAGCGATTTAAATTTTGTGTGTCATTTTTGAAATTAATAAGTGTTTAATTCAATAAATATAATTTTACAAATATTGGTTTTAAACCAATTTTGTTCCTTGTCTATTATAGTAACCTCATTAAAATTAAAACTATGGTTGTCAGTAGTAAAATAATGTAGTGCAAGTGCCGTTTTTCCTTCTTTGTTAATATTGAATACCTTACAATCATATTTGTGCTCATATACTCTATTCTTAAGCAATTGTTTAGCTTGTCTAACATGAGACGTATAACAGTCATTATAATTAATCTTATACACTACATTTAATTGATGAAACTTATCATCTTTGTCTTTTAGTTTGGTAAATAAATTTTTGATTGTTTTAGTTTGATAAAAAATAATTTTGTCATCCTTCATAAAATGTTTGAACAGTTTTTCTAATTTGTTGGATAACTCAGGTGTGACTGGAAATTTTAAATATTTCACTTGTTATAATATACATATATCCTATTGTTGTATTAATTAAACTATTATATATATTTCTTGGATTCCTCGAGTAGTTTATACACTGGCATTCACTTAAACTTATTTTTAGAACTAATAGAATTTATTTTTGAGTTTGAGTTAGTAGCTATTTCAAGTTTAATAAACAAATAAAACAAATACAACAAAAATACAATTAATGGACTTGACTGGGATGATAGATTTATAGAATACTCAAAAATTAAAAATATCGTAAATGCATATTTTGCTTCATTTGATGTCATTTTCGTAGAAGAGTATAAGAAAAAGGTTAGAAATTCTTAGAAGAGCCAAAAATTCTTAGATAAATTTGTTTAGAGATCAGTAGAAGTTATCAATTTGGATAATAAAATTCCATCTCTTCAAAAAATAAGGAATTTCACAACTATTTGCCTTCAACATAAATAAAACAATTTAAGATGTGCTGTAAAAAATTGTATGAACTTATATATGTATTTAATAAAAGAAAATAATTGGTTTTAAAAAATATTTGTATTATAAAATAGCTTGGAATAGTTGCATTGAGCTATGTGTAAATTCATAGGAATGTGAAAGTGCTCCTATTCCAATCTTAGTTTGTTCTTTTCAATACATCTCTAATATATTTGAATACGTATTCTCGTAGACAAACATTAGACAAAAGCGGGTTCATTCATCTAGCTGCAATGTATGTTTTTTAATATGTCCAGGATGATTAAATTTGAGTAGAAATCCTTTCGAATTTAATTTTCCTTCCCTTTTTTTAAAATCTTGATAAAATGCATACCACTCCAAATAATTCATCTCGCAAATGACTTTGTGGTGTCGTTGGAAAATTATTGATTCAGTAAAATTTTCATTATTAAACCCAATTTGAATTTTTATTGTCTGCTTTTTATCCAAATAATAGATAAAAAGCTTAATAAAAGATTTTGCACTGGTTCATCTTGCGTTGATTTTTCAAAAACTTCTGAATTTGTGGCTTGCTCCATCTTGTCTTTTTTTAAAATTGACGAATCCTATTGAATCCTATTTTTAGTATTTATAGTTTTTCCCAACATTTGAAACATTCTTTCTATTTTTCTATCATTTAGGAGTAGGGATGATCTGTTAAATAAATTAAGAAAATATTTCATGCTTTTACAGGAACTTCGCATCCACACAGACATACACAAGAATACTGCCCGCAAACAGCTGTTAGATTACTTTGTAAACATTTATTATTAAAAACAAAACATTTCGATTGATTTTGTAGAAATTTTATAATCTCAATGTGAAAAGGCGATTTCCAAATGAATCAAAATATTCTGCACACTCTTGCACTGGAACAAATATTGCTAACCAATGCGTTCCTTTTTCATTAGAAGTATCAGTATTTACTACCAAAATACTAGATTTTGAAACTTGTTTTGGCAATTGATCAAGAACATAAACCCCTTTAAATATTTTATGTGACAAGTTATTGCTTTTTAGTATTTTCGAAATCTGTAGTGTGTTCATTATCTTGTAAACGAAAAATATCAATTAGACAAGTATTTGCTCTTATATATATTTTCAAAAATTCTACTTTAAGTTTTTCATTTGTTAACACTATATCCAATTTTTCAAGCAAATTTATTAAGTTGTTAGTTGTTTTTTCGTTATCAATATGCCCAAAAGAGTAATTCTCGATATCTGTTCTTTATAAATCTCCGGCAGGAAATTTATACTTTAATTCTTTTACAATCGCTTTATATTTTTCTTTTATTCCAGCCACAGCAATGTGTTTTACAAATATTGTATTGGTGTCATCCGTGCAGAGTAACAAGTCTACTAGAACACAACTCATTGTATAATGATGGTGAAATGAAATACTAATAATCCTTTTATATGTTTAAGTATGCATGTAAACATTACATTTTTGTCAATTTCTATATTGGCACCAAATATTCAAACACAATGCACGTTAAAGTTGAGGTTAATGGAGAATTCAATCTTGCTTCAATTTTAACAGTTCCCTGATTTAAAAAATTTTGACAAGAATCTGTTGTTGATCCATCTGCAGATAAATCGCAAGCTAGTATTGCGTAATCTTTTGTAAACATTTCTTTTGTAATCTGATGTTCTCTATCAGAGTGATGATGCCATTTCCACTGAATAATAATAAGTATGCTCGTGATTTATAAAAGCTATTGCTTGACAAGTTTATTTCTATAGGAAAATTAGGCTCAGGCACTCCATTTACATATAATTGGAACTGTGCATTTTTTGATCTTTTTCAATTAAAGTTTTTATTTTAATTGAATCTTTAAATAGCTTTCATCTGCATCATTGAAAAATAGAAAAAAATCTTGTGTTTCTAATGTGAGAGCAATTCTCATGTCAACATTATTTAAAAGTAGTGTGGGAGTATTACAGAAATTTACATGTAGTTTTACCATCAATTTCACCACTGCAGAATTATTATATAATTTATGTCTTATTTTAGAGCCATTATTGCTAAAATCATTACCGTTGAGTTTATCTAATTCCCAACCAGATGCTGCTAAATGTGTTTCACTGGAATCGCTGCCATAATTTAATAAAATTGTTAGATTTGTCTTATAATGATATAATGAATCGGATGGTGTAATGTTTTTTCCATTTAATGTAACATTGCATTGTTTGATCATGAGATGTAACAAATTATTTATAACACTTGGTTGTGGAGTGGGTTTAGAATTAGCTCCGCTTCCTGTTTTGTCATTTATGCTCCAACTTGAACCATCTTTTTTTAATATTTGAACTTTAAACTTTATATAGGTGCTGAGATAAATCTCTATAAGTATCACCGTTTCCAAGTGATACAAATTCAATGGTTCACGGTGGTGCTTCCAATAAGGCTAAAGATTGAATTCTACCTTCTTTGAACGTAAAATGCTTGTTTGTACTGGTAAAGAAGCAAAAATATTTAATTCAGATTTCATGCATTCCATTTTAGCTGAAAATATCAGAGTTTTTGGTTTGCTTTTTTCGTCGCTTCAACTTTGAATGCTGTTTTCTAGAAACTGATCGTCTTTTTATAGGTTTCCATCTTCCAGCATATATTGAATATCATAATATTTAATCTGATAGGTGGTGATAGACATTTAAAACCCTTTTACTCAATGATTTACCAACCAACTTTAATTTTTTTTTTTTTTAAATGATTAATATTCAGTACAGCCATCTTACAATTTCAATATTTTTCCAAAATTTTCTGATTTTCATTAACAATTTTCATTTTTATAAAAACCCCATGTAAAGAATATACATATGTATCATATAGTATGCATAATCTATACATATAATATACATATTCAAAAAAGAGCTCTTTGATTCCGTTAAATTTTATATTTTGCTTTTTTGTTTTTGCTTTTTCTTTTTTTCCATAAACAAATTTTTTAAATATAGTTTATATGGTAGGAAATAGGAATTTCACAATATAAATAAATATAAATTTACAACTTCAGTGGAGGGTTTGGCGCAGTGGTAGAGTGGCGGATTCTTAAATTTAAGAGTTTTAAGTTTTGCAAGTTCGAATCGATTCTATATTTTTTTTTTTTGGTTGTGTTTATGATATTTTAAACGAAATGAATTTTTACATATCATCATCATATCATCATAATATTTAATCTGTAAATGATGGCCATTTAAAACCATTTTACTCAATGATTTACCAACCAACTTTAATTTTGTTGTTTCAAATGATAAATATTCAGTACAGCCATCTTACAATTTCAATATTTTTCCAAAATTTTCTGATTTTCATTAATAATTTTCATTTTTATAAAAACCCCATGTAAAGAATATACATATGTATCATATGGTATGCATAATCTATACATATAATATACATATTCAAAAAAGAGCTCTTTGATTCCGTTAAATTTTATATTTTGCTTTTTCTTTTTTTCTAAATCCATAAACAAATTTTTTAAATATAGTTTATATGGTAGGAAATAGGAATTTCACAATATAACTAAATATAAATTTACAACTTCAGTGGAGGGTTTGACGCAGTGGTAGAGTGGCCGATTCTTAAATTTAAGAGTCTTGAGTTTTGCAAGTTCGATTCGATTCTATTTTTTTTTTTTGGTTGTGTTTATGATATTTTAAACGAAATGAATTTTTACATATCATCATCATATCATCATAATATTTAATCTGTAAATGATGGCCATTTAAAACCATTTTACTCAATGATTTACCAATTAACTTTAATTTTGTTGTTTCAAATGATAAATATTCAGTACAGCCATCTTACAATATCAATATTTTTCCCAAATTTTCTGATTTTCATTATTAATTTTTCATTTTTACAAAAAACTCATGTAAAGAATATACATATGTATCATAGTATAATCTATACATATAATATATATATTCAAAAAAGACGCTCTTTGATTCCGTTAAATTTTATATTTTGCTTTTTTGTTTTTGTTTTTTATTTTTTTCTAAATCCATAAACAAAATTTTTAAATATAGTTTATATGGTAGAAAATAGGAATTTCACAATATAACTAAATATAAATTTACAGACTTCAGTGTAGGGTTTGGTGCAGTGGTAGAGTTTCCGATTCTTAAACTTAAGAGTTTTGAACTTTTGGGTTTTGCAAGATCGATTCGATTCTATTTTGTTTTTTTTTTTTTGGTTGTGTTTCTGATATTTTAAACGAAATAAATTTTTACATATAGTCATAATATTTAATCTGTAAATGATAGACATTTAAAACCTTTTTATTCAATGATTTACCAATTAACATTAATTTTTTTTTCTCAAATGATAAATATTCAGTACGGCCATCTTACAATATCAATATTTTTCCCAAATTTTCCGATTTTCATTATTAATTTTCCATTTTTATAAAAAACCCATATAAAGAATATACATATGTATTATAGTATAATCTATACATATAATATACATATTCAAAAAAGACGCTCTTTGATTCCGTTAAATTTTATATTTTGCGTTTTTGTTTTTGCTTTTTCTTTTTTTCTAAATCCATAACCAAAATTTTTAAATATAGTTTATATGGTAGAAAATAGAAATTTCACAATATATCTAAATATAAATTTACAGACTTCAGTGTAGGGTTTGGTGCAGTGGTAGAGTGGCCGATTGTTAAACTTAAGAGTCTTGAGTTTTGCTAGTTCGATTCAATTTTTTTTTTTTGTGGTTGTGTTTCTGATATTTTGAATGAAATAAATTTTTACATATCATCATAATATTTGATCTGTAAATGATAGACATTTAAAACTTTTTTACTCAATGATTTACCAACCAACTTTACTTTTTTTTTTTGCAAATGATAAATATTCAGTACAGCCATCTTACAATATCAATATTTTTCCAAAATTTTCTGATTTTCATTAATAATTTTGCATTCTTTAAAAAAACCCATGTAAAGAATATACATATGAATCATATACTATGTATCTGTACCTATAATATACATATTCAAAAAAGACGCTCTTTGATTGCATTCAATTTTTCCTTTGTTTTTTTCCATTAAAAATATTAAAATATAGGTTGTATGGTAGGAGTAGGAATTTCACAATATAACTGAATATAAATGTAGAAATCGAGTTTAGTGTTTAGTACTGTCGTAGAGTTTGTTTAATTTTTAATTTTTCTTAATTTTCCTTTTGTTTTTTTCCATTAAAAATATTAAAATATAGGTTTTATGGTAGGAGTAGGTACACAACAATTTATAAATACCTACTTTACACAGATTTTGCACTAAAAATTAAAATTATACAAGATAACATTGAACACATTCAAGACATATAGCATCAGCTAGACTAGGAATAATACATAGCAATATATTAACAAATGAATAAATTTTAGAACACGATATTGATTTTAATAGATTACAAAATATTAAATTAGCCACATTAATTGATAGTAAAGCAAACATTGTTTTCGTTATTAAAATACCTAATGAAACAATCAGTGTGCTAACAACTATGTTAATTCCAATAGGTGATAGATTTAATAATGAACTAATGTTTGAACAACAAAAAATTGTAAAATATAATAACAAAAATTTTAATCATGAAAATAAGAAAGATATAAAAGATTTAATAATATCAAAAAACTGCATTTTCAAAGGAAACTGTTTAAAAATTTTCAATAATGTATCAGAAATAATTGTTTTAAAAATAGGATTAATTTTAGTAAAAAATCAGAAAAATGTAAATTTTAATAGTACTTGTGATGAACGAAAGTTCAAAATAAATGGAAATTACATATTCAATTTTAATGATTGTTCAATAAATATAAACGGAACAGTTTTTAATAGTAATCTAAGAGAATTCAAACAAAGTTTTAGGATATCAGATTATCTAAATATGAATCAAGAAATTAACGAAAATATCAGTTTTAATGACATAATATTAGAACAAGTAAAAAATATTGAAGAAATAAAAGAAATAAAATATCATAAAAATAATTATTATATTTACTTAAGTCTTATAATTTTTATAATTTTATTAGTAATAAGCATAATTATATTTCTATTAATATTATTCAAAAAATTCAAAATATTTAAATTTGCGACTCAGGAGAGTCTTAATCTTAAGGAGGGAGGAGTTACGTCACAGTTGGCAACCCCAACCAAGATTTAATGAACCTCCAATAAAAGATAAAACTCAATTTCACATTTATGAAATTTAAAAAATTAATTTGTAAGACAAAACACTTTTGATTTTGTTTTTCTTTTTATTCTTTTCAATTTTATACAAAAATGTAATTAGCCACATTTTTGTATACTAAGCATAATTACGGTCAATTGCATTTGAACTATATTTAAATTGCACTTGAAATAATTTAACGTTTTAAATGCAATATGAAACCCAACATATGGTGAAATTATTTTGTACACAAAATTCAGTACGAAAATTTATTATTAACATTGATTTCGTAATAAGTATAAATTAAGTAAATTTCCTTTTTTGTAATTCGACACTGAATTTTGTTTCGAAAGATATTTTCGACTAATAAATTAAAATTAGTATTAAGATAAAGAAATTGTTTTTGTAAAATTAAAAATAAATACTTGTAATATTAAAAAATTGAATTGTTTAAAAGTTAGTCTTAAGATCAAACTCAAACTTTAAAGTTGAGAAAAAAAAATAAAATAATTTAAATATAAATTTAAATTCTTGTGTTTTAAAAACCCATAATTCGTGTATATAAATTCCATTGACATGTCACATGATGAACCTGCTCCACCATCTCGGTACCGGCAGTTGGTAGTTGCCACAGGTGGCAAATTGATCGCAGGCTGTGATGGTAATGCACGGCATACCCTATGGGGTAGCTCGGAAACGAATGAACGAGGCGAGTCAGTATTTGATTTTATTTTAAATAGCAACCTAAATATATGCAATAGGGGCAGTAACCCCACTTTCATATTTCCAAGATAGAAATGTGTTAGATATTACATGTATTAGTAATGACGAAACCCTAAATATGGAGAAATGGAGAGTATTCGAGAAAAGGTCTTTTTCGGATCACAATTGGATTCTCTTCAATATCAATATTAAGAAAATCCCAAGCCCTTCAGAAATCCCAGGGCTACCGACTGGAAGAAATTCAGAAAAATAGCTGGAAAAAAACTTTTGGTAATAGCTAACTCAGATATCGCAACTGAAAACGAGTTAGAAAAGAGAACTGACATGTTTACAAGGGCCATGGAGGTCTCATTCAAAGTGGTATGTGCTATTAAGCATAGCAAAAAGACCTACCCGGTCTGGTGGAATGAGAACTTAAGTAACCAAAGAAAGGAGACTAAGACGCCTACAATATCTGCTACAGGTAAAATAAATGGCAACTCTATAAGGACAAACTTATGGAATATAAGAGAACAATCCGACTGGCTGAAAACCAATCATGGAAGAATTATTGTGAATCAATTGAAAGTACTAGAGACTCAGATAGACTTAGCAGAGTTTTATCTAGGGAACATTCCAATCCTTCCTTCCTGAGAACTGCGGAAGGGAATTGAACTGATTCAGCCGCTGAAACCCTAGATCTTTTAGTGTTAACCCATTTTCCAGGGTACATTGAGGACGCCCATGAGATTAACCAAACGGTTGACACTAGAGTCCGAAGTGGCCCTGACGAATGGGTTAACTCAGTTGTAACGGAGGAAAAGGTTGCCTGGGCAATTGATAACTTCACTCCAAATAAAGCTGCAGGTTTAGACGGTATTTTTCCAAAAATACTGCAATAAATGAAAAGGCTTGTAGTTCCATGAATTACTAAGCTGTTCAGAAGCAGCCTCACTTTTTGTCATATTCCCCTGCAATGAGGGCGGGCAAATGTGATCTTTATACCAAAAGTTGTTAAAAGAGAGCACGAAACCGCTAAATGTTTTAGACCGATCAGTCTATTATCCTTTTTATTGAAAACTCTCGAAAGAATACTCGAGTTAGAACTTAGAAGAGTGTTCGAGAGTACTCTGCTATGTAAGTAGCAACATGCCTATTGTAAGGGCAAGTCAACAGAGACTGCACTGAGTGAATTAGTGCGGGACGTGGAACAATCGATTCAGTAAAAGGAATATACATTAGCTACCTTTCTAGACACAGAAGGAGCCTTCAATAATATGCATGTAGCGGCCATACAGAATTCACTGGAAGAACTAGATGCAGAAACTGTCCTTAGACAGTGGATTGTGAATATGTTGCAATCAAGAGAGATCCAATCGGAACTGGGTAACCATAAAATTACTACAAGAGTAAGTATAGGCACACCCCAAGGCGGGGTGTTATCACCCCTACTGTGATTCTAGTAATGAATGGAATACTGAAAGAACTTCAAGATGAGGGAATCAAAGCCATTGCATACGCAGATGTTCTAGCAGTATTATTTTCTGGAAAATTTCTTGACATAATTAGTGTAATTATGGAAAGAGCTTTAAGAAGGGTTAGTAGATGGGCCAATGAATGTAACCTCTGCGTCATCTAGACTGGATGGTGTATATATGAATTTAGCCCCCAGTGTCAAATACCTAGGAGTGGTTCTTGATACGAAACTGAAGTGGAGGCTTAATAGTGAAGAAAGAGCCAAAAAGGGCTGTGTAGTCCTGTATTATTGTAAGACAATGTTAGGTAAAAAATGGGGTTTAAAGCAAAGAATGGCTTTATGGATGTACTCAGCTATAGTACGCCCCATTCTTACATACGGATCAATAGTCTGGTGGCCAGCGCTGGAGAAAGAGTATATCCGAACCAAACTTTTTATTCTTTTCAATTTTATACAAAAATGTAATTAGCCACATTTTTGTATACTAAGCATAATTACGGTCAATTGCATTTGAACTATATTTAAATTGCACTTGAAATAATTTAACGTTTTAAATGCAATATGAAACCCAACATATGGTGAAATTATTTTGTACACAAAATTCAGTACGAAAATTTATTATTAACATTGATTTCGTAATAAGTATAAATTAAGTAAATTTCCTTTTTTGTAATTCGACACTGAATTTTGTTTCGAAAGATATTTTCGACTAATAAATTAAAATTAGTATTAAGATAAAGAAATTGTTTTTGTAAAATTAAAAATAAATACTTGTAATATTAAAAAATTGAATTGTTTAAAAGTTAGTCTTAAGATCAAACTCAAACTTTAAAGTTGAGAAAAAAAAATAAAATAATTTAAATATAAATTTAAATTCTTGTGTTTTAAAAACCCATAATTCGTGTATATAAATTCCATTGACATGTCACATGATGAACCTGCTCCACCATCTCGGTACCGGCAGTTGGTAGTTGCCACAGGTGGCAAATTGATCGCAGGCTGTGATGGTAATGCACGGCATACCCTATGGGGTAGCTCGGAAACGAATGAACGAGGCGAGTCAGTATTTGATTTTATTTTAAATAGCAACCTAAATATATGCAATAGGGGCAGTAACCCCACTTTCATATTTCCAAGATAGAAATGTGTTAGATATTACATGTATTAGTAATGACGAAACCCTAAATATAGAGAAATGGAGAGTATTCGAGAAAAGGTCTTTTTCGGATCACAATTGGATTCTCTTCAATATCAATATTAAGAAAATCCCAAGCCCTTCAGAAATCCCAGGGCTACCGACTGGAAGAAATTCAGAAAAATAGCTGGAAAAAAACTTTTGGTAATAGCTAACTCAGATATCGCAACTGAAAACGAGTTAGAAAAGAGAACTGACATGTTTACAAGGGCCATGGAGGTCTCATTCAAAGTGGTATGTGCTA
Source organism: Poecilobothrus nobilitatus (assembly GCA_947095535.1). Taxonomy (NCBI): domain Eukaryota; kingdom Metazoa; phylum Arthropoda; class Insecta; order Diptera; family Dolichopodidae; genus Poecilobothrus; species Poecilobothrus nobilitatus. The sequence continues at coordinate 152,134,000 of OX352774.1, read as the reverse complement.
TTAAGCATAGCAAAAAGACCTACCCGGTCTGGTGGAATGAGAACTTAAGTAACCAAAGAAAGGAGACTAAGACGCCTACAATATCTGCTACAGGTAAAATAAATGGCAACTCTATAAGGACAAACTTATGGAATATAAGAGAACAATCCGACTGGCTGAAAACCAATCATGGAAGAATTATTGTGAATCAATTGAAAGTACTAGAGACTCAGATAGACTTAGCAGAGTTTTATCTAGGGAACATTCCAATCCTTCCTTCCTGAGAACTGCGGAAGGGAATTGAACTGATTCAGCCGCTGAAACCCTAGATCTTTTAGTGTTAACCCATTTTCCAGGGTACATTGAGGACGCCCATGAGATTAACCAAACGGTTGACACTAGAGTCCGAAGTGGCCCTGACGAATGGGTTAACTCAGTTGTAACGGAGGAAAAGGTTGCCTGGGCAATTGATAACTTCACTCCAAATAAAGCTGCAGGTTTAGACGGTATTTTTCCAAAAATACTGCAATAAATGAAAAGGCTTGTAGTTCCATGAATTACTAAGCTGTTCAGAAGCAGCCTCACTTTTTGTCATATTCCCCTGCAATGAGGGCGGGCAAATGTGATCTTTATACCAAAAGTTGTTAAAAGAGAGCACGAAACCGCTAAATGTTTTAGACCGATCAGTCTATTATCCTTTTTATTGAAAACTCTCGAAAGAATACTCGAGTTAGAACTTAGAAGAGTGTTCGAGAGTACTCTGCTATGTAAGTAGCAACATGCCTATTGTAAGGGCAAGTCAACAGAGACTGCACTGAGTGAATTAGTGCGGGACGTGGAACAATCGATTCAGTAAAAGGAATATACATTAGCTACCTTTCTAGACACAGAAGGAGCCTTCAATAATATGCATGTAGCGGCCATACAGAATTCACTGGAAGAACTAGATGCAGAAACTGTCCTTAGACAGTGGATTGTGAATATGTTGCAATCAAGAGAGATCCAATCGGAACTGGGTAACCATAAAATTACTACAAGAGTAAGTACAGGCACACCCCAAGGCGGGGTGTTATCACCCCTACTGTGATTCTAGTAATGAATGGAATACTGAAAGAACTTCAAGATGAGGGAATCAAAGCCATTGCATACGCAGATGTTCTAGCAGTATTATTTTCTGGAAAATTTCTTGACATAATTAGTGTAATTATGGAAAGAGCTTTAAGAAGGGTTAGTAGATGGGCCAATGAATGTAACCTCTGCGTCATCTAGACTGGATGGTGTATATATGAATTTAGCCCCCAGTGTCAAATACCTAGGAGTGGTTCTTGATACGAAACTGAAGTGGAGGCTTAATAGTGAAGAAAGAGCCAAAAAGGGCTGTGTAGTCCTGTATTATTGTAAGACAATGTTAGGTAAAAAATGGGGTTTAAAGCAAAGAATGGCTTTATGGATGTACTCAGCTATAGTACGCCCCATTCTTACATACGGATCAATAGTCTGGTGGCCAGCGCTGGAGAAAGAGTATATCCGAACCAAACTTGGTAAGGTACAGAGAGGCACATGTCTAGTCATTACGGGTGCGTTGAGATCGACACCAAGTAATGCACTAGATGCACTTCTTTATCTCCTCTCCGCTGAATTCCATATAAAAATTCTAGCCTGTTGTAGTGCGGTCAGACTCAGAGAAAATGGGCACTGGCGCAAAAAACCTTATGGACATAGCAGTATTCTAAGCTCGACAGCTTGGGATCTGCCAGATTCCACAGACTACACTATTCCAAGTTTGGAAATTGTTAAGAATTTCAAAGTAAAGATTCCATCAAGAAGAGAATGGAGACAAGGAAACCCTTTGGATGAAGTAGACATCACACTGTTCACTGATGGGTCAACAATATATTGCAGTATCGGTGCTGGTGTCTATTCAGAAAAACTTAAAATAGAACATGCTTCTAGACTTCTCAATAAATCCAATGTGTTTCAAGATGGAACGCTACGAATCTGGAAAGCATGCCAAATACTTAGGAGCAATACTTCTCTGCGGGGAAGCATTGCCATTTTCACTGATAGCCAAACAGTAATCGCGGCTCTTAACTCTGCGATGATAACATCCAAGCTTGTCAGAAAATGCTCTGACGAGCTTAATAATATAAGCTATCAATACAATGTTACATTACTGTGAGTTCCGCGACATAGGAACATCACAGGATATGAACATGCTGATGAATTAGCAAAGAGGCGTTCCAATCTGAATACTTCACTGGAAGAACAGGTGGATCCACCACTAAACAGCGTTAAAAGGGATGTCTTTCTGCACTTTTTATCCTTAGCAAAAAGAAGGTGGAAAGAATTAACATCATGCCGTACGACTAAAAAAATATGGCCAACGTACGACAACAAAAGAACGGACAATCTGTTGAAGTTATCTCGGCGGGACATAGCCAGAGCAATAGATGTATTCATGGAGCACTGGCCAATTGGCGAACATGCGGCCAGATTGGGTATTCCATTCAACACATCATGCCGCAGTTGTGGTGAACAGAATGAGACAGAAACCATTATACACTTCACGTGTAACTGCCCACCGCTGGCCAGGGGCAGAAGAGCAGCTCAGGGTGGCCATTAATTTAACGATCTTATTAATGTAGCGTTTAAGTAACCTGCAGAAATGGTAAGGTTCCTGAATGGCGCGAAATGTATCTGAAATAAAATCCGTTATTATCCTAAACATAAGCCTTGTGGTCACGGAAGTGGTAGGAAAACGGTGCTAACGCGCTAATTGTGGTCTTGTCATGGTTTACAGGACCAGCCACGTAAACCAACCAACCATTATAATTGTATTTAATAAATTAATTGAATCCCACTTAGGTTAATATCAACAGATTAAAAAAAAACAAGAAATTAAATAAAATTGAAACGCGAGAGAACCACAAGTACGTGTTTAAAGTTTAAAAGGGAAAACTGGAGTAATTATGCAACATACAATGAACCTAAACAACACGTTAATCGTTAAGTACTTCCATAGCTTTAATTTCCTGTTTGTCTTGTTTTCATTCATAATTTTTCAACATTCTCACAAAGTAAAAATATTTTACACGACACAGACCATAATTATTTATTTTTTTTTGTTATACTAAAACTACAAACTAGGAATATGATCCTTTGTACTTGAAGTAGTTGTGATTATATGGGATGGGATAGGGATGGAACAAATGAGGATAATGGGGAGTTGAGGTAAATTGGCGAAGAATCTGTTGAGATTCTTCTTCTTCTTAAGTTGGCGGTTTTGATATTTACAATTTGCCCAAAGCAAATTGTAAATATCAAAACCGCCAACTTTTGGGAATACGGTGGATGGTAATAAATTCCACATTTTCGCAATGCTAACAACAAACGAATTGCTACCACTAACCGATAGGGTACCACTTGGGTAGTTTCACAAAGTAGGAATGTGCATTTGCTGCCCCTCTTGTGGTGCGTTGGAATAGTTCAAGAGGAAGCATCAGTGATTTTATTTCAACTGAGCAAGAGTCATTACCTACAAAAAATCTATAAAAAAAAAGAAAGACCTCCTATATTACGACGGATGTCAAGCGAGGCTATAGTATTACTCACAATGGGGTCATTAATTAGACGAATGGCGCGTTTTTGAACTCGATCGAGAAAGTTTAAGCAAGTGGATGAGGCGCCAGCCCAAATGTGTGAGTTATATTCCATCGTGGGTCGTATATATGCTTTATATATTTTGGACAGGTCCCTTGAAGAGAAATAAGATTTACACCTAAAGAGAAAACCCAAGCATTTGGCAGTACTTTTTGATATATCAAAAATATTATCATTCCACATTCATTTTTTGATTTAGCTGCATGCCCAAAATGTTTAGGTTTTCCGATCGGTGCACTATTTCCCCAAAAAACCTCTAATTGGGGTTATAATTCGTTTTTTTAAGGTTATCAGACATCATTCGGTTTTGGAAGAATCAAACTCCACTCTGTTTTTGGAGCCCCAACTAGCGACTTTAGTTAGATCATCGTTAACCGTATTGATCATAGACAGCCTAGCTATGTCAATTGCAGGGGTTGTGGCATTTGACTTTCTCGGAAAATTATAAGACGCCACCAGAGTGCTGTCGCCGGCGAAGCTGTGAATTGGATTGAAGGTTAAAGGTAGAAAATCATTGATAAAAATCGAAAAGAGAGTAGGTGCAAGGACAGATCCTTGTCGAACACCAGCGTTTATTTGAAATGTGTAAGACGTGCAGCCGTCGACCAGAACGCGAATACAACGATTCGAAAAATAGTCTTCAATCCATTTGCATAAATCTGAACCAAGACCTAGAGCTTCACATTTGTTCAACAGAGCAGCATGCCATATTCGATCAAAAGCTTTCGAAATATCGAGATCAACAACAGTACATTCACCAGAGTAGTGAATGATCCTATTAAGTTTACCACTGAGGTATGTCATAAGATCACCAGTCGATCCGTTGCTTCTAAAACCGTCTTGGCGATCATGTAAGATACCCCTATCGTTTAAATATTTCTTGAGCTTAGAGTTGATAATAGTTTCCATAACTTTAGAAATGATCGAAATGATAGCTATAGGTCTATAGTTTGAGGGTTCCTTTTTATCACCTTTTTTGGGAGTTGAGAAAACATGAGCATCTTTCCACTGACTGGGATTAATTTTTTCTTTCCTCTTCTTTAAATATTTAAATTAGAAAAAAAAAACAACACAAATAGTTAGATACATCTAAAAACGCATCACTTTTTTCAATGGTTTGATCATTATGTAGGCAGAAAAACAGCACTTTGCACTTTTTCTTTATGAATTTTAAAGATGTGTTGCACCTTTTAAAATTATTGTATCTTGTACGTTTAAACTTTTTTTGTTTTTCTCGTTTTACATTTATCAACCATTTTTTCTTTCTATTTTTCATATGAGCCTATTACTTAAGCAAGCTATACATGAAGAAGAAGTAAACCTGTACCACGTTAGATATTTTTGATTTGATTTCCTGTTTTTTTCTTTCTTTTATTCATATTTTTTTTGCAACATTCTTACATAACAATTAATTAATGGTTCTCTTTCCTCTTCTTTAACTATTTGTCAATAAAAAAAACGAAAAAAAAAACAAGAAATAATCTCACATCAAAAATGCAAACATAAAAAAAACATTTATTCTTACTATTTCCATGTTTACCTATTACTTAAAACAAGTATACAATATTTATACACAACTAAACATGTCTGGCGGCCGCCGGCGCCTGTCTGACCAACTTTATGACATTAACCTACTTCCTGTCTGACCTAATTACGGTTTGAACTACTTTCGGGTGACCTTGATCTACTGACCTGTCTCGCCCAAGTGCCTACCTATCTACTATGGTTGACTACAGGAAGTGACGATATTGGAATTTTAAAGTAATATGTGAATGTATTTACAGTAATGTGCATTAAGTGGTTAGCCTTGAAATTAGTATTATTGCAATTATTTATGTGAGCAATATATAAATGTAAAGAAGCTAGGAAAATTTTATTAAAAACTTTTGATTTAGTTAACGTGTTATTAAGGCGGCGTTGTTATTAAGTGTAATTTTATGTTTTATATTGCCTGGATTAGAACTTTAGTTTTTAGATCAATAAAACTCTTTTTTTCTACATATTTGCCAACGTTTCGTTTATTTTCTAAACTTCTTCAAGACTACAATATAAGTTGATAGTATGAGAAAAAAAACAATTTAAATTAAAATTATGCCTTTGCAATTTAAGATAATATTATTATATTATTTCAATTAAATTATGATTTATTATACTTTACCTTAAGATAATAAATTATAAATTCCAAAAAGAAAACATTTAATAATTAAACATTTAATAATAATTACCTATCTAAAACATTTTTCATATTAGAAAAACAAAATTTATTAATTTTAACACTGAAGAGTTAAAAATCTTAGAAAGATTGATCGACATCCATATCCGCTGCAATTAAGATAAAAATCTGTTGTCAGCCTCTCAACATGCTTACTGTAAAGAGAAGTCAGTGGATACTGCACTTCACACTTTGACGAGCTCGATTGATAGATCTTTGAAATGAGTATACTCTTGCAGCTCTTATAGACATTGAGGGAGCGTTTTATAACGTCAATCAGGCAGTAATTGTAGACGCACTCATAAGCCTAGGAATTAAACCGGTGCTAAGAGTACTGATAGCTAATATGCTAAATAGAAGGGCCGTCAGTGCCAGCTTAGGCAACACTTCAGCAAAAAAGGTTTGTGAAAAGAAAGACTCCTGGAAGAGGCGGGCTGCACAACAATTGCCTATGCGGACGATGTTGCTGTCGTGATCAGTGGCAAGTTCCCTGACAGTCTCAGGGACATTTTGTAACTTGCACTAAACGAAATCACAATATGGGCTACAGACTGTGGACTGTCAGTAAATCCACAGAAAACCGAACTGGTCCTTTTTACAAGGAAATATAAAATTCCTAACATAAAGCCGCCTTCGTTAAATGGCTCCACTCTTGCCTTTAGCGAAACGGCGAAATTTCTCGGTCTAACTCTAGACAGGAAGTTAAGCTGGAAGGCTAACATCTCAGAAAGAGTAAAGAAGGTCTTAATAGCGCTCTACTCGTGTAAAAAAGCAATTGGTAGGAAATGGGGACTTCAGCCATACATAACTTACTGGCTATACACATCCGTAGTAAGACCCATTCTTATGTACGGGGTCCTAGTATGGTGGAAGGATAACGAGGTCAACCGCAAGGAAATCGCTAGATTCCAAAGAGCTGCCTCACTATGTATTAGTGGCTCTTTAATAACAACCCCTTCTGCGGCATTAGACAGCATGCTTAATCTGATGCCTGTAGAATATTATAGTAAATTTGCAGCCGCAAAAACAGCTGTGAGATTAAAAGCTACATCCCAGTGTATCAATTCACGAGAAGGTGGATATCACAAACCAATTCAAGTCCACTCCCGCCTTGGTGGACTGCACATCCCCCACTTACTTCTTCGGAAAATCTCATGTGACGAGCATCCCAAGCCGAGGGTCCTCTCAGATAATCGGAATATCAGTCATAATTTCCGATTATCAGACCATTTTAGTGTCTTCCAAGCGGAAATTATGTCAATTCAAGAAGCCTTGATTCAACTGAATAGAAGCGTTTTGACTGTGTAGCAAGTGTGTATTCTGTCAGATAGTCATGCTGCGTTAAAATCTCTGGAATCAATATGCACAACCTCGAAGACTGTAATAAACTGCCGAAAAATTCTTAACGAGATGGCCAGGCAGTTTAGCATTCAGCTTTGCTGGGTACCAGCTCATCAGGGTATTCCGGGAAATGAAAAAGCTGATGAACTCGCAAGAATTGGTACAACCTTACAAGTTTTGCCGGATATGGTAAATTACAAATAGTCAAACTTGACCTCGTGCAATACCACAAGATTGATACGGCCCAAAACCAATTTAAGACGATCCAATGATCTGCTTTCTCTCAAAAGGGCAAACATTGGAATGACAATGGGTATAATCACCGGTCACTGTCTAATAGGGAAGCATGCCATAAGATTTGACTTATCCGCAAACGACTATTGTAGAGCCTGCAATGATGAAGAAGAGGAGGAAAATACTCTCCATCTGTTTTGCACATGCCCGGCCTTGTCGGTAAGAGGGAATACCCATTTGGGGCAATATCTCTTCGACAGCCTTGGCGATCTGGCAGGTAAAAATGTGAAGAGTATTCTTCGCTTTGCAAAGAGCTCAAATTGGTTTTAACGAGTGGGATAGAAAAGCTTCTATGTGGTATCACAATGGACTAAATACGGTCTAAGTGTGCCTTTTTGGCAGCCACCTTAACCTACCCTAACACTGAAGCGCCAACAATTATATATTCTATTTAAATTAAAATAAACTATTGGAAACAACAACAACAAAATATCATTTATGATTTAATTTAAAACGAATGTCATTAAAAACAAAAAGGACATTATGTCATATTAAAAATTACAAATTAAAAATATTGTACTCCGTTAGGTAGTATGTCTATGATAATATGTTCTACCGTGACTGCATATATTCTACGTAGATTTATTTTTACAACATTTTTTATATTGATTAATCAACGATTTATATAAGCGATTTAAATTTTGTGTGTCATTTTTGAAATTAATAAGTGTTTAATTCAATAAATATAATTTTACAAATATTGGTTTTAAACCAATTTTGTTCCTTGTCTATTATAGTAACCTCATTAAAATTAAAACTATGGTTGTCAGTAGTAAAATAATGTTGTGCAAGTGCCGTTTTTCCTTCTTTGTTAATATTGAATACCTTACAATCATATTTGTGCTCATATACTCTATTCTTAAGCAATTGTTTAGCTTGTCTAACATGAGACGTATAACAGTCATTATAATTAATCTTATACACTACATTTAATTGATGAAACTTATCATCTTTGTCTTTTAGTTTGGTAAATAAATTTTTGATTGTTTTAGTTTGATAAAAAATAATTTTGTCATCCTTCATAAAATGTTTGAACAGTTTTTCTAATTTGTTGGATAACTCAGGTGTGACTGGAAATTTTAAATATTTCACTTGTTATAATATACATATATCCTATTGTTGTATTAATTAAACTATTATATATATTTCTTGGATTCCTCGAGTAGTTTATACACTGGCATTCACTTAAACTTATTTTTAGAACTAATAGAATTTATTTTTGAGTTTGAGTTAGTAGCTATTTCAAGTTTAATAAACAAATAAAACAAATACAACAAAAATACAATTAATGGACTTGACTGGGATGATAGATTTATAGAATACTCAAAAATTAAAAATATCGTAAATGCATATTTTGCTTCATTTGATGTCATTTTCGTAGAAGAGTATAAGAAAAAGGTTAGAAATTCTTAGAAGAGCCAAAAATTCTTAGATAAATTTGTTTAGAGATCAGTAGAAGTTATCAATTTGGATAATAAAATTCCATCTCTTCAAAAAATAAGGAATTTCACAACTATTTGCCTTCAACATAAATAAAACAATTTAAGATGTGCTGTAAAAAATTGTATGAACTTATATATGTATTTAATAAAAGAAAATAATTGGTTTTAAAAAATATTTGTATTATAAAATAGCTTGGAATAGTTGCATTGAGCTATGTGTAAATTCATAGGAATGTGAAAGTGCTCCTATTCCAATCTTAGTTTGTTCTTTTCAATACATCTCTAATATATTTGAATACGTATTCTCGTAGACAAACATTAGACAAAAGCGGGTTCATTCATCTAGCTGCAATGTATGTTTTTTAATATGTCCAGGATGATTAAATTTGAGTAGAAATCCTTTCGAATTTAATTTTCCTTCCCTTTTTTTAAAATCTTGATAAAATGCATACCACTCCAAATAATTCATCTCGCAAATGACTTTGTGGTGTCGTTGGAAAATTATTGATTCAGTAAAATTTTCATTATTAAACCCAATTTGAATTTTTATTGTCTGCTTTTTATCCAAATAATAGATAAAAAGCTTAATAAAAGATTTTGCACTGGTTCATCTTGCGTTGATTTTTCAAAAACTTCTGAATTTGTGGCTTGCTCCATCTTGTCTTTTTTTAAAATTGACGAATCCTATTGAATCCTATTTTTAGTATTTATAGTTTTTCCCAACATTTGAAACATTCTTTCTATTTTTCTATCATTTAGGAGTAGGGATGATCTGTTAAATAAATTAAGAAAATATTTCATGCTTTTACAGGAACTTCGCATCCACACAGACATACACAAGAATACTGCCCGCAAACAGCTGTTAGATTACTTTGTAAACATTTATTATTAAAAACAAAACATTTCGATTGATTTTGTAGAAATTTTATAATCTCAATGTGAAAAGGCGATTTCCAAATGAATCAAAATATTCTGCACACTCTTGCACTGGAACAAATATTGCTAACCAATGCGTTCCTTTTTCATTAGAAGTATCAGTATTTACTACCAAAATACTAGATTTTGAAACTTGTTTTGGCAATTGATCAAGAACATAAACCCCTTTAAATATTTTATGTGACAAGTTATTGCTTTTTAGTATTTTCGAAATCTGTAGTGTGTTCATTATCTTGTAAACGAAAAATATCAATTAGACAAGTATTTGCTCTTATATATATTTTCAAAAATTCTACTTTAAGTTTTTCATTTGTTAACACTATATCCAATTTTTCAAGCAAATTTATTAAGTTGTTAGTTGTTTTTTCGTTATCAATATGCCCAAAAGAGTAATTCTCGATATCTGTTCTTTATAAATCTCCGGCAGGAAATTTATACTTTAATTCTTTTACAATCGCTTTATATTTTTCTTTTATTCCAGCCACAGCAATGTGTTTTACAAATATTGTATTGGTGTCATCCGTGCAGAGTAACAAGTCTACTAGAACACAACTCATTGTATAATGATGGTGAAATGAAATACTAATAATCCTTTTATATGTTTAAGTATGCATGTAAACATTACATTTTTGTCAATTTCTATATTGGCACCAAATATTCAAACACAATGCACGTTAAAGTTGAGGTTAATGGAGAATTCAATCTTGCTTCAATTTTAACAGTTCCCTGATTTAAAAAATTTTGACAAGAATCTGTTGTTGATCCATCTGCAGATAAATCGCAAGCTAGTATTGCGTAATCTTTTGTAAACATTTCTTTTGTAATCTGATGTTCTCTATCAGAGTGATGATGCCATTTCCACTGAATAATAATAAGTATGCTCGTGATTTATAAAAGCTATTGCTTGACAAGTTTATTTCTATAGGACAATTAGGCTCAGGCACTCCATTTACATATAATTGGAACTGTGCATTTTTTGATCTTTTTCAATTAAAGTTTTTATTGTTTACCATACCATACCATATCATACCATATACAAGTGGTCTAGAATTTGTCCTATAAAAACATTGTCCAATGATATATTTGAAGTATTAGATGGAATTGTAAAAGTTTTAATTTCGTTTCTTTGTGATACTTTGCGTTTGCTTCTCCTAATACGATATTGTGTGATATCAATATATTAGGATTGATAGTAATATGTTTCATGTATAAAGTAGTTGCATGAATCTTTAAATAGCTTTCATCTGCATCATTGAAAAATAGAAAAAAATCTTGTGTTTCTAATGTGAGAGCAATTCTCATGTCAACATTATTTAAAAGTAGTGTGGGAGTATTACAGAAATTTACATGTAGTTTTACCATCAATTTCACCACTGCAGAATTATTATATAATTTATGTCTTATTTTAGAGCCATTATTGCTAAAATCATTACCGTTGAGTTTATCTAATTCCCAACCAGATGCTGCTAAATGTGTTTCACTGGAATCGCTGCCATAATTTAATAAAATTGTTAGATTTGTCTTATAATGATATAATGAATCGGATGGTGTAATGTTTTTTCCATTTAATGTAACATTGCATTGTTTGATCATGAGATGTAACAAATTATTTATAACACTTGGTTGTGGAGTGGGTTTAGAATTAGCTCCGCTTCCTGTTTTGTCATTTATGCTCCAACTTGAACCATCTTTTTTTAATATTTGAACTTTAAACTTTATATAGGTGCTGAGATAAATCTCTATAAGTATCACCGTTTCCAAGTGATACAAATTCAATGGTTCACGGTGGTGCTTCCAATAAGGCTAAAGATTGAATTCTACCTTCTTTGAACGTAAAATGCTTGTTTGTACTGGTAAAGAAGCAAAAATATTTAATTCAGATTTCATGCATTCCATTTTAGCTGAAAATATCAGAGTTTTTGGTTTGCTTTTTTCGTCGCTTCAACTTTGAATGCTGTTTTCTAGAAACTGATCGTCTTTTTATAGGTTTCCATCTTCCAGCATATATTGAATATCATAATATTTAATCTGATAGGTGGTGATAGACATTTAAAACCCTTTTACTCAATGATTTACCAACCAACTTTAATTTTTTTTTTTTTTAAATGATTAATATTCAGTACAGCCATCTTACAATTTCAATATTTTTCCAAAATTTTCTGATTTTCATTAACAATTTTCATTTTTATAAAAACCCCATGTAAAGAATATACATATGTATCATATAGTATGCATAATCTATACATATAATATACATATTCAAAAAAGAGCTCTTTGATTCCGTTAAATTTTATATTTTGCTTTTTTGTTTTTGCTTTTTCTTTTTTTCCATAAACAAATTTTTTAAATATAGTTTATATGGTAGGAAATAGGAATTTCACAATATAAATAAATATAAATTTACAACTTCAGTGGAGGGTTTGGCGCAGTGGTAGAGTGGCGGATTCTTAAATTTAAGAGTTTTAAGTTTTGCAAGTTCGAATCGATTCTATATTTTTTTTTTTTGGTTGTGTTTATGATATTTTAAACGAAATGAATTTTTACATATCATCATCATATCATCATAATATTTAATCTGTAAATGATGGCCATTTAAAACCATTTTACTCAATGATTTACCAACCAACTTTAATTTTGTTGTTTCAAATGATAAATATTCAGTACAGCCATCTTACAATTTCAATATTTTTCCAAAATTTTCTGATTTTCATTAATAATTTTCATTTTTATAAAAACCCCATGTAAAGAATATACATATGTATCATATGGTATGCATAATCTATACATATAATATACATATTCAAAAAAGAGCTCTTTGATTCCGTTAAATTTTATATTTTGCTTTTTCTTTTTTTCTAAATCCATAAACAAATTTTTTAAATATAGTTTATATGGTAGGAAATAGGAATTTCACAATATAACTAAATATAAATTTACAACTTCAGTGGAGGGTTTGACGCAGTGGTAGAGTGGCCGATTCTTAAATTTAAGAGTCTTGAGTTTTGCAAGTTCGATTCGATTCTATTTTTTTTTTTTTGGTTGTGTTTATGATATTTTAAACGAAATGAATTTTTACATATCATCATCATATCATCATAATATTTAATCTGTAAATGATGGCCATTTAAAACCATTTTACTCAATGATTTACCAATTAACTTTAATTTTGTTGTTTCAAATGATAAATATTCAGTACAGCCATCTTACAATATCAATATTTTTCCCAAATTTTCTGATTTTCATTATTAATTTTTCATTTTTACAAAAAACTCATGTAAAGAATATACATATGTATCATAGTATAATCTATACATATAATATACATATTCAAAAAAGAGCTCTTTGATTCCGTTAAATTTTATATTTTGCTTTTTCTTTTTTTCTAAATCCATAAACAAATTTTTTAAATATAGTTTATATGGTAGGAAATAGGAATTTCACAATATAACTAAATATAAATTTACAACTTCAGTGGAGGGTTTGACGCAGTGGTAGAGTGGCGGATTCTTAAATTTAAGAGTTTTAAGTTTTGCAAGTTCGAATCGATTCTATATTTTTTTTTTTTGGTTGTGTTTATGATATTTTAAACGAAATGAATTTTTACATATCATCATCATATCATCATAATATTTAATCTGTAAATGATGGCCATTTAAAACCATTTTACTCAATGATTTACCAATTAACTTTAATTTTGTTGTTTCAAATGATAAATATTCAGTACAGCCATCTTACAATATCAATATTTTTCCCAAATTTTCTGATTTTCATTATTAATTTTTCATTTTTACAAAAAACTCATGTAAAGAATATACATATGTATCATAGTATAATCTATACATATAATATACATATTCAAAAAAGACGCTCTTTGATTCCGTTAAATTTTATATTTTGCTTTTTTGTTTTTGTTTTTTATTTTTTTCTAAATCCATAAACAAAATTTTTAAATATAGTTTATATGGTAGAAAATAGGAATTTCACAATATAACTAAATATAAATTTACAGACTTCAGTGTAGGGTTTGGTGCAGTGGTAGAGTTTCCGATTCTTAAACTTAAGAGTTTTGAACTTTTGGGTTTTGCAAGATCGATTCGATTCTATTTTGTTTTTTTTTTTTTGGTTGTGTTTCTGATATTTTAAACGAAATAAATTTTTACATATAGTCATAATATTTAATCTGTAAATGATAGACATTTAAAACCTTTTTATTCAATGATTTACCAATTAACTTTAATTTTTTTTTCTCAAATGATAAATATTCAGTACGGCCATCTTACAATATCAATATTTTTCCCAAATTTTCCGATTTTCATTATTAATTTTCCATTTTTATAAAAAACCCATATAAAGAATATACATATGTATTATAGTATAATCTATACATATAATATACATATTCAAAAAAGACGCTCTTTGATTCCGTTAAATTTTATATTTTGCGTTTTTGTTTTTGCTTTTTCTTTTTTTCTAAATCCATAACCAAAATTTTTAAATATAGTTTATATGGTAGAAAATAGAAATTTCACAATATATCTAAATATAAATTTACAGACTTCAGTGTAGGGTTTGGTGCAGTGGTAGAGTGGCCGATTGTTAAACTTAAGAGTCTTGAGTTTTGCTAGTTCGATTCAATTTTTTTTTTTTGTGGTTGTGTTTCTGATATTTTGAATGAAATAAATTTTTACATATCATCATAATATTTGATCTGTAAATGATAGACATTTAAAACTTTTTTACTCAATGATTTACCAACCAACTTTACTTTTTTTTTTTGCAAATGATAAATATTCAGTACAGCCATCTTACAATATCAATATTTTTCCAAAATTTTCTGATTTTCATTAATAATTTTGCATTCTTTAAAAAAACCCATGTAAAGAATATACATATGTATCATATACTATGTATCTGTACCTATAATATACATATTCAAAAAAGACGCTCTTTGATTGCATTCAATTTTTCCTTTGTTTTTTTCCATTAAAAATATTAAAATATAGGTTGTATGGTAGGAGTAGGAATTTCACAATATAACTGAATATAAATGTAGAAATCGAGTTTAGTGTTTAGTACTGTCGTAGAGTTTGTTTAATTTTTAATTTTTCTTAATTTTCCTTTTGTTTTTTTCCATTAAAAATATTAAAATATAGGTTTTATGGTAGGAGTAGGAATTTCACAATATAACTGAATATAAATGTAGAAATTGAGTTTAGTGTTTAGTACTGTCGTAGAGTTTGCGGTTCTTAATATGTGCTTTTGATTTTCCAAGTTCGATTCAGTTATGTTTTTTTTTTTTTTAATAATTTAAACTTAATTCTTACATATCATAATATTTCTTCTGTAAATAATAGACATTTAAAATCATTTTACTCAATGATTTACCATCTAAGTTATCTTATAAAATGCATCTTATAATATATATAATAGGTATATATTTAGTTTCCAATACCCAATAAAGCAGGGGCATCTTCTAAAAGATAATAATAACCGTGTTTTTGCAAAAAATATCATTTGCAAAGAAATTATAAATTCATAAAGGCAGTAATTGTTGAAAATAGTATTTTTACATTTTAAATAAAATCATAAAGAAACTATATACTGTATATACTGTATAATGAGTATAGTAGAATCAAAACCCAAACATTTGCATTAATGTTGATTTTAAGAAAATCAAAAAAAACGTTTCTCAATATTTTTAGCTGAAATATTGTATAGTTACTTTGATTTATTAAAAAGAATGACATTTTGAAATGTTTAAAAAAATAAAATTAGAAATAATTATAATTGTTAAAGAAAAAAACAAATTTAAATTATGTAAGTGTTGTATTTTGTTGCAATCCTAAGAAAATGACAGGGTTTGCATCAACTGTTTGCACAATTGATGTTTTTTGTTGCAATTATTAAAAAAAATTGGTGACAATAAAAAAGTGTTTTTTATATAAAAAATAAATATTTTCATTCAATTTATTCATTTATGAAGTTTTTCTTAAAACAATATTGCTTTCACTTAATTACATAAGATAAAAAAAAACAAAAAAAAACGTAATTTATTTAAATAAGCAAAAAACAAAATAAATAATATCAGTAATTGTAACGTACTTTCATTAATAACTAAATCCTTAAATCTAAATCTTCAAAGCAAGTATCGCAATATGACTCTTCTTCAGTAGGAGTGTTATCAGTGTTTGTATTATCAAATATGTTTTTATAAAATTTGAGTTGTTCATTATTTCGCCATGATTCTCCAAAGTGCTTTGCCAATAAGGAATTAATATCTTTCAATTTCGCTGGGTTTACAGTGTTTTTATATCCAACGGTTTCAGACAAATCTGTTTGAATTGTGAAGTCTTTTCTTAATACAGGATTAGGTTTCCCTAAATTCGAATTATAATTTGGTTCTCTTTGTATTAAAATATTTTCTTTTTTTGATTTTGTAATAATAAATCGTTTTGTTTTATTAAATTCGAAATGCCATTGTCCTGAAGGTTTATATAGCTTATTGGAATAGGATTTCCAATTGTAAACGGGACATGTTTTTTCTCCAAGTTGAAGAATTGTGGCATATTCTAAATAAATTTGTTCGTACTCATCAGGAGTAAGAATTGTATTAATCGATCTGCAGCGTATTTCAAGAATTGCGAATACCCTGTTTGGAGTGATGTATGAGTGTCCCGTAACTAGGTAAATTATTTGCATTTACTTTATATGTGATGGAGCTTTTGACTTGAGCCAAAATGAGCACATCGCCATCATTGCACTGTTCTTGTTTTGTGCTCCACATCCATTACAAATTAAACGCAATATTTTTACGTGTTCTGGGAAAAAAGATGCGCAAAGCCGGTTAAATACGGCAGATGAAATTTCATTGCAACCTTTAGCCAATTGATTTTCCGACCATAGGTATAAAAAGACAATATCTTTTTGTATGTGGTGATCCCTGAACAATTGCAAAATTATATAAATTCAATTGGCGACTGAAATAGGCCGATTGATCGGGGACTTTTGGCAATGCCATATTTTCTCGGCAGTCGAAATTAAATGTAATTATGTCGTCTGATTCCTCTCCAGTTAATCTATAAAAAACTTTATATCGCAAGCTGTCAATACGTTTTAAAGTCATGAATTCTGATTTCTGTTGTGAATTTGTGCAAGTTTTTATTTGCTCCTTATAACTTAAACATTTCGTGCACTGATCTGTAGCAGGCGTTTTGAAACTAATATTAAAACGTGTTCTGAATATATTCTGAAAGAACCACTTTGTTACTTTTAAATATTTATAATTTTCGTCCTGATTATACATATTATACATACGATTAATAGACAGATCACCTGCAATATATTGCCTACATGTAATTTTAGAAAGGCAATAATGAATATCATTGTAACATATTTCGTAAAATTTCGTAACATATTTCTTTGCTTCTTTTCTTATTTTAGATGTTCTCTCGGGTGTAGAGATTTGGATACATGCAAGAATAAAAGTATCTTGAAGAGTTTTATCGCTACAGGCATAGAAATCTTTATGAAACTTGTAGCAATCATAGCCAGTTACTTTTGAGCATTTTAGAACACTCTTTGCTTTTGAGTGTTTGCAATTTTGTATTTTAGGTAACCCTTTAGATTTATATCTATAGTAAAAAACTATTCATGATCATGTTTTTATGAAAAAATATAAAATTCATACCTATTAGCTTTTTCCTTTGTACGTTTCCAATTATCTGTTTTACGTGGTTTTTTTCTTGGCCACTCACTATTTTCCTGAACATTCTCCATAATTTTTAGAAAATAAAATATTTATAAATAATATATAAAATCGCTTGATTAATTTAAATTTATTTATCACCATTAATTTTAATAAAATATCTTACAAAAATAAAATATCCTTCAAAAACTTATTACATCCACTTATTTTGAAATTACACAAAAGATAAATTTCGCGCTAAAACTTTTGATAGCATATTTGCAAAAGATGTAGTTTGAAGCAATAACTATTTTTATTTTATATAAAAATAATTGCAAATGTGGGATTTTGTTGCAGCAGAGTTTGCAATTATTTGGGTTTTGATTCAATTCTCAATTTATGAATTTAATCTTTTCAAAGAAATATTGTGTTTTGTAGCAATTTTCCATTAAGAATAAGTTCAGCTCAGTAAAAAAAATATTATTCTATAAAAAAAACAGTCAAAACAAAAAATGCAAATGTTTGGGTTTTGATTCTACTCTACATTATATAGTTTCTTTCTGATAAAATAAAAAAAAAATTGCTTATTTCGTTTTTAACTTAAAATGGAGAATTAAAATAAATATAAATAAAGCCCTTTTGAGGGCTAACAAATACTTAGAGTAAATTAAAAAAATTAGATTTAGAATAAATTAAAAAAATTATAAATATTGGCTACGGTTCATTGTGTTTAACCACAGTTATTTATCAATAAACCTCAAATTTCGAGTTCAACGTATAAATAAAACAAACACAATAATAATGTAAAAATCCTTTTCAGGAAACATATACATTTTATAGAGTAATTTTTAAAAATGCCGTTATTGATTGCGTGAATTGTAATTGCTTATAAAAACACCTCGAATTTCGAGAGGCGGCCGAATACTAGTAATTGATTAACGAATGATTTTCGTAAATTTTTGATACCACTTTTGCCTTGATCAATTACTGTTTCTTTAATATTAGAAGTGATTTGAAATAGCGTGGATGAGAAATTTTAGTTAAAACTTTAAAAAATAAATAAAAATATATAAACAGAAGATAATTGTAAAATTCTATTTTTTTAAGTGATAAAGAACTATAAAAGAACATTTTTTAATTAATTTGGTCAATCAAACTGAATAAATTATAAAATTTCAATATAAAAAATGTTTATTGAAAAAAATGCAAATGCAAATTTTTTTCTTTTTGTAATTTTTTTGACATTAATTACTCAAAATTTTTTCTATTGAGTGAAAATAACAAATATTAAAAAAAAAACTAAGATGAGTGTTATTTGCTTATTAGAAAACTATAATAAACCAATTAAGAATAATGAGAGCTATATAATATGTGCATATGGGTGTAGTAAAGCTATATATATAAAATGTGCTAAGCTAGATAATAGTGTAATTCATTTAATAAATACAAATATAAATATAAAGTACTATTGCAAAGGCCCATCACATGATGGGTGCACGGCGAATAATTATACCCGTACGAAAAGGATCGGGTATATTAAAATTGTTCCTCCGTTTGTAACACCTCGAAAAAAGCTAGCTAGATATACCTTCAAAGGTATGGATCGGATCAGAAAAAAATTCTAAGACGATTGAGCTTTGTCCGTCCGTCGTCCGTCCGTCCGTCAGCAAGATAACTCAAAAACTAAGAAAGCTAGAGTCTTGAAATTAACACAAAATATTCTTACAACAATTTGTAGGTTCCCTATTTTTTTTGGTTGAGATCTGACCACAACTTCGGGTAGCTCTCGAACACCTAACTTTTAGATCCCCACATTTTTTTTGAAATAGAGACATGCAATTTTAACTGCTGATAGATAACATAAAATTATTAATTTTATAATTTACAATTTTTTTTTGTAGCCCCAACCGTTAGGGAGCTACAGCTCCTCAAACTTTTAAAAAGCCCTATTTTTAAATGCATATGTCTCATGTTCTACTTCAGATTTTTTCAATCAGAAAACGACATTCGACAGGTATTTTTTTTAAATTTATAAATTAACAATTTTTTTAAATTTAGTATTTAAATTTACCGTTATATGAAAACTAAATTTTGCATGATTTTTCTACCCTCATAACTCCGGAATGCTTTCAAATAGGGACTTGCAATTTTTAGAGCAGAAAGACCTCTTAGAATTAGTATAAGTTTGCTCAGAAATTTTTTTTGGACCACCCTCTGTTTATGAGGTATTAGGGCTCAAAAATTGAAAATTTGCTATTTTTAAACACCTTTAACTTAGGCACCTGTACACATTTTTCTTCGGCAAGACAAAAAAATTAAAGGTCCAGTAATATAATTGTACGTGTGTTAATGTTTTTTTTTTAATTGTATAGGGTTCCTAAGTTACAGCCCCCCAAAATTTCAAAAAACCCCTATTTTCAGATGTATATATCTCAGGTTCTGTGTAGTAGTTTTACAATCTAAAAACACTAGAAGACCGGAATTTTCGTTATCTCCATAAGACAATATCAAAATTATGCAATAGTTTGTAATTTACTATTTAAATTTACCGTTATGTTAAAACCAAATTTTGCATGATATTTCTTTTTTCATAACTCCGGCACGTTTTGAGATAAGAACCTGAAATTTTGAGACAGGAAAGAACTTTTAGAATTAGTATAAGTTTGCTCAGAAAATTTTTTGGTAGCGCCCCCTCTTTAAGAGTTATTACTCCTCAAAAATTGAAAATTTGCTATTTTCAGGCACCTGTAACTTAGGCACCTGTAAAAATTTTTCCTCGGCAAGACATGAAAATTAAAGGATCAATAATATATTTTTACGTATGTTAACGGGTTTTTTTAATTATACAGGGTTCCGGACTTACAGCCCCTCAAAATTCCAGAAAAGTCAATTCTTCACATTTTTTATACCGTAGGATAAATAATTTATACATACGTATAGTATAAATTATTAAACTTAGGCAATACATTTGCCGCTTAGTATTAAATGGTACTATATATACCATATTTGGAAAAGTTAGATAGATAATCGTTATTCGGAAGGTTAGAATCTGCTTTTGAAGAATGTATAAACATATAGTTTGAATATATGTACAACCCACAGTTCTAGAAATTATAAAATTTCACCCAAATTATTTTAAAATACTAAAAAATTAAAAAAATAATATTATAAGCAGAGTATACCCATACTAACGGGTCGTACGGGTATTTAAGAGTTGACAAAGGCAACTGTATTCTTCCTCGTTTTTAAATAAACTGTATGGTATTGTTAATCCGACCCAATCATTTTTAAATAGTAAAATTAAAATTTTCTTTTTTCGAGTAGCAAACAAAAATCGGTCACATGCTGGGAGTGGCTTATCTTCTTAGATAATCTTTGATAGAAATTTGTTTTGAAATATGATTGCGAGCGTTTGAATATTTTTAGGCTGTTTTTTTTCTTTTGTACATACAATACATATTATGTACAATATGAATTTCTCATTTCACTATTAAACAATCCATAAAATCCAGAATCCATAAAATTGTCAGTTTTTGTTAATTCAATAATATATATGTATGTATGTATGTATATTAACATGCAGTTAAATTATGGTTAATAATTACCAAAGTATATAATATATCTATTGGTAATAAGTATAATTAAACCAAATTCTTCTTTTACGTAAACCTAATGGAATTTTTTACATATACCAAATCAAAAATAATTCATTAGTTAAAAGAGATGTAAAATTTTGTAGTCACGTGGTTATTGCATTTACTTATAAATTGTGATAGATACATATTCCAAATATAATATAAACGATATATGTAGATGTGTAAATGCAATGTAAATGAAAAAAACACAAATTTCAAGTTTTCTTGAATGTGTATACTTGTGTAGATATATTTATTTATGTACGGTTAACAGTGCATACTTGTGTAGATATTTATTTATATACGATTGAGTGTGAATACTTGTTTAGATATTTATTTATATGCGGTTGAGTGTGTATACTTGTATAGCTTTAGGGAAAAAAATTTTTTTCTAAATTTTGTAAACAAATATGACGTATATTATGTATGTATATATTGTGTACATAATATGTTTTATCTTCAAAAAGAAATATTTAGTAATATGTATGTGTATATTGTGTATATAGTATATTTATCTTCAGAAAGAAGTATATATGTATGTTTATATTGTGTATACTATTTTTTTGTATGAATTTAATATGTATGTACCTATATCAAATCAAAATAGCTCGCCGAACTCATCGTTTATTTTCGTTTTTAAAAATATTTCGAAGTAAAAAAGAAAAACATAAAATAATCAGACCCGGATTGGATTGGAAGCTTTTTTTTAAAAAATTTGTATACCTACAAAAATTTGTATGCGAGTGGGCATCTTCTAGTATGTACATATATAATATTATCTTTGGACATACATATGTACTTTGATTTTAACATAACTAAAAGATTGCATTTAGCAAATAAATACATACATATATTCCATATATTATAAATACATATTTATATTAAATATTTAAAATTAGAATCTAAAGAGTATCGTTAATGGTTATATTATGATTGTTTTTACTTTTTTTTTTGAACAAAACAAAATAATGATTTGAATTTATTATATTTAGACATGTATATTAATATATGTACATATATGCGATACTTTTTTCATTCAAAAAATATTTCTAATAAAAATGTTCTAAGAGATTATAATAATAATGCATTGTCGCTTTATTGCAGGAACTGTTTTTGTTCATAAAAACAAATGCCAAATGCCAATTGTCAATGTGAACCACACCAATACTCAATACAATATTATGAAATATGGAATTTATGATTGTCTCTTTTTTTTTACAAAACAAAATAATAACAATTTTATTCTCTTTGCTCTTTTTTGAATTTGCTCATTTCATTCATTTGTTTTTCGCTTTGCTTTGTTAGTATCAACTGTTTAGTAATTAATATTGTGTTATTATTTGTGCTGCTAATAATGTTACAATATTGTATGTAAATATAATTACAACCCACATATAAATTATAATTGTAGTTGGTATTGGTTGGTACATATGTAGTAGAATTAAAATAAAGAGTAAAGAGTCTCGTTTAAGAATTAAACCATTTTCATATTTTTTTGTCTCTTTTCTTGTTAGTATTAGTACTAAAGTAAGAAATATTGTATATTTTATTAGTATTAGGTAAGAAATATTGTGATTGTACGTGCTCTAAAATTTAAAACAAGTAAATATAAAAGGTTATAAATAATATAAAGGTTATATCTTAGTTGGTTTTGGAGATAATATCATTTGCTCTGAAGCTCGTTCGGAAGCTTCCAAAATCCGAACCCAAGGACCAAATCTTCTCAAATTTCAGAGACCTAAATCAAACATGAAAGAACACGATTCTGCTAAATTTAAGGGTTATATCTTAGTTGGTTTTGGAGATAATCTCATTTGCTGTGGTGCTCGTTTGGAAACTTCCAAAATCCAAACCCATTGACGAAATACTTTTAAATTTCAGAGACATAAATCGAACGGGAAGGAACATCATTGTACCAAATTTAAAGGTTCTATCTTTGTTGGTTTTGGAGATAACCTCGTTTGCTCTGGAACTCGTTCGGAAGCTTCCAATATACGAATCCATGGTTCAAATTCTTTCAAATGTCAGTTTCCAATTTTGTAGAAAAGGAAACATAACAGCATACTCTATACTAAAAATAAAGGTTCTATCTTTGTTGGTTGTGGAGAAATACTCGTTTGCTATGGGGCTCGTTCGGAAGCTTCTAAGATCCGAACCCATGAACCAAATCCTCTCAAATTTCAGAGACATAAGTCGAACGGGAAGGAACATCATTGTACAAAATTTAAAGATTCTATCTTCGTTGATTTTGGAGATAATCTAGTTTGCTCTGGGGCTCGTTCGGAAGCTTCCAAAATCCGAACCCATAAACCAAATCCTCTCAAATTTTAGAAACTTAAATAAAATATGAAAGAACACCACTCTGTCAAATTTGAAGGTTATATCTTTATTGGTTTTGGAGATAATCTCGTTTGCTCCGGAATCATTCGGAAGCTTCCAGAATCAGAACCCAATGACCGATTTTGTCCAAATTCGAACTTAGCCTTCCTTTCGTGATTAGTAATCTACTATATAAATTTCATCAAGATATTTTCATTAGTTTTTGAGTCATGACATCGTTAAATCGACTCAGGAGATGATCCTGATTCAGAATATATATACATGTCCATATCTAAGTCACTTCCTTTTGGTGGTTACAAACACCATACCAAAGTTAATATACCCTATACTTTAGGTGTAGGGTATAAAAAGGGCACGCGAATAGCAGCAGCAGCAGGAGATTGTCTTTTATTATATTAAGATAGTTGTGATTTATGCTTAAAAAATGGTTTACAAAACATTAACAAAGCTGTTTTAAAATTAGCATTGCAATTAAAAGAAATGAGAGAAATAATGAGTGAAAATAATAAAAACATGAAAGATGGTAATGTTGATGTAAATAATGCATTCCATGAACATAAAACATTTATATCAAAAGAAATAAAAAAATTAGAAGATAATAAAAAAAACAATTTGAAAAAAATTTACAATCAACCAGTTATGCTGATACGTTGAAATTACCAATAAATGTGAAACCAAAAGATAATAAACAAAAAAATGATGTAACAAAAAATGAAATAAAATCAAAAATTATTCCCTCGTCATTGCAAGTAGAAATCGAAAAATTAAAAGAATTAAAAAATGATGGTGCAATTGCTATTACTTGTAAATATAAAGAATCTGTTAAAATAGTAGAAGGTGCAATAAAAGAAAAATTAGGTGAAAATTATGAAATTCAAGTAACTTAGGAAATAAATCCTAAGATATTAATTGTGGGAATGAGTGAAGAGATTTCTAAAGAGCTAGTTGTGGATGCAATAAAAAAGCAAAATAATATAGAATTTAGCGAGGTGAAATGTTTAAAAGTATATAAGTCTTAAAAAAATAACACATATTATTTTAATGTAATAGTTGAAATGGATGGGAATGCATTTAAAAAATTATGAAAATTAGAAAAATTAATATTGAATGGGATCGTTGTAAGGTATATGAACATTTACAAATTTTAAGGTGCTTAAATTGTTATGGTTTTAATCATAAGACTACAGATTGTAAAAATGAAATTTGAGGTTTTAAATGTGGTGAAACTGATCATAAATCAAATGAATGTCAAGAAGCTATTCAAAAATGTGCAAATTGTATAAGAGCTAAGATTAAATTAGGTCTTACTGATTTGAATGTGGAACACGACTCCAGAAGTCTATCATGCTCTAGTTATGTAAAAAAATTTAATGTTGAAGAAGTAAAGAAGAAGTAAAGTAAAGTAAAGAAAGAAGTAAAACAGCATATTAACAATTAAAAAATGTTGAAAGTGTTTGCCTTAATATACAAGGTACAATAAATAATTTTGCACAAATAGAATCTGTACTTATTCCTAAAAAATACGATTTTATTTCATTAACTGAAACTCATTTAACGAAGGATAATGATGATAGTTTAATTTATATAAAGGATTATAATATTATAAGAGTAGATTCAACTTCAAAACATACGGGTGGTATACTAGTTTATTTAAAAAAATGTTGGAATTATGAGATAATAAGCTGCTTTAGCTCCGCAATGAATTGGTGGGGGATAAATGTAAAAATATATAAACAAAATCGATATATTAATATGGTGGTGGTATACAGATCTCCGAAATATATATATATCAATTCAGATTTTTCTCAGAATTTTTCAAAAGGGATAGAAGATATTGGAGAAAATATAGAAAAAACTATTATTATGGAAGACTTTAACATAAATTGGCTAATGAACAGTAATACAAAAATATTTTTAGAAGGCATAGTTCATGATAATGGGGTTAAACAGATAGTGAGTCAACCATCACGTATCACCATGCTTTCTAAAACACTAATTGACTTGGTAATCGTAAATGACAAATATAATGTTAACGCAATGGTAGACAGCCAGTTAAAAATAAATGATCACGAAACAATAGTAGTCAGTATACAAAATGAAAATACTAGAGATGTAAAAAAACCGTTAAATATTTTAAATGTAATATATTTAGAGCAAAAGTATGTCAAAGTGAATTGTTAACAGTATATTATATAAATTACAATTTGAAAGCTGATATTTTTAGCAAATCACTAATTACAATCTTAAATGAATTTGTAAAAAAGCAAACCATAAGGGAAAGCTGTGAATGGTATACAGAAGAACTAAGACTTATGAATGTAGAAAAAGTTAAACAATACCAGAGAGCAATTTTGATAAATAATATAAATGAGTGGCATAGGTATAAACATATTAGAAATATTTATTCCAACAAACTTTTTGAAACAAAAAATAGTTTTATTAATAACCAAATTGAAAATGCAAGAGACCAAAAATCTATGTGGCTTAAAATAAAAAGTTATATATTAAGAAAACCAAGGAATGAAATCAAAGAAGATTGTTTCGGGAGTAAAATATATTCAAAAGAGGCTGAGATTGCTACAAAATTTAATCAATATTTTGTAGATAGTATAAGTGAAATAAATAGTAGTATAACATTTAAGTAATATAGTAATATCATTGAGAACTATCCTTATCAATTTAAATTCCAGTTAATTAGTATTGAAGAATTGAATAAAGTTATAAGATCACTAAATAACAAAAGAGATCTTAATATGATGAATAAGAATAGTTTTATTGAATGTTTTGATTTAATTGGAGAGAATTTTTTAGCTATTGTTAATGAATGGTTGAAATCGGGTACTTTCCCAGATGCTTGGAAAGAAACTGTTGTAATTCCCATTCCGAAAGTAGCTGGAACAAAAAATTGTAAAGAATTTCGTCCTGTGAATATGAACTGTATTGAATCAAAAATATTAGAAAAAATTGTTTTTGAACAATTAAAAAACTATTTTCAGAAAAATAATTTAATCACTAAATTTCAATCAAACTTTAGAAGAGGGCACAGTTGTGAATCAGTACTTAATCCGCTTATAATTAATTGAAAGAATCAAACTTTAGAAGAGGGCACAGTTGTGAATCAGTACTTAATCTGCTTATAATTAATTGAAAGAATGCAGTGGACGATAAGAGGATAATGGTTGTTGTGTATTTCTCGATCTACACAGAGCCTTTGAAACAATAGATAGATCAATTTTATTAAAAAAAACTTCAAAGGTATGGTGTTGCTGGTACTGAAATAAAATGGTTCGAATCGTATCTACAAAATAGAAAGCGACGTACAAAAGTAAAAGAATGCATTTCAGAAGTAATCGACACCGACACAAAGCTTGGAGTACCTCAAGGATCAGTTTTTGGAGTATTTTTGTTCTTAATATACATCAACGATATTCAGAAATGCATTAAATTTAATGAAATTGCACTCTTCGCAGATGATGCTCTTTTATATATAATAGGTGAGAATGTAAATGATTGCGTTAATAAAATAAACTTAGATTTACAAAATTTAAATGAATGATTCCAAATGAATAAACTAAAAATAAATATTGATAAAACTAAATGTTTGATCATTAATAGTAAATTAAATAATAACCTTGTTGTTTTTAATAATGAAAATATAGAAATACTTAATGAAATAAAATATTTAGGGGTGACTGTTGTTAATAATTTAAATTTCAAATCTCATATTGATTACATTTGTAAAAAAATTGCTAAAAAAATTTACTTTTTTTCAAAAATTAGAAAGAATATCACATTAGCTTGTACAATTAATATATATAATATTATTATAAAACCCTACTTTGAGTATTGCTCTTCAATAATTTTTATGTCAAACCAAAGTATGATGAGTTACAAAAACTCCAAAATAAATCAATGAGGATTATATTAAAAGTTAATAGATATACAGCTAGGTTATATAAAATACATTAAAGTGGTTAAGTGTAAGGCAAAAAGTAATAATGAATGTTTTAATTCAAGTATTTAAAATTAAATATGGTTTATTACCTAATTATCTATCTGAAAAGTTATTGTATGTAAATGAAGTTCATAATTATTATTTAAGAAATAAATTAGATTTTAGATTAGATGTAGTAAGAAATGAAATAAATAAAAACAAAATTGTTTTACAATGGATTAAAAATGTATAATGCTTTACCAAATGAAATAAAAATAGAATCAAAATTAGAAGTTTATAAAAAATTAATTATTAGGTATATTAAAGAAAATATTTCTTATAAAGGGTTTTCCAATTTGAGTGATATGATTTCTTTAAAAAAAAAAACACTAAATGTTAAGGAAATTCAAATGTTTTTTATTTAATGTGAAGTACAATCGATACGATTAAGTTCTGAATAAAACGTCATTCAAATGACCTCCCCGACTTCTTTTGCAGGAACGAATTCGATGAACCCAATTTTCGAGCACTTTTTCCACTAAATCAAGTCGAATGTCTTGAATAACACGTTCCATATTGACTTCTAAAGCTTGAAGAGAGTCTGGTTTATTGCTAAAGACCAATGACTTCGAATAACCCCACAAGAAATAGTCTAATGGTGTTAAATCACAACTTCTTGGAGGCCATTCAATGTCACAATTTCTTGAAATAATTCAGTCTCCAAACTTTTCTCGCAATAATTCGGTTGCACGTGCTGTGTGACCAGATGTTGTCAAGATCAACTTCTTCCAATTTCGGCCATAAAAAGTTGGTTATTATCGATCTATACCGCTCTCCATTGACAGTAACGGTGTTATCAGCTTCATTTCGAAAGAAGTACGAACCGTTGATTCCACCAAACCAAAAACCACACCAAACTGTCAATTTAGGTGAATGTAGTGGTTGTTCATGAATAATTTGTGGATTTTCTTCGCACCAGAATCGACAGTTTTGTTTATTTACCGCACCACTCAGATGAAAGTGAGCCTCATCGGAGAAGATAATTTGCTTAAAAAAATTGAATAATTTGTAAACGTTGTTCTTGCGTATATCTCTCCATGATTAAATTGTAAACATCACTAAATACAATGAAAAAAAAATTACAGATCATGACATACTACAAATGGCCCAAAGTCACTTGGAAATCATATCACTCAAATTGGAAAACCCGTTATTTAAAAAAAAGATTATAAAAAAAGAAAAAATGTGATAATTGTTAAATTAGTTTTAAACTAAATAAATAAATAAATAAAAAATATGCGCACCTGATGCTATGTCCCCAAGAATGTTTTTACTTGTGTTTACAACTTCTTTTTTAAAAAGATCCCAACCAGATGAAAGAACCAGTTTAAAATAACAAAATAAACTTCCAAATATGTTAGCTAACCACGACCACGCTGTATGGTTGGATAAAATTGTAATAAAAATCCAATATCATTAATTCCTTCTCCTACTTGAGAGTAATAATATCTCACGTAAGCTCGTTCCAAGCTTGATAGAATATCTTATTTGAGTAGTAGTATTTATATTATTTGGCAATTAATACTTTTTAAAATGTAAGGCAATGTTTATTGGATAATAACTTGAAACAAAATTTATTGCATCACCATATTGGTTACAGATTTTAATAACTTTAGTTTCAAAAGTATTTTTCTCTATAGGTATATATAATGAACATTTTGAAATTCAATATTTATAGGTATTGTATTGTAATTATCTATGTTGATAGCGCTCAATGCCCGTACTTTACTACTTCCAAAAACAGATGATAGTTAAATTATCATCATAAATCATCACCATTCCATTCAATTCATCTTTATTGTTAGCAACAGCTAATTTGAATATTAGCAACAGCTAATTTGAATAGGTCGGGTAATTTTGTTTTGAAATTTTTTATATTTTTTTTCTATTGAAATAGTTCTGTTTTTACATTATAACTATGATTAACCTTTATATAGAAACTATCCTCATCAAAAATTTCCGATATTCGAATTAAATCGTTCCGGTTAGATTGTGACACTTTTTTAAATGATACATTTTCATAATTTTTTAGAGTAGAGATAAATGACAAAACTTCATTAAAAAATTCTTTCAAAACCTGGTTTCGAGTAAATCCAGGATTATAAGTTATATTTTTAACAAGTGTTGGTAAAAAATTAAACTTCCAATCATCCAGATGTAATTCCGAATCGTCATATGAATAATATGTGTAACCTATAGATTTGGTTACTTTGATTTTTGGAAGAGGTTTTTCAGCATTTGTTACATAAACATTATACTGCCCGATATTAATAAAAGCACTTTTCTCTTTGTTAAATTCCTCTGTTTGTAGGAAATCGTTTATATGAATTTCTGAAAGACCAACTTTCCAATTTCCATTTCTTAAATCGAAATGAATAGGTTTTTATATAGGTTTAAATATTTTCGAATGAAGCTAAAGTATTTTCGGGAAACGGTTTTAAATTATCATTGCTAAACAATGTTATATAGAATTTATCTTGACTAGGCATCTTTCTTAACTTCTTCTTTCTTACATTTTTTTTTTTTTTTATTTTGTTTTTGTTTCTTTGAATTAGGAGAACGTGATAGTATACTAGGTGAAATTTTTGTGGAGACGCTAAGAGTCTCGATTGTTTTTTTTGTTTTTTGTGATAGTAATATTTTATTGTTTCCGTTTAACACATTAATTGTAATTTCAGCAATAGTTTTTATTATATCAACATCACAATATTTTAGAATTTTTTACTTGTTGCTGCATTTTTCTAGTACATACAACATATGTCGGTTTTTCTTCAACCGTTTCATATTTTAAACAATTGTTTAAATCTTTGGTAGCACAAAAACAAACGCAATATTCCTCTGAGAATATGTTGGTTCTAATTGGAAACAAATCGTTTACGTCTTGTGTTAACTCTAATACATTATAACCATGTGGGCTTGATGTTGATTCATTATATAAGATCTGTGATTTATCTTGAGGCTTTTTAAAATGTACCAAATATTTACAATTTAATGAAATATGAAATATCTCTTGAGAATTTGCCCTGATGAAAAACATTTTGTGTTAATAATATAATAGACAAATTACGGTGGTGTGAACCTTTAGCCAGACGAAACTTTCGTCGAAGAAAATTTATTCAAAAAGTTTTAAACGATACATGGCAAATCCATTTAGTAGAAATTATTCCATATGCAAAGTATAACAAAGGAAATAAATATTTTATTAACTGTAATAGACACTTTTTCGAAGTATTCTTATGCTGATCCAATTAAAACTAAAAATTCTAATAACGTTTTACTTGGCATGCAAAACATTTTTAAACGTGCTGAAATACATCCAAAAATATTCAATCTGATCAAGGTAAAGAGTTTTTCAACAAAGAATTTAGAAAACTTACGGAAAAAAAATTATTCATTATCATACATATTCTGAAATTAAAGCATCCATAATAGAACGTTTTAACCGGACTTTAAAAAATTCAACGTGGAAATAGTTTAATTTTCAGGGTAATTATAAATGGATATCTTTTTTACCCTCACTTATTGATAAATACAATTCAACATATCATCGTACAATTATACTTCAAGTTCAAAATGTAAGTTCAAAATGTTTCGTAAAGCAACTTAGTAAGTTCAAAATGTTTCGTAAAGCAAAATATAAAGTTGGAGATAATGTTCGTATAAACAAATTTAAAGGTATTTTTGCAAAAGGTTATCAAACCCAACTGGTCAACAGAAATATTTACAATATTGCAAAAATTAAAAGAACTGATCCAATACTTTCGTTTTTTTATTTTAGTAAAATTAATAATATGATTTTAATAAAATACATTTATCACAAAAAGCTCTTTTTTATTTTGCATGTATTTAATTGTGTATTCAAATCAAGTTCATGTTTAAGTTCATTAGTCATTTTAGTCACGACTTTATAAATACAACCGCAGAAAATACACCTGTTTCATGTTTTATATTAAAAAAGAATTAAAAAAGCTTGAAGTAATCAAGTTAATGTGCATTTAATTAACATTCACTACATACTTAGGATATTTTTGATAATTTCATAACACTACATCTTTCCAATATAATATAGTATTTTGTTGTATAGTAAAAATGTTGTTTTTCCGCAACGTGATTGGTCCGCAATTATCATAGTAAACGGACGGTGGAACTGAATCATATTTCTTTAATAAACGTAAACCTTTTGAAGCAATTGATAGTAAAATCTGCCGTTTATCTCTTTACCCTTCAAACCATGAAAAATGAATAATGGATAAGGCGCTATATTTATGGTTTTATATACTCTAAAAATTTCTTTCGTTCATTTTTTAGTATATCCATGCTCAAAAATTGCTTTTTTCCTGGCTACTCGTACTAAATCTCCAGCAAATATATATCGATGGGTCTTTCTGAAAATGTTTTTTTATATTTTTATAAATTCTTTTAATGTGTCTTGATTTTACATCTATAGGCTGAAATCCTGTAGTTCTGGGTACTGACATATTATAACTTTTGACCATTTTGGGTAAAACATCTATGTATCTTTTACTAGAGCTTTCTGTAAAAAATTTAAATATTTTGCTTTTAACGTACCATTAAATCTTTTGTTTTGTTTTGTTGATTTGTTGAAAAGCGTTGGGAATCGCTGATTAATGTTGTTATATTTAAAAAACTTTTGAAATTTATATTTTTAAATTCCCTCCCTTCATCAGATTATACTGTTTCTGGTTTTCGATTGCTTTCTGAAATAATTTTACTAAAAGCTTTTGTAACTTCAGATCCAGTTTTTCTCTTCAAAGGCACTATCCATACAAATTTTGAAAACACATAACAGTTAGCAAAAATGAATAATCATTATTATATGTTTTAAACATTTTCAAATCCCATAGATCTATCTTCCGCAGTTGCTCAATTCCTCGTACTAAGTAATGGTTTCTGGCAAATTTTTTTCTAAATGGTAGTTTGATGTAGAGTATGTGTTGGATGACTTTTTAACCATGTTTGTATATCTTTACGTAATATACTCGGATTTCTTAAAGCATTATGAAACTAGTTTTTTGAGCCATATAAATTTTCTGCATCTTTATTATAATATATTTCGGCCATTCTGGAATTGGCGTTGCCATAACGAAAAAAAGTATTTAAACCAGATATTAAAATATTTTTTTTATACCATTTGGAGCGTGGCTTTTAAAATTGGCGTGACTTTTATACCTATTGAAGATTGGCCATTTAGCCAATGATTGATTTATTTATACAGAAATAAAAGATATAGTACAATGTTACTATTGTTCTGTAAAAATACAAAATTGGGAATAAGATGATTAGCTAACAACTGAATATTTAAAAGGGTCACCTAATTGTCCCGGTTATGATGAATGTGGATTATTTGGAATTTTGGAACGCGGTATCCATAAAAAAAGATGTAAATAAAAAAATGTGCTTACTGAATTAAAGAAAAAATTACTTTTTTTATTTTAGTGAAATCTTTTTGGAACACCAAAATGAATTCAATATATAATTTAATTTTTTTTTTTTTTATGTTTTTAACATATTTTTTAACATTGGATTGTTACTGCTTGGGATAAAATATTCATTTTAAAAAAATTAATAAACAATAACAAACTTCAACTTTTATTTCTTATTTTTTTTACTAATTATTAAAACAACTATGTATTTTAAATACCTTTTTTAAGTATCAAAAGCTTCATCTCCCTTCAAAACCACTATTCGAAATATAAAAATTAAATAAAACAAAAATAATTTTAACTTTAATCTCAATTTTTTAAAACCGTATACAATTGGAGTTATGCCCAAACAAGGATGTTGCTTATCAGAAAACTAGTAAATCATTGCCATAAAATGGTTAAGCAAAGAAAAATAAAAATTCAGCCTAGTGATAATGGAAAATAAAAAGTTATTTTTGGATTTCGTGTTGACGGATAATGTACAGACACAAAACATATATTTGAGTTTTATGGATGTTATTACCATGGCCATCCATCCAAAATGTTTTAAAACTAACAATGATAAAAAACATGAAACACATTATAAGGCTACCCTATCCAAAGCCAATTTATCTCAAAATTGGAGAACGAAAGTTCGATAGCACTAAAACCACGTGATGCGTTTTATGGCGGTAGAACAGGAAACATAAGAACATATTATAAATATTCACCTGGTGAGAAAAAAGTGTATATAGTCATGAATATGCTCACTATATTCTTGGGTATGTAAATACGAAAAATTTCCAGTGATCATCCAAAAGGTCATGTTGGACAAATTGAGTGCAATAAATCAAATTTAAATGATACTGAAGGATTAATAAAGGCATTGATACTTCCTCCAAAAAAACTTTTGCCAGCTTTTGCCTATAAATCAAAATAATAAGCTCATGTTTTCCTACTGTCAAACATGTAGCTTGTAAATGAATAATGATGACTGCTCTCATGACAATCGTAGTAGGTTAATTTTAGGGGCATGGTTTATAGATGAAGTAAGAGAAGCTGTTAAACAGGGATACAAATTGTGCAAATATATGAGATATGGGAGTATACTTTTATAAAATTTAATCTCCTTACATCACAAAAAGGGATTTCAAAAGGGGCATCACAAAAGAAAAAGGGAGAAAAATTTTCCAAAGTGGAAGGCATAAATTTACAGTTAAACGAAATAGGAAAAAATCCTGGACTTACTTAGATCATTAGCTAAATTAATGTTAAACGCTTTCTGGGGTAAATTTCGGCAGAGAGAAAATCAATCAAAAACTGAAATCATAAATAAGCTTTATGAATAATTATTTACTCTTCTTTCTGATCCTTCCAAGAATGTAAATCAAATAACTCCAATAAATCAAAAAACTGGTAAATTGGGAATATAAAGAAGAAACAGTTGAATCATTATTAACAGTTAACGTTTGTGTAGCTTCTTACACTACCACACAAGCTCGTTTAAAATTATATTCTTACTTAAACAATTTAAAAGAACGAGTTTTGTATTACGATACTGATTCAATAATATATGTAGCACGTGAAGGAGAATATAACCCTCCTACAGGGGTTTCCATAGAAGATATGACAGATGACCTTCAAGAATATGGAATAGGAAGTTACATTACAGAATTTGTCAGTGGGGATGCAAAGATCTAAGCATACAAAATATATAGTACCAACTCCAAATGCGAAAAAACTGTTAAAGTCAAATGTATTCGTTTAAATTATAACGCTTTACAAGAAATTAATTTTGGCTATTGCCAAAAATCTGATGAAATAAACTATAAATAGCAAAACTGAGTTATTGGTAACCTTACTGGAGTATCGGAATACACCCCTAAAAGAAGTTTCTGCTTCCCCAGTGGAATTCCTTATGAGTCGAAAAACTCGACCTTTGCTTCCAGCAAGAGAAATTTTGTTTAAACCACAAGTAGTTCCAAATATAAGTACTAATATTTATAATAAAAATCTAAAAAAGAAAAGTTATTATGTCCTACATGCTAGAGAAAAAAATTAATTTATTCAGGGTGAAAAGGTATGGTTTAAGGACCCAAGTAATGGATGGGTTAAGGCACACATTGGACGTTTGCAGTAAACCAAGATCATATTGAATTGAAATTCAAAATGGTACAGTTCTTAGAAGAAATTCAAATGTAATTCGGAAGAGAACAGCATAGTGATTCGATCTAGTATGGGTATGTCTTGTTCAAATGCATGCATATGAGTAACGTATATACGTATATATAACCCTAAAATAAAAATAAAATAAAAAATTATTTTATATATTGCTATATTGCTCTAGGTAATAGAAAAATAGATAACAATCGTCATTACATTGTAAAAAAAAAAAAATCTTAAATAATAAGAGCTGTTTTATATACAATAAGATTACTAATTATTACAATCATATTATTCACGTATATATACTAAGTATTAAAGTAGAAACAAGCTTTGACATTGTTGTAATTGTTTGTGTTAAATTTGTAAATAGAATATGTAATAAATTTTTTTTTTGTTAAATTGAAAATATGAAATAGAAATCAGTACATCACAATATAATAATAAATAATGAAAAAAAAGGGAAAAGAAAAGAAGTGGATAAATAAATAGAATACAAGTTTCGAATGCTATGCAAAAGTTAAAAGAAATTTGAAATATAAAATCAGTATAAAAATAAAAATATTGAAATGGATTAAAGTTGATTATGGTATTAGTAATTGTAAGAACGGTTGTTCGAAATACAAATTGTAATTTTAAAGAATAATTAAACAAAAATAGTAAAAAAGAAAAAAAAAATGATTGAAAAAAGGGAGATGTAGTATATTAGTTATAAATTATAATTGTAGTATATCAGTTATACTTAAATAGTTTAAGAAGCACTGTAAAATGTGGCGGTAGCTTAAGTTAGTGTTAAGTGCAGATATAAGTTGTAAGCTGGTAAAAACACATTAAATAAATGACATTGAACAAATACAACAATAATAATAAAAATAATAATAATAATAATAATAACAATAATAATAAAAATAATAATAATAATAACAATAATAATATAATAACAATAATATAATAATAAAAATAATAATAATAATAACAATAATAATAGAATAATAATAATAACAATAATAATATAATAATAATAATAAAAATAATAATAATAATAAAAATAATAATAATAGTAATAACCATAATAATAACAAAAATAATAATAATAATAATAAAAATAATAATAATAATAACAATAATAATAATTATAAAAATAATAATAATAATAATAAAAATAATATTATAATAATAATAATAATAAAAATAATAATAATAAACATAATAATAATAATAACAATAATAATATAATAATAATAATAATAAAATAAAAATAATAATAATAATAACAATAATAATTATTATTATTTATTTTTGCATCTCATGAATGATATACAAAAATTTTGAACCTGTCCCTGCGGGTGTGGTTCTTCTTATTTATAATTTTATCTCTACATTTTTTCTATAGATGACTATAATCGTCAATACAAATATACAAATTATTATAATAATCAAACAAAATATTCTTAATTTTTCTTAATCCACCAAAAATTTTATAATTTTTTTTTTTTAATTTACTATGTACTGTTTTTTTTTTTTTTTCACTTACAATAATTAAATCAAAATAACAAAAAATATTTTTCTGAATCCGAAACTAAAAACATTGTTCTTCTTTTTCTAATTTTATGTTTTAAAATAACGATTTTATTTCTAAAAATAAACAATATTTATTTTTATCTCTTATATGTCGTCCCATATGTGTTGCTTTTTGCACGCCTCTATGGTTTTATTTATTTTTTCTTGTGTGTCTGCAACAAGCGCGTTCGGAGTGATTATGTCTTTGGATTTTGGGCATTCATATACTAGGTGGTTTATGTTAAGTCTGGTTTGGCATGTGTTGCATATTGGTGGATTTTCTTTTTTGTATATGTATTCCGTTAATGCTTTGACTCTTCCTAACCTAATGCGTGTAATTTTTAATCCAGTTAATCTTGACAAACCTTTCTTTAGTGTTGTTTTACTAATTTCTGCTTTATGCAATCTTAAAAAGCATGTCGAGTTTTGCCACTGTTGCTGTTTGTACTTTAATAGATTTCTGCGATCTTTTTTAGTGCTTGCTGTGTACTTGAGTCATGGGTAAGTATTGTAGGGCTCATGGTTGCGTTTTTCG